>JAHTLZ010000240.1:23058503-23071165 GCA_023846285.1 Phrynocephalus versicolor | reverse complement strand
ATGATGATGATGATGATGATGATGATGATGATGATGATGATGATGATGATGATGATGATGATGATGGGCTGCCAAGTCAGTTCTGACTTATAGAGACCTTTTTTCAAGGTTTTCCAATAGACAATACTCAGAAATGCCTTACCACTCCCTTCTTCTGGGGGTACACTGGGACTATGATGCTTTCCCCAAGGCCAGACAAGTTGGCTCTTCTCCCAAGAGGCATACTTGAGAATCAAACTCCCTACCTCTGGTTCTGCAGCAAGATACCTAAATCACTAAACTTTCCAGCCAGCTTCTTGGAATTGGTAAAATCATTCCTTAAGTCTCTCACTTCCAATTTAATTGCACACATAACAACAAACTTTTTGGAGGGAGCTTCCTATGAAAATTTCTTAGCTGTTTCGTACATTTCAGGCAGAACAACAAGAACTCCCAGGTAATTTACTTCTTAAATGTTCCCCCTCCTCTGCTGTTCACATCATCTATAGGTTCAAATTCATAGCCATGGCTGTGTTATGAAATTCTCTCCCTGATCCCTCTATTCCTTCCTTGTAACATTGACCTTCCTTGTAACTTTCAGCTAAATCTTCATGTCTATGGAAAACCCAACATTGGTAAGAACATTTTCAGTCCATGTAAGGAAAAAGAGCTTGAGCAAGATTTGATGATATGCACATGTGTCTGAGAGCTAACACTTTGGCCTCACCTATCAGTCACTGGTCCTTTTCCAGCCCACAATTGTAGGGGCTTTTCATGGTGGACGGCCGATGTCAGTCAGCTATTTTAAAAGCTGAAGAATTAGGGGAAGAATGGCACCAACACCATGTTCCAATGGAGAGTAGTAACTGTCAGATCATTCTGCTATAATGTTCTGAAAAAAGAGTTTTTCAGCTTGCAATTAAGTGATTATTGAGTCCAGCTGGACTGGAGCTAACTTGAAAGGTGACCTTGACAGGAAGGTTTAATGTCCAAGGTCGCAAGAGCGGAGCTCAGAAGCATGGAGAGGAAAAAGCATTATGTCATGTGGTATGAAAGTGGAAACATGATTGGATTTTTATATTTATATATACTTTGCATAAGGCAGTATGTTCCTGCTGCTAGCTGGGGATGCTATTAACCAAGGATGCTGTTAGCCCAGGTTGCTGTTATACAAGTGGTGCTGTGAGATACGGCTGTTTTGCCAGAGTGCTGGTGCTGTTTAGCCTGTGACGTGGAGTCTTTGCTGTAAGCTGATATACTGACTCTGATGGAGATGAGTAGTAGCTGATGTCCTTATGCTACTGGATGTAAGTCTGAAGACTATTGGAACCTGTGAACTGTAAATATTGTAAATAGACTGCAATAGAAAACCAGCCAGAGTCTGTCATATGTTTGTCTCTGCTACTGTCTTGCTGTTTCTGGGCATTGAGGTTAACCTCTCAACTACCAGACAGTAACAATGATTTTATGTGTTATTTATCACTTTTCAGTTCACTGTGTAAATTACATGGCTTGAGATAATATCAGGGTCTGAATATAGAATGGAAAATGTACAGATTGTGCCTATTTGTTTACTGCTACAGCCTACTTCATCAGCTACATGCTGTGCCAGCTGATGCTGGCAGATATGTATATATACACATATATGTAAAGAGATGGGAAACATTTTTCTCTGCTTTCCCTGCATCCTAGCAATCAACTAATGATGGCATCCCATTAATCTGATGAAGTGGGCTCTGAGCCACAAAAACATAGGCCATGATATATTAGCAAGCCTTTGAAGAGCCATAAAACCTTTTGCTGTTTCTCCTGCAACTGGACAACTTTGTTACTCCTCTGCAGAATTCCTAAAACAGCTTAGAAGGCCCTGCATAACCCCTTACTTCTCTTTGTCAGTAAAAACTGATTTTCTGGAAAAGCTGTGATCTCACCTCCTGTTGCTCTTTTCTAAACACCTTATGGAGACAGTCTCCTACACAGACGAATGTTCTTAAGACACACACACAGTGCTTCTGTGTATTTTGCTCAATGTGCTAATTTCAGGACAGCTCTTCTAGACTGATTGCAATCTCTCCTCTTTCAGAATACAGCCAGAAGTCCCCATTGTCATTACTGTTTAGCTAATTCCACTAATTATTCAGGTCGCAGAAGAGCTTATTCTCTGTACATAAAAGCTTGAAATCCTGTTGCACAGTACAGTAAGTTGCAACTAGAGTAGACTCATTGACTTACTGGGCATTTGGTGAGTCAATATCTCATGTTCCCTTGATTAAGTGAACCTACTCTAGTTGCAATAGTATTCCAGCCAATGTGTATTAAACAACCACAGTAGTAGTTTTCTCGGGTCTTTTCCATTCGTTCTTTTCCAGTGTTGGAGACTAGGCCAGCTCAACATTTCCTTAAAAGAATATTGATAGTATACAATATGCAAGAAGTGCTTGTATGGTGGTATAAAAATAACATTATATCCTACCTTTAACCAAGAAGCAATAATTCACTCTCAGCTCGATTAAAAATTAGCTGATTAAACGCAGCTACTAAAGCCAGACCCATTGCTGCAATGTCAGAAAGACATGCTGAGCCAATAGATTTGTGTGCATGCTGTCTTTCAAATATAGAGATGACAAGATTAGTGTTGCTTCAGAGAATGAATGCTAACAATCAGGATCACTGCATGCTCTGTTAATTATATAGGAAAGTGTCACAGACATGTGTTTATCCTTGTAGTTTATAATACCGTGTTTCTATATCAACGAAAGGCCACATTACAATCTCCCTTCTTGACACTATGGAAGGAAATTCTCACATTCAACACTCTCTGAGATTCATGGGTAGCCTTGTGGTGGATGTGTTGGTAGTCTCTATACAAAAATCTAGAATGATATAATTCACCTGTTGCTTTATTTGCTCTGTTAAATATAGGTACACAGCATGAAATACTGTAGATCCACAAAGCGCCATTCCTTGTTTTATTGTTTTTTGAAGCTGGCTTGTTCCAACAAATCCTAGTTAAGTTTAACTCCAGATAGAACACTAGATGGTGATTAATAAACCATGTGGGCCAACGTTTCTGCTCTCCTTGTCATCGCCTTCTCAAATTGCTCTTTCTTGTTCATTGTTTATCATGCCGTCTGAATATAGCCATTATGAGGACAGGCTTCCACTAAGAGAATAGGTTGAACTTACCTAGCCACTCTCCCACGTAGATCCCCAACTCCCTGCATGTGTTTATGGTCTAGACTCTGCATTGCGAAATTAGTTCCAGACGTCACATCATCTCTGGTTTTTATCTGCCTCTCCAGCGTCTACCATTTTAAAAAATATTGTAAAGGACAGTGGCTATATGTGCTCAGTTTATTATTATGTAATAGCGTGTAAAACAGCAGATACTATAAATCAGGACATTTTGATTTGGAACATGAAAGTTTACTCCTTTGGCAGAGCTAAAATTATTTATTTATTTATTTATTTATTTATTGGATTTTTATACCACCCATCTGGCAGCAAGGCCACTCTGGGCAGTTAACAAAAAATAATGAGTACAATACAGTGCAAAATAAACACAAATAATTCATACAATATAATAAACATAAAATATAGTAATATAATAAAATTCAATATAGTAATATAATAAAATTAAAATTAAAGTGACATAAAATAGTGTATATGATATGTATTGGTATTGGCGGGCAAATCAGTTAAAATCATGTTTTAACAGGTGAATACTTGAATTACATTATATTTGAGGGAATGCCTGCTTAAATACCCAAGTTTTAATAGTTTTTAAAAGACAGCCAAAGAGAGGGCCAGGCAGATGTCTGGTGGAAGGTTATTCCACAGGCAAGGGGCAATAGCAGATTGAGTTTGTAAGGTACGATCAATAATTATCTTCTTCCTCACCTGGTTGTGGGATTTTTTGGGGGAGAGGGGTTTACACCACTACTGAGTGGGTGGGGAAATATTTCTGTTCTAAATTGCTCCAATTTCCTCTAGCCAAGGATCTGCTTGTGTGGACTCTAGCATTGTTTTGGTGGGTGTTGATTAACAAACTTTGTGAGTTTATGTCATTTGATATTATTTCCTCATATATATATATATATATATATATATAGAGAGAGAGAGATTTTCACGGGTATAGGTATGCATGTTAGGGTGGATTCGGGTTTCTTCCCGTGTAGAAATCTGGTTGTTTTGGCGACGTTTCGACGAGGTCCCACTCGTCATCTTCAGGCCGGTGCTCTGGCTTCTTTCTTCTTGAAGCAAAGCGTGATCTCAGTTGAAGTCCTTCTATAAATACTGCTGGGGGGGTGTGGTTTGCTTGCTCTGTTGCTGATTGTAGGTTCGTTTGTTCTTTTGTGATCTGCTGTGTGGCTGAGGCGATCGTTAAGGGATTAACTGCTGGTGGGTTAGATGGCTGTTTAGAGACATCCTGTGTGGGTGAGGTGCTGGATGTGTGTCTATCAGCCTTTTGTTTCTTAACGACCTTGGTGATGGGCGTTCTGGCAGCATCCTGGGCTTTGGTGGAGTGGGGTCCTGTGTCTTGTGAATTCATTTTAGTCTGGCTACGTGTCTGTGGTCTCCCAATGTTTTTTTGGCGTGTGTAAGTGTGCTCCATGTGGTGACTGGAGTGGGGTGCAGCAGTAGATGGTGCAGTCGTGGTCTTGTTATTGGATGGTGGTTTCGTTTCATCTGTGGGAAGGGTCTGGGTTTGTGTTTGGTGTGGATGGAAGGTGGTGGCATCTTGTGTCCTCTTGGACCTGGTGTCAGTCTTTGTGACAGAGGCTCGTCTGTTGACCAGGGCTAGTTTCCAGATGTCTGGCAAGCGGGAGGTGTCATCACGTTTATTCATGTCGTTAAGAAACAAAAGGCTGATGGACACACAGGATGTCTCCAAACAGCCATCCAACCCACCAGCAGTTAATCCCTTAACGATCGCCTTAGCAACCAGAAGATCACAAAAGAACAAACAAACCTACAATCAGCAACAGAGCAAGCAAACCACACCCCCCCACCAGTATTTATAGAAGGACTTCAACTGAGACCACACTTTGCTTCAAGAAGAAAGAAGCCAGAAAACCAGCCTGAAGATGATGAGTGAGACCTCGTCGAAACGTCGCCAAAGTAACCAGATTTCTATACGGGAAGAAACCCGAATCCACCCTAACATGCATACCTATACCCGTGAAAATCTACGAAAACAAATATATATATATATATATATGATTAGGCAATTGGTGTGAGGTGTGCTTATGAAAAATAATAAGACATTAGATATGCTTGAGGTTACTGCTTTGCTTTGTCTTTTGACTTGATGAGAGTCTGATGAAGGAGATTTATGTGCATTTACTCCTTCCTGCCCAGACAGCAAATTGTCCATACAAAAAAGAGATGATCAACTTGGCAGGATTTCAGTGCTCTCAAAATAAGGTCCCTTGACCCCCAGGGTTTGCTTGGAATAAGACACTTGTGTGCTAGTTGGAAGGTTCATGTTGTTGACACACATATCTCAGGTCCAACTGATTTTAATAGCTCTTTCCATTACCTTTAACACACACAAGTCAATTGACATCATAAATAACTTGTCTTAGGGTAAGTGAGACATATTGTGACTAAACTGTGCAAGGCACTCAATCTCCAGCCATTAATACCTAGGAACTGTGACATCATACATATTCAGTTCCATGCAGTGTCAAGATCACGTCCCCTGAAGAATTAATACGTTTTGGCACTTTTCTTGACCATTTGAAGTCATGTTCAGAGACAGAAAGACTGTTCTGTGTTTATACAAAGCTGCAGTTTATTAGGGTTATAAGCATTAATTGTTTCAATCAAGGACCAAGACACAAGCATGACTATTATTTTATCATATTCTGCTGGCAACCCATCATGCCAAAAAGATTTATTCCTCTTTGGAGCCTTAACATAAAATGCTACAACATCTTTTCTGAGAAAATTGGTTGCTTAGAGACATTATCAAGGGAGATTTCTTTTGATTTCTGGGAATTTCTTTATTTTAAAAATGACCCTCTAATACTCTCTTGATATTGGTAGACGTCATTTTTATTGCATTATTCATATGGATGTTTTAACCTTTTCACCAGCAGGGTATATATATCAATATCTTTATGGCACATATGTACAAAGGGGGCAAATAGGCTGAATTTTCAAAAGAGAGAGCATATGCTATACCTGACTAATTTTACTGTGTTTCTCATACATTATTTTAGTCCTCCAAAATATTGCATTATGTTCTCAATATAGCCACAGTTTAAAGGTATTTCCCATTTTGCTATTAGTATTCATGCTTTAATCTCAGTTGACCACTTTGTAACTTTGTAAAATAGAAAAGCTGGCAAGAAATACTAAATAAATCACAAAATAATATAAATAAATTTAGAATTAAGATTAATAACAATGATTTCATTACAAAGAATCTTATAGTCACACTGCTTATAGTAATTGATGTACATATGCCACTGATATTAGATTTTAATATTTGTTTCAAAAACATTACATGAAGACAACATTAATGTGCAGGTGATTTTTTTAAAAAAAGTATGGTCCAGGCTACAGATTATACCTGAGACCTTTAAAAAAACAATTTATAGTGTTTCAGGCTTAGCTGCATGAAGCTGGACACTTTTCTGGAGGTTCATTCAACAAGCAAGGTTAATATTCCATTTGCAGTGTTTTAACTCACTGTATTTAGATTTGTTTTTAACTACCCTGATGAATGTAGAATAAAAAGATCCATCACAGCAGCTGTGTTCTAAATTACTTAACAGTCAAAGAACTTTAGCTGAAGGACCAGATGCTTGCTAAGATTAAAACTTGTCTTACCTTTATAGTTGTTCTGATTCTGGAAGAAAGTGCTAATTCTAAAGAGACAGACTTTTAAATTTGAATAGTTACTTGTCTTGTTAATTATTCTTGTGTAACTGTAACTCATAGTGGACTGGTGCAAAATTTTTCCATCAGTCCTACAGAAATACAGAAGGTTTAAAAAAGAACTGCTCTTTAACCTGTTTTTTTTTTTTTAAAAGCATGGTTTGAATTGACGTGCATGCTCTGACCCAAATGAGAATTCCAAACTATTGAAGTTTGTGGCTAGGATCAGGATATATTGTACAATTTCTGATCAAAAAGGAAACTTCTGATCAAAAGGAAACTTCTGATCAAAACTTCCTCCACAATATTGTCCACCTGCTGACAACCAGAGCTGCATCATAGCTTGTAGAAAAATAACACAGGAAAATTTGTCAATGGTAAAAAGCAAGAGATATTGTATGGAACGTTTTTGATCTGGCTATTTTGTTTGTTTTATATGCAAAGAGCTGAAATACATATGCAAAGAGCTGAAATGTGGGGATACTGTTTATACATATCCAGAGGATAATGCTACAGAATCCCTTTCTGGAAGATATGGTTGTACAGATATATTGTTATATGTGCCATTAAGTCACTTCTGACTTGGTAAAACTCTAAAATTTACTGTTTTCCAGAAGGTTCTCTCCTTTACAGACCTGCTCAGATCATATATATTAAGGGCAATGGCTTATTTTATTGAGTTAGTGCAAATCATATTTGGTCTACTTTATTTTCTGCTGCTTCCAACTTTTCCCTATTGCCTTTTTAATATCAATATAGATTCTGCAACTAAACTGGTGCATGAGAGTTAAGATGAGCAAGCAGTTTCACAAGGTTTATCTTCCTCACATTCACAGCAAAAGTATGAGGCAGGAGTGTAAAGTTTCTCTAAATAAATACATGAGCAAAACTTCATTCATTATCATGGCTGTTCTGAGGTTTTTCCTTCTATGTTTAATAACATGACTGCATGTCTGGTTTTATGCAATACACTTCCTGGTAAATTATTGGTTTAATATAGAAGGAAGTGTTACAATTTGCATTGTTGTATCAACACAAAGCTCCAGCAACTAAATTAGTGCCACACTTTTCCAGTAATCATCTAAAGACAAATTCTCATAGGAGTAAATCACCCTTTGACTATATGGGCCAAACTCTTACTTGACATAACAGAATTCATAATTTTCAGTCCCTTCCTAATCAGCAAATAAAACGTCCCTTGATGCACAATACAAGTCTGTAGCCCTGCACAAGGAATCGCAGTGTCCTCTTTTAATTTGCCAAGTGGGTAGAGTCTAAAAGTTGCAAATTTTCTTAATGCTAAGCAAAAGGATTTCACATCTGCTTGTGAGTACTACGCTGCAAGATTTTTCACATGCAACCATTTTCATCTTTGCTTGCAGCGATGTCCTTACCAACTTTGATCACAAATCCATAGCTGGAAATAGTCTCCTGAAAAATGTATTTTTTTTAACAAGTTGTGAATTTATCAGTCCACCAGATATTGGATTGCATGGTCTTGCTGGCCAGATAGTATTGTTGACAGACAACAAAGTACAATCTGCTATAGGGCACGTGTGTAACAGAAAAATGATGGCAAAGAGTTGGGTGGGATGAAATATGACTTACCTTTAACTCTGCATCCTCTTGTCTTACATGGTGACTCATTGGTCAGGACGGCTAGTCAGTCTTTCCTGCCGGCGATTCCAAACATTTCTGGGAACAGAGTAAATTCCCTTGAAGACCGGCTCTCTAATCAGGAGAGGACCACAGCTGTTCTTCTGGATCAGGCCTTCCGGATCAAAGACGGCATTGTCTCTTACCTTCAGGGAAATAAAGGCTTTCAGCCAGGGGAGGCCACCGCACGCCAGCTACTGGAAAACCACATCCAGATTATTACCAGCATAGTGAAAAAACTGAGCCACGATATAGAGGTACGGTTGCTCTGTTTGGTGTTGTTGACAGTTTGCTAAACCTCGAGTTTATTCAGTACGAATGTATTTTTCAGTTCCCTTTGTGTTTCTCTAATATTAAGTTACTTATAAAATATGCATAGCTTTGAGCTCCCCAGGAGGCAACAGGCCCAGCCAGCTAGCTGTCAGCATCTGCCTCCCATCCTGAATGTAAAGTATTTTGCAGTTCATCATGAGGCCGGGGTAATCCTCTATGGAGAGATGCTGATTTGTGGCACTGATGCGTATCTCAACCCCATCCCAAATGGAGGACAACATCAAAGATCTGTGTTAGAATTATTCTTACTTATATAACCTATTGGTGAATGTGCTGCAGCTTTGAAATGCCTTCGGAAAGTGTGATTCCAGGATTCAAGAGTTCTGCAGTGATTTAGCTCACGGGCATTTTCAGATGACAAGCCATAAATTTAATTTTAGCTCCGTTCTCTTTGTCCCGGTGATGCAAGACACCGTGCCATAATTCCAGGGCACTCTCAATATTTATCTTTCAATCATCAGATGAAGACTTTCAACTTACTCCAGCTGCAGCTTTCCTGCAATATTTTCAGTGCTCTAGAAAGTGTGTTCCATGCCAGTAATGCTAGTAAAGGGGTCCACAGAATGGGGGTGGGGGGGAGCAGTGGACAGACAACTGCAGAGTGGAATTTATAATGCACATGCATCACATGCACCAATAAAACAGTGTCAGACAATATATATTAAATGAAACAAAAATATTAGGGGGTGTCACCTTTGTCTCCTTGCCAGATACCCACAAACACTTGTATATCTGAAATGTGCAGATTCTGACAACTGGCGGGGGGGGGGTCACCCTTTAAAAACTCAGCAACTTTACACAATATGGGAAATGCTGGAGAACTGTAGTGGACTATACCACTTTGGATTGTAGGTGGGGTAAAATTCCAATGCATTTGTTTACTGTGTGCGGGTATATATTAATGTACGGAAACAACCTGTATGTGCCCACACACATATATACACTTGAACTGTAGAGTTGGAATGATCTAGTCTACACATGTCCATCATCTCACCACATACAGTATGGTCCTAGAGTCAAATTTAGAGATTAGTAGGGAATGTGCCTTTCCTCACCATGGAATTGCCTCAGAAATACCTGCTTTGGCCATTGGAACTGCAAATCAAGTCCATGTATATATTCCGGTCAGCAGTCCCAATAGCATGGCAAATGCAAAAGGACAATGACACAGCGTGTGTCACTTTCTCTGACCTTTTCCCTGTCTATTGCTGCCCCACCATGTGGGGAGCCTGGCCCTACCATCTGGGCCCGTCCTAAAGGCTCCTGGACCCTGGAAGGTTTTTGGAAGTCTTTGGGAGCTTACCGGACGGTCTGGTTGACGATCCGGTCAACTCCCTGGTGGACAGATGACTTGAGGATGTCTCTGGGGCTGCTGACCACATCGCCCCCAAGTACCTCATCCGATGCCAAGCCCGCTCCTCCCCATGGTTTACAGCAGAGTTGTGGGTGATGAAGCAAGAGTGGAGGAGACTTGAGAGCAGATGGAGGAAGAATCGGACGGACTCGAACCAGGCTGCAATTATGGCATTGACCAGATGCTATATCAGTATGATCAGGAATGCTAAAAGATCATTTGCCTCTCTGAGAATTGGTGGGGCCTCGAATCACCAGGTGGAATTGTTCCAGGTGGTTCGAGACCTCATGAATCCTGGTCCACCGGGGCCTCCTCCTAGTGATTTCACTAGTTAGTTTTTCTCAGCTTTTAAAAAATCTTAAATAGAGGCCATCCATTCCGATCTGGACTCCAGTTGCACCGATCTACACTCGAGCACAGCCAGTGCTGCGATCCCTTGGTCTCCTCGGTTTGTTGAGTTTGGGCCTGTTACTCCAGCTGAGGCCTCCAGGGTGCTGCAAACTGGCAACCTCTCCGTTCGGCCACTGCCCACTTTGGGCTGATTAAGATTGCCAGAGGGAGCATGTCGGAATGGGCTTCATTGATTGCCACAATTGCTATCAGAGCATCAGGCTCATCCCTCCCATTCTTTTTTTTTTTTTACAGTTGTCCCTGCTACAAAAGCCCCTATCAAAGTGAGTAGCACTCTGTCACCTGTCAAAAACATATCTGAAGTTAATACATTTAGGAAAATCCAATATTAGGCAGGCAGGGGCTATACAGAAAATAAAAAAAATGGCAAGTGGTCTACCAGGCAAAAAAGTTCGAGAACTTGCATCACAGCTTTCAAAAAATTACTGAAAACTTGGCTGTTCAAGGAAGTTTATGGCGATTGCTAATGTTTGTTTTGTGCCCCTTGAGATTTGTTTATTTTTGTTAGTACTTGTAATAACTCTTGCCAGACTCTTTCCCTCTTTTCTTTTTCCCCACCCTTTGTCGTGTATTATTTGTTTGGAATTGTGGTGGTTTTAACTGTTTGTGTTGCTTTATTTGTAAACCACCCAGAGTTCCCTTTGGGAAAATTGGTGCAGTATATAAACTTAAAAATAAATAAATAAATAGGATAAACAAGCATTTCTCACCACTTAAAGGAGCACTGTACCTCTGGATAAACTGTGCTTAGTGAATAATCTAGTTTGAATCCCAATAACCTTTTAAACAAGCCATTTAGTTTGCAATTATCCTGCCACGTAAATGAAATTTATAGCAGTCCATTTGTAACCATGCTTCTACATCTTCCACCTTTTTTGCGTAGCAGGCAAATTTAGTAAGGAGAGAGAGAAAAAATATAATTTGACTGGAAGTGTTGGGAACTTTTCTTCTGGGAGCAGCTTCAATGCCAATGTTTCTGACCCCCCCCCCACCAAATCTCTCTCTCTTTTTAATTTTCTTTGTGCATAAGACAGGGCATGAACAGGGACAGGGAGCAATCTCCCCCCCCTTTTGGTGCATAGGTGGACACTCATATATAAATACTGTACATTTATTTGTCTCGGTCATATCTATAGAGTTTTTTTTTAAACCTTCCATCATTACAGTGAAATCATTCCTGACAGCAAAGGATGTCTGAAACGGCTTCACTTGGAAAGGAGACTAACATAATAACCATGAATAATTTGGGTCTCAGTAGCAAAAATCATGAGGGAGCATATAAGTGAACAGCCCTATGCTCAAATTCATCATAACTACACTGATGAAAGCATTAGAAAGACTCAGTATGAGGAGGTAAATAGAGAAGAGTCATAAAGTCATAATGGGTTTCTCTGCCTATGAAACAGCAGGATAAACCAACCAACATTTTGCTAAATAGAAAGAACAAAACCATTAGCAAAACAAGAAATTCTAACAATGGGTTTTAAATGAGGGGGAGAATCATAATTAAAAATATTTTAAAAGAGTTCTTAACAGCATTAGGTCAATTATATCCACAAAATAATCATCACCTTGAAAAAAATTGAGATGGGCAAGAAGACAAGGTTTTATTGTGCTTCTGTGCTCTTGAAATTTGAGAATTGGCACTCATTTTGGAATTTAGTCCTTAAGTGGGCAACATGTACCACAAGTGCCAAGAGAAGCAATGGCAGAATTTTTGTGGTTCCTCTAATTCAGATTTTAGATTGTCACTTTCACAATTCCCCAGTGGAGCCAGCATCTCAAGATAGTCTGGGTTTGTTCTCAGTCATTCTGGATATTTTTTGTTTTGTTTTGTTTTGTTTTGTTTTGTTTCGGTATCAGATTAGAACAGATCATCCAACTATTGTTGCCCACATATGGGATAGATACTTGTTGCTGGATATACTGGGATGCATTTGGTCATCCTAGTAACACCTGTCAAAACACACATAGATTTCTACCTTCTCACCTACCTAGCTTACCCTTCTCTCCTTTTTTAACTGCCCATGAGATGTGGAAA
>JAHTLZ010000240.1:23034739-23058463 GCA_023846285.1 Phrynocephalus versicolor | reverse complement strand
TGACCTTGCATTCGAAGAAGCAATCCCCAGTTCAACATGCTTCCCTTCTGCTCAGCTCAGCTTGCTTTTCTCTAGCATTCTCTTACGCTTATTCAGAACATGGTATGATTAATCTTTTCCTGTACTATAATGCTTCAAGGTTACCCTGAAAAACCCTGTATAAAGGGTTTTCTTTGTGGCCAGTCACATTTTAATCAGTCATGCTTAAGTACTAAACATCTTATTTCCCCTAAAATATGCTGCACTGCCAAAAGCATCTCAGACCTTGAAGAGAGATTTAAAAATGTTATTTTTGTATTGGCATGAATTCCTCTGAGATCCATTTGCTGGGAAAAAAATCATAATCATCTTATGCAATGAAGTTGATTCTGATTTCTTTTTGCCCCAATATAATAAATGCATACATTTCTATGATAACATTTTGCAGAAATGTGTTGCCCACCTTTTGAGAAAGTTAACAAAAATATCTGGTATTAATATAAAAGGCAATTGAAGAATTTCCACACTGGATCCCACCTTTCCAAAAGTAATTGGGGTGAGGTAGGGGCAGGGTGGGGAAGACTGGGCAGGGTAACCATAAAGACAAGGGAAAGTAAGGAAAACATTGAGTGTAATTGTGGAAATCATTCAAAGCTGAAATGAGAAAAAAGGGTAATCAAACAACCAATTAAATTCTCTAGATTAAAGGGGAGCAAGATCTTCAAAGATATTAGGTAAGGTGCATACATTTCAGGGCCAAACCTGTCTTTTGGCAACACGAGACAGTCCCTTAGCCAGCAGATGCTAGTTGTCATGAAAGACCAGCAAAGTGTTTGTAATTTAATTTCATATTTTACTCCAATGATTGAGAGGGCCATTTATGGATTTTTCTGCTTTGTATGGAGGAATAATTTGGTTTGCACTGGGTACTTACTTAGAGGGTAACTTACTTTTCATGGTGTTTAACCAGCTCTGTAGTGTTTTCTGCTGACATTTTTGTTTGATGTATTACCTGGAACAAAAGACAGAAAATACTACTAAGCATGGGATTCCCATATACTAATTGCAACCCATATAATCATAAACTTTAATAGTGAATAGCTTGTGGAAAAAACTATTAAGATGATCAGGTGTCCAGATCTCTTTTTCTCTCTTTTACTATCAGCACCAACACTGGTTCTTTAAATTGATAGTTCTTGATCTTGTCACCTCCATATATTTCCTTTGGTTCTTCTCCATACTCTATACCAGCTCATTGGCAGATCTTTGAGAATATTTGGCTGATTTTCTGCTTTCAACCAACTTGTTTGGCTTTGATTTTATATATTGATTGGGGCAACCACTATTTTCTGTTGCACCTCAGGCAGCAAAATGCTTTGGGAGTAGCCTTGAGCAGACTTGCTTAAATAATATGTTGTATAGCCAGGGAGCGTGGCACTGATATAGAATAGACTTCGCCCATCTAATATCCTCCATTTATGCCATACATATGATCATACTTTCTGGGAACAATGGGAGTAGTAGTCCAACATATTGTGAAGCCACCAGGTTGGGAAAAGCTGTTCTGAGAGTCTTGTGTGCATATTGCCCAAGGAACACATGGACTAGTTTGAACATTTGTACACAGTTTTGTGGTTTCTCTATTTTTGAGGTTGGACTAATAAAGGTATTGCCTCATTAAGAGGCTAGCATACCATTATTTATTTACTGTATGTAGATTCTTCTGTGTTAATGGTGCTTTACAAAAATAAAAGTACAGTAATTATTACTGGTACCAGAACTTTAGTTCTTTGTATGGTATCACTACTAACAATAACTTAATTCTAGTTATGATCCTACAATCATAGAATAATGAAGTTAGAAAGGGCCTATAAGGCTGTCAAGACCAACTTTCAGCTTGATGCAGGAATATGACTCAAATGATATCTATCAGGTGTTTGTCCAGAATGCCTCCAGTATAGGAGCACTCACCACCTCTTGAGGTACTGTATATACTCAAATATAAGTCTAGCTTTTCAGCCCTAATTTTGGGCTGAATAAAGGGGCCCTCGACTTATATTCAGCTCAGTACTTTTATCCACTGAGGCAAGTGTTTGGGTCGGTGACTAAAAGTCATTTTAAACATTGTGCGTCACTTCTCCTGACCCACCCCCAGGTTGCAAGGGAGCAGCATGAAATGTTTAAAATGACTTTTAGTCACCGAGGCAAGTGCTTGGGTCGGTGGCTAAAAGTCATTTTAAACATCATGCGCCACTCCTCCAGCTCACAAAGGAGGAGCTGCCAGGCCCTGCTGCATTTCCCACCCTAGACTTATGCTCGTGTCAATAAATTTCCCAAGTTTTTAAGGGTTAAATTAGGGGCCTCAACTTATACTTGGGTCGACTTATACTCAAGTATATACCGTAATTGGTTTCATTGCCATACTGCTCTAACAGGAAGTTTTTCCTGATATTCAGCTGAAAGCTGGGTTCTTGTAACTTGAGCCCATTCTTGTGGGTCCTGAGGTCTGGGAAGAGAAAAGATCCTGCCCCTCCTATGACAGCCTTTCCAATATTTGAAAAGTGCTAGCATATTGGCCCTCAGACTTCTTTTCTGTAGGTTAAACAGGCCCAATTCTTTTCTCTAGGGCTTGGTTCCCATCCCCCTGATCATCCTTGTAATCCTCCTCTGAACTGGTTCCAATTTGTCAGCATCTTTCTTGAAGTGTGGTGTCTAGAACTGGGTACACTCATCAAGGTGAGGCCTAACCAGGGCTGAATAGAGAGAGAGAGAGAGAGAGACGAGCACCTCAGTCCTATACTAAGAACAATAACATAAAATAAAAATAATATAGTTAATTTAATTCATCTCTGATTAATTTTATAGCAAATACTTAAAATAATTAACACTATTTCTAATTAAACATGAGAATTGATGGCTGACTGATCCCACAGTCAGAAATAGTTTAACTAGTCTATCTTATGTAAAGAAATGAAATGTAGTTCTACTACCCAAAATCAGGTGTGCTGCTAGTTTTCAGGTTATTCAAAACTGTGGCCAGGTTGTTATCTGAAAGATGCTTAGAACCCCCATACTGGTTTCTGTGGTGATGCTGTGAGGTCATCATTCCATTTGCATCATTCAAGACAGAATGATCGGAGACCAGTTGTTTTTAACTGCTGCTCTCCTTTTTGTTGTTTTAACTGCTGCTCTCCTTTTTGTTGCAATCTGATTTGGAAAGATATGTATCCTGAAAAATGGAAAATAAATAGTTATTAGTAATATTACCATTGATAACTAATATTTGTACATGGTCTTTTGATTTAACTTTAAGCTGTAAAATGGCTGTAATTCATTAGGGTAAACCTCAGTGGCGAATTACCACCAGTTATTTTAAATTGTATTTTTGTTGAATTTTAAAATATTGTAAACCACCCAGACGCCTTTTGCCTAGGTGGTTGGCATATAAGTTAAATAAATACATAAAGAAATAAGTCAAGGTAGGCATTTCTTTTGCACGCAGCGTCACACATCTAGTGTTTAACAGGAAATACACATGCCAACTTTCTAATTTGTGACAATTCACCGCTGAAATTTACAATCAGAAACTTAAAATCTGATGGGCATAAGTAAAAGTGTACATAATGGCTAGTAATTAATAAAAGGGGGCTATTGATGTGTTTTCTACCCCGCCAGATTGTTAATGCATTTCTTAAGGCCATCTCCTAAACTCTGTTTTTTTGGTCAGTGAATATCCTGCATTCATGTAATACGCAGTTATTTAGTTCACAGTGTCTTCTTGTATATTGTCAGAGTTCCACTTTGCAAATGCTTAATTAATTAATTAATTAATTAATTAATTAATAATTAATAATAATAATAATAATAATAATAATAATGTCTACAATACTCCAGACATCACAATAGTATACAAGCAAGAAAACAAAGTTCAAATCATCAATGTGACAATACCAGGAGACACAAGAGTCAGTGGCAAAGAATTAGAACAGATAACCAAATATCGGGATTTAGAAATAGAAACCGAAAAACTATGGAATACAAAAACAAGAACAATACAAATAATAATAGGCGCCTTGGCTACAATCCCAAAAGACCTGGATCAACATCTGAAAACTCTCGGCATTGGCCAGATTAACATTGATGAACTACAAATAGCAACATTATTAGGAAAAGCATATATTCTACGAAGATATCTTCAACCATCCAAGGCTCTTAGAAAGAACTTGATCATTGGAGAAGGCCAGCTCCACCTTAACACCTGGCAGTTGTGTGAAGAAGAAGAAGAAGAAGAAGAAGAAGAAGAAGAAGAAGAAGATGATGATGATGATGATGATGATGATGATGATGATTCAGGAATATTCCTGATAGTCTGTAGTGCATGTATCAATACCACCTCTCACTCTAGTACAATGTTTCACCAATGCATGTTCTTTCTCCTGCAATTCCTGTACATGTGGAAAAGTTGACATATCACAGCAGTGTACATTCAACATGTTGGCCAGCAAGCTGGGAGCACTTCATGAACTGGAGTGGATGAGAATTCCACCCCAAAATTTCTGTCCAAGCACCGCCTACCTGGTCATGAGCTGCCTATGGTTTGGGCAAAAACTACATATATTACTTCAGCAATATACAATGAGATATCTAAACTGGAGAAATGACTTGAAAATTCCAGTTTGTTAGGTTTACAAAACTGGGGCAAAGTCAGAAAAAGGCATGCCCTTTTTCTGACTTTGGAATGCATGCATATTTATGGTATGGTAAGAAAAAAATAAATAAGGATTTTGAAAATAGCTTGGTAAGGAAAGCCTTGATTAAGATTTGGGAAAAAATATAAAGGGAAATTTTATAGAGGAATACTGTTGTAGATGTCTCTGCAAGAGGCTCTTGGGAAGCAAATAGATGTGAAATCAGGAAAATGGCTGACGTATAGCGAACTATTATCAAAGAATGAAGAAAACAAATTAAATTAAAAACAAGAGAAGAAATAGCTCAGAAGCAAATCACATGTCATTTGTTCCCTCATAGACAATTACTAGAAAGGATCTGTATGGACAAAGACCTCAGATTTAGATAAGTTAATGAGGGGTAAAGAAGAACATCAAATCTCAAAACTATATAAATTGTTAGAGAGTGAAATGGAGCAAGAGGTAATTAAGGAAAATATGATTAAATGGATGTAGGATATAGGGAAAACAATAGAGCTTGATGACTGGTATAGAGCATGGAATGAAAACAAAAAATTAATTACAAGTACTGATCTGAAAGAGAATTATATGAAAGTCTTATATACGTGGTATATAACTCCCAAAAACCTAGCAAAAATAACTAAATCAAATAAAAATACATGTTAAATATGTAAAATAGAAAAAGGTTCACTGTATCATATGTGGTGGAATTGTAAGGTAATTAAGAAGTTTTGGAGAGAAATTGACTATATACTGACCAAGAACTTGAAGATTCAAATAGAATTAAGATCAGAAATTTATTTGTTAAATGAATCAAGGAAAATCAAGACAAAAGACGAGAATATAGGAATCAGATAGCAAGAGTGAAGAAGAACCGTCAGTTGATGACTGTTTCATAAAACTACAAGAATATATTTTATGGGACAAACTAACAAAATCATTAAAGGGCGAGTCTGCAACAGAATTTGAAAATCAGTGGGGTGATGTAAAGAAGTACTTAGAAGTGAGAGGAAAAGAAATTAACACCTGAAATTAATAGATTGTTATAGAGTAGTTATTGTAATTACTGTATAAGAATTACTCCCTGTTATGTATATATGATGTATCATATAGTGATTTATTTGAAAAGAATTGTAAATATTAGGAATGAAAAAAAGACTAAACAACGGTATTATTATATGAGTAAAGAAAATAACAAATTAAAATTAATACAAAGGAAGCTAAATAGAAGCAAATATTTCCCTGAAAACAGGAAATAGATTGAACTGTTATGTTATGTGGTTATGTAAACTTTTTTCTTAAAAAAAGAAAATTCCATTTTATTAGGTAGGTAGGTAATAGTTTATTGCTAAAAACCATTGGTCATCGCAATCTTGATTTACAACAAAGAAAAAAACTTATAAGGTTACGTCTGCGACAAATATAATTAAAACTTTTTTTAAAAAAAGTGTGACACTTGCAGAGCAGTATAGTCCTCCCAAAGTTAGAGGTTGACCCGGATTTTCATAGCTGCCAACGCAAACTTTGCAACTTGCTGTGTAACAAACCTGTCTGTACCAACAAGTAGCATACTAAGTTGGGCTCCAGGGGACCTGTCGGCCAGTGAACCAATAATCCCACCAAGGAATTTGCCTCTGGATTGTTCGTGAAGGGGGCACCTGAGCAAGTAATGGGGCACGTCATCGACTTCACCTGACCCACAAGGGCAAAGCCTGTCCGAAACAGGGATGTTGTCACGTCTCCCCTCTAAAAAAGCAGAAGGCATGGTCTGAAAACGCAGGGCTGTGAAAGCTTTCCTCAAGGGAGCAGAGGTTAAATTGTGAAAATAGCTTTCCAGCCCGAAAGATGTTTTAAACAAAGGATAATAAAGGGAGAATGGCGATAGTGAAACCACAGCCAATTCCTTCCATTTGGAGCATAAATAAATTTTGTCTTTTACCAATTTTTGATACTGGGGGAGACAAAAGAGGGGATAGATTCAGTATTGATCCCATAAAGGTGTAATATGGGTCTGACAAGCTTTGCCCAGGACTCCCGCAAGGGGTGCTGGAGTTGTTCTATATAGCATTTCTTTGGCAAGCGGGCATTTCTTTGGCAAGCGGGAATGGAGCGGGAATTCCATTTTATTAGGTTTACAAAACTGTAGCAAAGTCAGAAAAAGGCATGCCCTATTTATGCTATAATTTCATTAAAACAATTAAACATAGAGCCAAAGCATAAACAAGCAACATAAATTTGGTACCTTGATTCCTTAGCACTGTTCTACCAGAATAATGCACAAGATGGTTTTGCCTTTCCAGACAGTGTGGATTAAATGAATTATTCTTGTTTCTACATGTGACATGTACATCCCATCCTTGAGAATCAAATAACAAATATAAACTAAACATTTACCTCGACCTTGACACTTTCATCTGTCTTTTTTTAAAAGGCAGCTTATTTAAAACAGCCTTCTAACACATTTTTCATTCTGCAATAGCCTGACTCCATCCAAGTTAGGAAAAATGTCTCATTTCACTGAATACAACATACATTTCAGCTATAAAGATTCATTGTTCATGTTTGCCTGATAGGGTTTTTAAAATGCAAAGAAAAACTGACAGTACCTGATTATGAAGTTCTTGGAGGAGCAGCTATGCTTTGTTCTCGTTCTAGAGGAATGCTGCACAAGATTTTTTTTTAAAAAAAATCATTTGTCATGAAGATCAGCAGATTGGTTCCACAAGACTTAGCACTCTGTTACCAAGATACTTTTGTTTACTTCCGTCTCTAGGCAACGAGAATGCTTACTTTCAAACACGGAAGCAAGCTGGGAGCCACATGTGTTGTACTGAAAGAAGGATTAAATGCATGTGTATATTTGTTTTTTAAATCTGTGCTCTGTATTTGGATTCTCTTGGGCTGCTATTCTCATCTTGCAAAGAGAACATTGTCTTTCTTCCAATATCTGATCAATTGGAACCAAATAGTGACACCCATCTGTTCACCCCAAGAGTTGTGTTCTAGCTCTTTTTCAAAACAAGCTAGAAGGTTAATACAAGCGTGTTAGTGTTCTGAAAGTGGTAGTTTGACTTTGCCACAAGTCAAATGGGCAGTGTAACCTGCATGCCCTACCCTGCTCCCTGTGTTGCAGGGAAGATCATTCATCTGAACAGATTCTAGTTGAATCATGGAGGTTTATTTATTTATTTATTTATTGAATTTCTACCCCACCCATCTTCCCATGGAAACTGTTGTAGAAGCAAACTGATGTTTTCTTTTCAATGCTGCTATTCTCACTTTTAGGGAAAGAGTACATATGATTGCCTCCCCTCCCCCCCCCAAAAAAAGTGATACCACTTTCCTTGTCAAATCTCTGCCGATTCAAGATTGCCGTTTTCCATGAAAAAAATCCGGAATTGTTCACTGCACAGCGAAAAGCAATAATTCAACAAGTGCAGGTTTCCTCCCCTTGGTAATGTAGTATTGAATAAGGCTAAGTACCTCGTTACATCCTTGGCAACAAAAATACTAAAGTACCATCATAACAAGCAATAGGCCACTCTTTATTGGTGCTCTGAATCAGTGGCAAGGTAGCCACCTCAATCTGTCAAAGAGCAATAAGAGATCTGGATGGCCATCAGTTATAGCAGCAGCAGATGGTTTGGTAAAAGGACCATACAATATAATATTCTAATGTTTGTAAACTGCTCAGAGTAGCTTTTTTGCTAGATGGTTGCGGTATATAAATCAAATAAATAAATAAATAAATAAATAAAATAACGGAGTAGTTTCCACACTTGGGTGTTCAAATTATTCTGGACTCAATCTCTGATCACAAGCTGTGCTAGCCAACGTTTCTGGGAGCTGGTAGTGCCTGGAGACCCAAGCTGGAGAATAAATGCCCTAATGTCTCATTTGGTAGAGCTACTTCCTCAGATGCCAATTAAGAAGCTGGCGGAGGATTATTTTTTTTAACATACAGTAT
This sequence comes from Phrynocephalus versicolor, assembly GCA_023846285.1. Classification (NCBI taxonomy): domain Eukaryota; kingdom Metazoa; phylum Chordata; class Lepidosauria; order Squamata; family Agamidae; genus Phrynocephalus; species Phrynocephalus versicolor. Next base: position 23,049,829 of record JAHTLZ010000240.1, on the reverse strand, counting down.
CTGGTGCTGCTGGGATCAACTTTTAGGGGCATGAACAGCATTTCAGGACTGTCTTCTGGGATTAAAATGGACTGTAATGAGAATGCCCAAAGGAATGTAGCAGGGAGCAAGGGCATAGTGTAGCTAGGGCTTCCAGAGCCTGGGGCAAAAGTCAGTTTTTGCACCCCCTGTCAACACACAGGAGAGTGTGCCACCCACCTCCACCCCCGCCACCACTCCCCCTCAGCCTGCCTGAGCCGCCTGCCTCCCACACTGCCAGGCCACCACCTCAGACTGAGCAGGACACAGCAGCAGCAGCACCCCCACACACACACACACACCGGCAAGCAGGCCACCAGGCTCGGCCAGGCTGCCCCACCAAGCCCACCTCACCCTCCAGGCAGCTCCAAGCATCAGTGGTGCCCTCCACCTCCAGCCACAGCAGTGGCAGCCCCAGCTGGCATGCCCCCTGCTCCGCCTCCATGGCCCGGCACAACAGCAGCTGCAGCCGCCGCCGCCGCCGCCACCGCCGCGTTGGCCCCAGCGCCTTCAAGGCCATTCACATACTGCCGTGTGGATGCGGTGGCGAGCCATGGCAGCCCCATGACCAAGGCAGCGGCAAGGTTCAGGAAGGCGAGGCCGAACACCACGGCGGTGGCGAGGGGCAGCCCGGGCGCATCAGGCACTTCCATACCTTTACTCAGATCAGGAGTAATCGGATACGGTGGGCAGGGGGGCAGCAGCAGGGGGCAGTAGGTGATTTGGCCTCCCCACACCATGCCCCTGAGTAAGGAAGCCCATTACTCTACCAGTTATACTCTTATCAGAATTGTGGTGGCAGAAGTACCAGTGTTTAGATAACTTTATATCTTGTATATCAGGATATACAAAATATAAAAATCTGTGGAGATTTTCAGCCATCCAGGTGGGGTTGTCTGGGAGTTGAGTCATGGCAACTGTACGTCTTTTCTTGTGAGATGGAAACATTTCACTACTCATCCAAGTAGGTTCTTCAGTTGGTGTGAGGCTTCCAATTTATAGTTCACTTTGGTTTCCCCCCACCCTGGTTTAAACAGACTCAATAGATGGACAATGGCCTGAATAGGCTTTTTAGATGGACAATGGCCCAGGGTGAGTGAAAGTCACATCTATGCAAACTTTGCCAACATCCATAAAGGACAGGTTGTTAGCAGCAACCTTCCTGGTGGAGGTGTGAAGTGGTTCTTATTTGTCTGGAGATGAATGAAAGGGCAGCATGATAAATGGAAGACAGGTTGTGCATACATCTCCCATCTCTGTTGAGAGAGGGATTTTCAATACACACATGAATGGCTTCCCTGACCCCTCTCTCAAATAACCTATCTTCTCTGTCTGATATGGGTACATCCTCATATGAGTGTCCTTTGTCCTTCAAATGAAGGTACAGTGCTGATTCTGGTCCTGAGGTGTTGCCGCTCCTGTGCTGAGCCATTCTACTATTTAGTGGCAATGGATCAGTCTGAGGCCCAGAGCTGACAGAAGAACCTGGTCATTCCTTACACGGCTGGTGTGTCTGAAAAGCATAAAAGTTTTTTTTTTCAGGGGGAGGGGGGAAAACACCACATACCCATATACTTCAAACCCACAAACACTCTAAGGCAAAGACTTGTCCACCCAAAATACCCAATACTAAAACAAAAGAAAAGCAATATAGTACAGTATATGTAGTCCAATGCAGTGAGGAGTATGCAGAGCTCTACATTGGAGAAACCAAACTGCCACTAAACAGGAGGAGGGCCCGGGACAGGAGGGACTACAGCCCAGGGCCAGAATCAGCAGGGTATTTCCTTGGACAGACTGAAACATATATTCCCCTTTCTTCCAAATACATACCAATTCCATTTCATCATTTTTAATGAAACTCATCAGTAAAGTTTTTACTGAATTTAAACAGATTAGTGTCTATTTCATACAGACTGCAAAGTATGAATTGATGCAGATGTTTCTGTTCTTTAGATGGACATGGAGTCATGAAGAGTCAGTCACGACTGTAACAACACACACACACACACACACACACACACACACACACACACACACACACACACACACCATAGATTAGTCCCTTCCTCTTTAACTTCTACAGATCTAAAAATGACAATACCAAAAGCATAAATGAACATTTTAGAGGAGACTTGTAGACAGATGGATATTTTGTATGTCGTGTACTGGAGAAAAATCACTAGAGGCTTTACTTCTGTATGAAAGAGCTGCACACTGTTCCTCTGGAGCCTTGTACTTTGAAAATAAGGTAATGTGTTTAGTCTAGAAATGAGCAGATGGGCTGCTCAAATTGGACTTTTGTACTTTAAATCCCCAGAATATTAAAATGATTTTATTGTTTTCCTGCAATGAATGAATGGCTTAAATGAATCAATTCTCGTTACATGATAGCTGAGGTTTCCTGACCTTTTGGAAAAATGAATTTCCACCTGAGTAGACTCTTTCTTTTCCAGTACAGAGGCATTTTCAGCTATGTTAAAGTTATTCCAGATTGTTACATTCCACACAGCCTTTGTTATTATAATACTGGGTTCAAGCATTATCCTTAAAATCATTTTTTTCTTTGTAGACAAGCTCTGTTTGTAACAAAGGGGGAAAAATCAGAACTAAGTATGTTACTGTAAATGAATACATAGGCATTACACCTAGCCAGTTTGTGACAATCCAGCCCTGTTCTGGTGCTCAGGGTAGGGTTAGCATGAATACATGGTGACAGGTGGCAGCTAGCCACCTCCCCTCCTGTGCTTGCTTCACGGGGAGAGTGTTATGGTACTTCATGTATGCTGAATTTCCACATGATCTGAACCTCCTGTTTTTCTGGGTCACATGGCAAGCCTCCACAGGTGGTGTGACAATTCTTGTCTTTGCGCTGTCACTCTCCTTCTCCTCACATGTTAGATGAATCTCAACCTGAGCACCTAAATAGGGTTTTACATTCGTCTTACAAGTCTTCTCGCACTGTTTTGCACTATACATTTTGCAGTAGCATCAACCTGTGGTAAAGATGAACAAATATGGTTTTTTTCTCCCCATACATTTATTTCATTTTTTTCTTTATATGGCGGTACCTCTGCTTAAGAATTTAATCCATTTCAAATGCATGCTGATAAGTCAAACAACTCATACATAGAGCAGCCGTATCTAAAAAAAAAATCAAAAATAAATAAATAAAAGATTTTGGGGGGGGGTGCAATTGAAAGTAGAGCAGACCACGTCTAAAATTTGTAAGGCAGCAGTTAAAACACCAACAGTGTTCTGCTCTTAAGTGAAATTGCTTGTATGTAGAGCCGCTCAAAAGTAGAGGCACCACTGTAATTTCTTTTATTGTATTTATAAAGAATTTCACCTATTTAATACACTTGCAAAAAGAAGAGCTGAACAAAATTCTCATCCATCCCATCTATCTGGATACACACTTTTTCTGTTCCCACAATGGCTGTGACCCCTTCTTGGCATCTTAGTACAGCAACCTGTGCTGCCCAGTGCAATGGTTTCCTAATGCCAGGATGCACTGGGTCATTCTGAGGTAAGGGGGGCAAGACTGAAGTTAAACTTTCTGTCTGGAGGCTTGTGATTTTATGATTGTCACAGTAATGACTTGAGGCACATACTGTGGAGGCCTCAGCTCTGTCATAATTTTCTGTTCCAGTTCCTTTGGAAGCATCTGTTCACAATATTTACAAGAACTGGTATATGAGGGCTAGGGAATGGGTGGCTCTCCAGAGGCTATTGTGGTGCAACTCCCATTAGATCCAGCCAGACACAGCCAATGATGAAGGAGGGAGGATGGGAATCACAGCCCCAAAACATCTGGTAGGTCACATATTCTCTATCTCAGGGATATGACAGAAATTGTGTGGGTAGTGAGGCTCAGCCCATCTGTTTTTACAGTATTTTACAGGCTCAGCCCATCTGTTTTTACAGTATTTTATTAAGCTTAGATATATGTTCAGTCAAACTGAATAAATGGAAGAGCTCTACATACTTAACTGGGAACCAATTAGTAAAAACAGCCATAGACTGGGCAGGTTATGGGAAGCTACAGTGTTTTCCCAATAAGACCTTCGGCTCTTGGGTAGAATTTTGGTTGCAATCGGGAAATCCTCACTAGTTATCTATGCAAGTAGAAAATGGAGGAAGGTGCTTCTCCCTTTCTGACCTTTCTAGATTCGCCTTGGCCTTTTTCTAGACCCCTCAGCAGCTTTCAATGCTACCCTGAGAGTGAAGACACAACTTTGCTTTAGCTAGAGTCATGTTATGCCAGGCAGTTTGGACTGGTCATTCTGGGAGAGTTGAGGATTATTGTTTCTCCTCATGGATGTTTATCCTGTAGACCTCCACTAGGTCTCCTGCAAGCTACTGAAGATCTGCGTAGGGCTGTTGGACAGGGTGCTTTGTGTCAAAGCATATGAGGATAAAGATATACCTTATCTCTGCTGTCTTTCCCGAAACAGGCAAAGACCTTTCTCTTCAGGCAAGTTTTCCCTGAATGATGGTCTACCTATTTTGTGTCTTTTATATGAATCTACAAAGGATCACATAGACTTTGTGTTTATAACTACTTATAACCTGATGGGTTTACATTGACACTATGTTTTCAATGTTAATGTCCATCACTCAAATCTTTACATGGAACTTTACTCCCATTTAACTGCTTGCATTCTCTTGTAGCTTTAATGTAATGTTTCCTATTAATGCTGTAAGAAGAACCAGAAGCCACTTCCGGTTTGCAGAAAAGCATTTCTGACTCTCTGACATGCCTAGAAAGGCTCTCAGAAGCCCCAAAAGTGCTTTCAAGCGATCCGGGGGTCACTTCCTGTTTTCCAGAAGTCACTTCTGTTTCCCGGGGCAGACATTTTGGAGCCTCAGATGGCCCGGGAAGGCCCTCGCAGGCCCGTTCGCAGCAGCGCCAATCCTGAGGTAAGTACAGGAGGCCTGAAACAGGCCTTTCCCCCTTACCATAGGGGGCTTTTTTTTTCATATACTGTGGTCCCGTGATATAGCAGGACCGCAGTATATGAACCACGAAAGGGTGGGGGGGTTGCTGTCCAGCTTGTATAACATGGTAAATGTGCTGTCCCCTCAAAATAATGCAATACACAGCCATTAATATGTAAATCACTGGTTTACATTTACATTGTTATAACATTTACATTAGTATACAAGCTGTATACTCACTGCTTTACATTTCTTCAGTGTGGTCACATGAAAAGATATACTAAAATATTCATGAAATGTGATGGGGTGTACTCATTTCTATAATGTTATGTAACAATTTGTGCTGCTTTCTCCTTTGCACAGTATGTCCACGTGCAGTTTTTATCACATTGTTTCTAGAGCTATTGCATGCAACAGAGTTTCTCCTCTCTAATTTCATTGTGTCAGCAGAAGCAGAGGGAAATTCAATTCCCTGGTAACACTTGGAATGACCAGCACAAAATGCTCAACACCTGTTTGGAAATAACAGGGAAAGTGGTTTATAAGAGCAGGGATGAAATTTTCTCAAACCCATATAAACAGCCAGGTTATGTTTTTCCCAAATACAGCTCCTTCTTGTCTAGCAGTAAGTTAGGAAGTTCCCCAAATATAACCTATCAATATTCTCTCCTTGCTACCTCTCTAGGTAGTATTTACCCACACTGCCAAAGCATTCAAGGAAAGAAAAGGAAAACAACCATGTTGACATCAGGAATACTGTACTGTATTACACAGTGAGAAGAGGTCTTGCAGATTTTTTTTTACGTCATCTAGACCAGTTCACTTCATGGGAGTTAAATATTCAGAACTTCCAAACAGAAACTTGCTTAGTCCCCCACCCCATCCCGAGACTCCACAACAGGCTACAACAACTCCCCCAGGGCAATGTACTTATTTTCGTCCCCCATCTGATGGATTTTCATGATTGGTTTTTATGTGTCTGCTTGCGCCATCTCCCCTTTTATTGTTATTGCAATGGTTTTTAATGCCTTTAAGTTTTATGTTATTTATTTTATGTTTTCTATCTCTAAGATCACTCAGGGTAGCGTTGTGAGGTTTGAACAAGGGCATTACCGGCTCTGAGTCAAAATGACAATTTTCCACTCTGTTATGTGCAACTTGAAACAAACTTTTATTAACATATTCTGTATTCTGACGATTACTCATAACTTCTACGCCACTTGGTACAGGCAATATTTCTTCGTTTTTACTTTCCATAGACACAGAACTCTTAAAGTCAAACACATCAATTATTTATTCTTTAACGGTTTCTTTGTTATAGTCTAGTGCAGGATTGCGGAACCCCTCCCGAAGCACTGGGTCCCACAAAATGGATGTTTGGCCCATTGATCTACAGGATTCTCTGTTCTGGGTACTTTCCATCTTGCCTGTGTTCTTTCACAATTTCCCGGCCATGTCATTGGTTTTACTTGAACTGACCAATAAATGGTTCCACTGCCCCTGACTCTCCTCTCTTCTCCTGATCTCCTCCCAGTCCTCCCTCTGTCTGTGTACTAACGTCTCTTAACTGACGCTTCTCCTCTAACTGCCACTCACCCTCCTCGTGCCACTCATCCTCATCCGCGCTGTCAGTCACCCAGCATGCCTCTTCTATATACCCTGACTCTTCCACCTTACCTCCACTAATTTTCATTCCTTCTATTCTTTCTACTAATCCAACACTTCTCTTTGATTCTTTATTTTTTTTCTAGTTCCTCCAGGGGCAGTGGAACCTTTCAGTCAGCACACTTCTTATTGACTTTCTTCCTCCTGTTTTTCCTCACAAGTGTCTATGGCACTAATAGGAGCAGTATACAAATCCAAGATGATGATGATGATGATGATGATAAATTATTTGTATCATTTTACAATTGCAAAACAAGCCTGTTTTTCTCTTGTTTTCCTCTTTTTTATTGACAATCCACATAAGATAATACATACCATCTAATATAGCTTGTTATACAAACAGTACCAAATAACACGCCAAATTAAACATTTTAAAACTCTCCAACAGTCCAGTCCATATTCTTATTTACCCAATTTATTTTTTTGTATAACATCTGAGGTTAGCAGAGGTTGCCATATATTCAGAAATTTATCATGTTTAAATGTACTAGTCAGTTTTTACATAACTGCAACTTCCCATATTTGATTTACGAGTTTTGTGAGAGAGAGATCCTGGGCATATTTTCAATCGCAAGTAATTTCCATTCTAGCCACACCCATGAGAATTGCTATTAATTCTTTATTAGCTAGTTTTTCATTTTCTCCAGTAAATGATGAGAATAATAACAACATTTCATTTGGATCTGTTTTCTTTTTAGTTAAGTTTCCCTATCCAGTTAATAACTTTATTCCAGAATGTTTTTATATTTGGGCATGCCAACCATATATGCTCTAAAGAACCCTTACACCCGGAATTACGCCAACATGCATCAGAGGTCCTTCTGATAATTTTATGCAATTTTGTGGAATGGAAATACCATCTACGTACTATCTTTAAAACTGTTTCCTTAGCTTTTGCTGAAACTGATTTATAAGGGTACCTAGTCCAAATCCTTACCTATACTTTGTTTGGAATAGTACTGTTTAAGTTTGTTTCCCAGACAATTTTGGACCCTAAACCTCTGGTAAATTCTTTGTCTATAATACATTTATATATTATTGAAGTTAACCCCTTGTTTATATTCTCATCCTTTTCTACACAACATTGTTCAAACTTTGTTAATAGTCTAATGGAGCCTTGAGTTTCGTATACTTTTACCACAAAATTTCTTATCTGTATTACTTCTAGCCAATTAGTTTTAATTCCTCTTGTTCTCTGTTCTAATTGATTGATCATTATTGGCTTCCCTGATTCAAATAAATCCCTAGCAAAACAAGCTTGTAAGAATTACATTTGGATGGAAAGTTCCAGAATTACTCCACCCAGTATGGCCAGTGGTTGCCAGTTTGTGGGGATTCTGGGCCATGTTATTTATTTAAAAGGCTGGTTTGGACTGTTAATGATTGTAAGAATGTAGAATGCTTTAAAGATGTTTTTGGATTCCTCCCCCACGAACCCTTGCAGCTATAGCTAGTGGTGAGCATGGAAGAAAGCTGTAGCTCCTCACTGACATCTGAAGGGCTATGGATTCCCCATCCCTGAAGTGCCACATTGCAACCCAGCCTTCTTTCTGTGAACAGAACAGAAAGGCACACTTCATAAAACCTCCCTTCCCTCTCATGGTTGACGGCATCCTCTGAAATGTGTAATTCAAGGCAGCAAAAAGGAAGCATTTCTTCACATTGTGCCTAGTTAAGCTGTGGAACTGAAAGCCCAAGAGGTATCAATGGACAGCTTTAAAAAGGATTAGATACATTCACAGAGGATAAGGCTATGAATGGCTGTTGGTCAGGATTGCTATATAATCACCCTCAGTATCAGAGGAGGTACACCTCTCTGTTATCAGATCCTGGAGGCAGAACGTGTAGTCATACTCATTTCATGTGGGTAAACTCCCCATAAGCAACTATTGAGGATAAAAATGCTAGAACTTTGGCCTGAGCCAAGTAGCGTATAATATGGGGGCGGATATTTAAATAACTTTTCTCTACCATAGCTGGAAGAGAATCCATGCCACTGTGTTTTCCCACTCCCCTTTAAATGTTCATGGAACGTGAATGTAGCTTTTGTGGTTTGAGCACTGGACTAGGATTGAGGAGACACAGCATATGACTCAACAGGGATTTCTCCCTGCTTTGGGGATGGGTTGGTTAGTTCCTTTTCCTGGATAACACATGATATATGAGCCATCCTGTACCTGCACCAGCCTGTCCTTGATTCATGCTTTCCTGCACCATTTTGGCTCCCTGTCAGGGGCTACTGTGTTTTTTGTTTTGATTTTTAATCAGAATCCTGCAATTTGATATGGTTCCAGCATGTGTAACTGCTGGGATCAAACCAAAGCAATTGGCTTAAGCTGTCCTTTAGCTTAAGCTGCTCCACAATTGTGGGAAATTGAATGATTCCTCCCACTTCTCTGTGAAGGAGAGAGAAGAAACAAAGTGATTTTAAAAAAATTATAAGGCAGCACTGATGCATTATGTCACTTGGGAAAACAATTGAAAGCTTCCTCCTCGTTTCTTTCCTTCTCCATAGTGTAGCAGGGAGAAAATTTCAGTTTCCCATGATTGTGAAGTGGCTTAAGCAAAGTATAGATGGCAGTGGAGAGGGGGCCAGGGAAGTTGATTCTTGTTGATTTTCTTCTTTTCTTTTTAAGGGAAAGAAGAGCCAAATAGGGTCACTTGAGAAGCAGTGTGATCACTCCTTGCATCTGAATGAAAGGATCAACCCAAAAGGAGTACTGTACTTCCACTATTTCTTAGCCTAAGTTTGGAGGACCATTTATGCCTCCTTCACCTCCTTGGAGAAAAGTTGGAATATAATTACAATAAAGAAAGGATATGCTCATTTGCATTAAAATCTGCAATGAGTGAATTTTGTTTGGCCCCATGTATGCCTGTCTTCACTAGCATATAGAAAACAAATATGCTTCTTGTACTTAGTGTATCATACTGAGCAACCTATCCCCCAGGGGCTTAGAGCTTGCGGCAGTAATGCTGATGAAAGCGCGGGAACATTACGGCCAAGCTAAGTTAATCCTAAAAAGATGAGAGCATAATGTTTCCTTTTTCTTCTCTCTCTCTCCCTTTTTCAATTATTGAGATTATATTCATGTATTAGGGGAAGCTATATGTATCAACAACAAAATCAGAATAGAACTCACAGCAAAATAATCCTAATGCTGCAACCAATATTCTCCATCCTAGTGATTCTATTACTGTCTGAGAAGTGTGTTGTAGATAAAAATACAATTTTGTTACTGATAGCTAAGAGAATTTTAAATATAAATGTTTTCACACAGAGAGAGACAGACAGACAGACAGACAGAGAGAGAGACAGAGTATTGTTTTGAATAAGCATCCATTAGTACAGGCATGCCCAAAGTCAGGCCCGGGGGCCAAATGCGGCCCGTTTTCAAATTTTGAGTGTCCCGCGGCCTTTTCTCACCTGCTCAGCCTGGCATGCATCCCCGCCAGGTGGCCACTCCCCATACTGGATGGAGACATCAGCTTACAGTTTTACAGTTTGCCTGCCCTCCCTGCCTCTGTACATCCCCCAGCCACCTGCCCAGTCTACCCACCCCCGCTCCGTTGCTGCAGCATCTTCCCTGACTCCTTGCATGTTATAGAGACTTGTCTAATGTCCGGCCTGGGGGCCAAATGTCCGTGAAAGTCTTCGAGAATATACTTTTATGAATATTTAATCCATGTTGTACTTTTGTGCAGCCCCAATATTAGAGACCTCAAGCTGACTAGTTCTTCTGTGCAGCTGATTTCCTGACAATTTTATGTTGCAGATTATTTTTAATTGTTGTTATTACTGTCATATGTTATTTATCTATTATTCTATTCAAATTGTATTATCTTATATTTTCATTGCCCAAAAATATTACTTCTCGATTGTTGTGCAAACTTGATAGACAAGCATGTTATTTATGTTATATTTATTTACATTATCTTTGTTAAAGCTTGAATGGATGAATTTATTTATTTATTTAAAATATGTTTACCCCATGTTATCCTTAAGAGGATCCAACATTACATACAGAAATCAAATCTGAGGACATGAGAAGCAGGTTCTACTGCTTGTTCTAAGGAAATGTTTTAGCAAATTAATCTGTTTAAATTAACAGGATTAATTCAATGGATTTGTCACCTGAGATTTATATTCTTCTCTTTGCTACTGACAGACATCTGGCTACAAGCTAGTTGGTGACCCTAGAAACATTTCCAACATAGGACACAACAGCATGTTGCATAAATAATATAGTCATTAATGGTGTAACGCTTAATCACTCACATTTTCTGGCATTGTGGTGGCTGAATGGTGGCTGACTCAAAGCCCTTAATATTCCATATGTTATATTCAATTAACATCACTACACTGTGGAGCTATCATCTAAATGTGGTTGATAAGATGTTTCTTTTTATTTCCCCTACAAAAACAAATGGAAAATATTATGTATTTAGGAAGCTTTTCATTACAGGTATTATTCACTGAAGTGGCAGCCCATCCTCACAATCCTGACAGCCTTTCAAAGCTTGATTTCTATGCCTGTACCTTTTGGCCAAATTGACAATATGCTGTGGCTATTATGGAATGATAATTGTGGTTTTGGTGGAATATGTTTCATCCTAGAATGTGTTTCCCAGGGGAAACCTTTGAATGCCATGACAGCAGGTTAGGAGGAGGAAGAAGTATGAATAACTTTTTGTTATTCATACATCTTCATATAGCCAATTTTTGTCTCAATTTTGAGAGAAGCTTTATCCCCTTGAGTGGCTTAAATGACAACTTCCTGGCCTTAATGAATGCTTTAGTGGGGATGGGGTGAGATCTAGATGGAACTTGTTGGGAGACATTAGTCTGCTTTGTATCATGAGTTCAAAATATTATACAGTAAAACCTTGGTTTACAAGCATAATTCATTCCGGAAACATGCTTGTAATCCAAAGTACAGTACAGTACTTGCATATCAACGCAAATTTCCCCATGGAGACTCAGAGGAGTCATTCTGTAGGGTAAAAATATTCATATAAAATGATTATAATACTGTAATATAATACAGAATAATAAATAAAATATAATATATTAAGAAAAATAAAACAACATATTAATAAACTCTTGTGATATACTGGCTTTAATGTAAGTGGCAGTAAAGCAACAAAGGTAAGGGTCTATATCTGCAGGCAGCCTGACCCAGAAAGAAACAAAGCATTCCTATGTGTACTCTTTTATGGAAAAGCATAGGACTGCTCATAGATGCTTTGAAGAGACAAAAAATACACTAGTGCCAGTTGTGGGAACCTTCAAAAATTTTTAAAATCACTGATTTCTGCCAAACACTGAGGCCTGAGACCGAGGATGGGAAACGGTCACTCATAATCCCACAGGGAGAGAGAGAGAGAAAGAACCACCATTGGCTCAGTTGTGGTCATGTGACATCCTACAGTGCTCATATTGCAAGACATTGCTCGTTTATCAAGTCAAAATGTATAAGAAATGTTTGCTCGTTTTGCAGAACACTTGTAAAACAAGGTACTTGCAATTTAAGGCTTTACTGTACAGCAGGCATGTCCAAACTTTGGCCCTCCAGATGTTTTGGGCCACAACTCCCACAGTCCTTTGCCATTGGAAATACAGGCTTGGAATTCTGGGAGTTGTGGTCCAAAACATCAGGAGGGCCGAAGTTTGGTCATGCCTGCTGTACAGTACTGTATTTCTTTTGACTCTTACTTTGTCTATGTTGTGGCTTGTTATATTTTATTCTCACCTTAAATTCAGTAGAGAGTGAATCTCAATCCCCATTCCACATTGATGAACATGTGCTTTTTCATTTTAAAAAGCAGGAAAATCCAAAACTCAAAGAAAGAACAAAAGGAAAAGAAAGGCAGAGGAAATATCTGAGCTTGCTTACTTGCTTCTCCTTTTCCTTTTTTTCTTAGTGCCAAAAGATTATGGTTGAAACTGCACCCCACAAATTAAGAAAATTCATACTACAGATTGGCATCCCAACCTCACTAGGAACTTAGTCACATTACTCTACATTAACTTCCAACCCAAGTAAATACTATAGCACAATCTCACTAACCACCTTATATAGTACAGTAGGAACCCGGTAACCGCTGGGGATTGGTTCCAGGCCTTCCTGTGGATAATGAAAACTATAGATAAGAGGGAACATCTGCCCACCCACCTCCAAACTGCTGTTTCCTGACAGTAGCTTGCTTTATGACTGCTGTTTTGAGACAGTAGCTTGCTTTCTGGCTGCTGTTTGTGACAGTAGCTTGCTTTACAGATGCTATTTGTGACAATAGCTTGCTTTACACCTGCTGTTTGTGACAATAGCTTGCTTTGTGTCTGCTGAATTATTTAATTTTTTTCCTCTGCCAATCGTGGATAACTGAATCAGTGGATAATGAATCAGTTGATACGGGGGTCCTACTGTATATCATTAGTAGTATTATTATATTATTAGTAGTATGGAAGAAGTAGAATGAAACACAGGCTCTGGACATCTAATAAAGCAGACTTGGAATGCAAACCACATAATCTCTATCTCATTTTTTACTAGTCCAATCCAATTTATCTGTATTTGAGGAGAGGAAGGCTTGTTTAATGGGCCAAGTCATAATGTAGTGGAGGCTTTTCTTCTCTACAGAATTAAAAATCATCAGCTCTTCTGTCTGAGCTTTAAAGCGACTCTTACACCAAACAATTTACCCTTTGAATGTAAACTGTATTGCCCAAACTGTCCCTTGACATGACAAATGCCCTTGCTGCCCTTCACCTTCCAAACTAACTACCATCACAGAGGGTAGCATCAGCTGTGGGATGCTCAACAATGATTTAAGCGTAAGTTGTGAAAATGGCTAAAGCTCTTGCTCTTTCCTTGTGTTCTTAGGATAGACTGCCACAGCCTCTTAAAATAAAACAACAGATAACTTTTTGCTCACTCTTCTGTCAGCTGCAAATCAAGAGTGAGAGTCTTTTTGGAACTCAATCTAAAACTGTATTGGCATTGAGTTTGTAATGCAAGTCAATTTACATTTCCAGTTTGAAACACTAAGGAATATCTGTTCTCTAAAAATCATTTCTCTAAGAAGACATGTGAAGTGCTAGTTTGAATGAGCAATTTGAAAATAAAGTGCAATTTGGTTGCACCATGCCATTTCAAAACAAAATTGCTGTGGAAAGCATATTATATCAGTTCTGTATCCTCTGTTCCACTCATAAAGGTAAAGGTAAAGGTCCCCCCCCCCGCACATGTGTGCTAGTCATGTCCGACTATAGGAGCAGCGCTCATCTCAATTTCCAAGCCAAAGAGCCAGTGTTGTGCAAGTCCATGGCCATACGGTATAATGCATAATTACGCATAAATGCATTTCTGCGCATGGAACACTGTTTACCTTCCCACTTTTTATGGTAGTACCTATTTATCTACTTGCATTTACATGCTTTTGAACTGCTAGGTTGGCAGGAGCTGGGGTTAACAGCGGGAACTTACTCTGCTGCATGACACCCGGGATTTGAACTGCTGAGCTGCTGAATTTGCAGTCAACAGGTTTCAGCGCTCTAGCCCACTGAGTTCCACGCATACCCCATGCCTATTCTATATTAGAGCACATTTCAATCTAAGATTTTAAAAAATACTATTTTGGAGCCAACTTAGAGGGTCATTTTTCCATACATTTCTAAATGTGACAAAAAACCAGTTTGTTTGGATTTTGTTATCAAATATCAAAGCTGCTATGGAGTTTACTGTGACAATTCTCCATATAGCTGAGAAATATTTGTGTAATGCTCTTTATTGGTGTGTGTGTGTGTGTGTATGTGTGTATATATATATCTATATCTATCTATCTATCTATCTATCTATCTATCTATCCATCCAATAACAAGACCACGACTGCACCATCTACTGCTGCACCCCACTCCAGTCACCACATGGAGCACACTTACACACGCCAAAAAAACATTGGGAGACCACAGACACGTAGCCAGACCAAAATGAATTCACAAGACACAGGACCCCACTCCACCAAAGCCCAAGATGCTACCAGAATGCCCATCACCAGAGTCGTTAAGAAACAAAAGGCTGATGGACACACATCCAACACCTCACCCACACAGGATGTCTCTAAACAGCCATCTAACCCACCAGCAGCTAATCCCTTAACGATCACCTCAGCCACACAGCAGATCACAAAAGAACAAACAAACCTACAATCAGCAACAGAGCAAGCAAACCACACCCCCCAGCAGTATTTATAGAAGGACTTCAACTGAGATCACGCTTTGCTTCAAGAAGAAAGAAGCCAGAACACCAGCCTGAAGATGACGAGTGAGACCTCGTCGAAACGTCGCCAAAACAACCAGATTTCTACACGGGAAGAAACCCGAATCCACCCTAACATGCATATATAGATAGATAGATAGATAGATAGATAGATAGATAGATAGATAGATAGATAGATAGATAGATA
>JAHTLZ010000240.1:22998381-23028386 GCA_023846285.1 Phrynocephalus versicolor | reverse complement strand
CTTATGGGCTCCAAACTCATTTGCTTTCACACTCCAGTGGCTTCTTTAGATAAGAAATTTAAAACTCATATGAGTGGAGTGAAACCAGGTTCTCTAACCACCAGAGGCCCCCTTTTTTGCCTATAAGCATCATTTTTCAAGGAAGGTGGCTATTCCAACCTGAATTACGTGCCTCAAGCAATATTAAACTGGAAATTGTTCCTCTCATTCCGGCAAGATGTCTGTCTGTTCAATGGCTGTGCAGGGAGAATCCCTGCCCTTTCTCCTTGCCTGAGTGGCTGAATACTGGAGCAGGTGGGAAAGGGCAGCTGCCCAGAGTGGAGGGCCACCAGAGGAGGGGGACCCTGGGGGCATCCAATAGATTATGAGTGGGCCACTGGGGCAGGGTTGGTGGGAGGAAATGTGCACTCTGGAATTCGCATGGAGCAACACAAATCAGTTTGTGCCCATCTCTGCTAAAGACCATTGGTCCATACACATCCAAAATTGCTTCCTGATGTCTCCTTCCCAACTCAGGCTGCCATCCCCTTCGGACTATTCTCTCCACCCTCCCCTTCCTACCTCGCTCATTCTTTTCTTCCTTCCTTTATCCTTTCCATCATTCTCAAAACTTCTCCTTTTTGCCTCAGTGCTTTTGTGCAATGGTCCGAAAGTGACAACATTAATGCAGAAAATAAAAAAGCAGTGCACGAGAACAGCCAATATCTTCAGCAAATATGTTTGAGTCTACCCGACTGTCCTTCTTCCACACTGCTTACCTCAGTGAAGCCCATTTGAAGGGACAGAGATGGGGGTGGATGTATCTCTGACGCTGTGCACTTGCCATAATTGGTACTATGTTCTGTGCTATCTCATGCTGACAGAGGTTCCACTACAAGAATGCCTGGAGTGCCACATATTCCCCATATCTGTTTAAGATAATCCTTCAGAATGCTTCCGCAATCTTTCACCTGGGTCTCTAAATGACACATCACACCCATACAGGTACCCACTTCCACATTTCCTGTCATGCCATGGAGGGGAAAATAAAAAGATTGCTTTTTCATCTTTTTTCCTGGGACTGGCGTACTAAAATTCATCTCTGACTCAGATGGATCATCTTGAGCCATTAACTTGACTTTGTTTATTTTAATTAAACAAAGAAGCGGGATTACAGGCTTCTTTTGAAACAAGAAGTAACCTCATTCTTCTCTGCATAGAACAACTCCCCCCCCCATTTTCTTCCTTTTTCTCCTCATGGTACTGAAGAAGCTATGCGGAGCTTCCAGTGTCAACAATCAGCAGAAGGAAAGGTAAGAACTTGCACTAACTCATACTGTTTCCATTAGCTTTTATTTTGTTCTGGTTCCCCCCCCCCTAATCCTGCTCCATCTCCAATACCCGAGTTTTTATATTCAGAACAGAAGCTGTCTCTTCCTTTCCCTCTCCCTCCACCCCTTTTCTTTTTGTTGTTTTATTCTCTGGCTTTTCTTGTTGCTCCAAACTCTGCATATAGATCTGTGTTGAATAATAATGAACCAATCCCTTCCTACCTGTCCCACTGGCCATAGTCTGTTTTAGCATTTCTCCTTTCAGAATGGAAGGCAGGAGAATCAGCTTCACAGATCCACCTAATGCTGTGGCAGGAACAGTGATCAGAACCACATTTAATCTGCCAATATACACTTCCCTTCATTGCTTTAGCGCAGTGTGAGCAACTGCCGGACTCTAGATGTAGTTTTAGTTGATACAATTAAAGGAGAAGGATTATGAGAGGTACAGTTTTAAAGCTAACAAAAAGACTCAGAGAGGCGCAGTTGCCAACCATTATTCTCATCTGTGTTTAAATGTGGAGCAAGAAAAAAAACCATTAGTACTACACAAAAAGCATCATCAGAAATTTAATTCAAAGTTTGGGGATGAGTTGATTGTCTTTTATATTTGATGTTATAAATTCACAAAATGTATCCAAAAGTCATTTTGTCTATTTCTTTGGCTGGGCCTTTGCAGATTTGTATGCTACAAATGATAAGATCTGGCATGCATACAAATTGCTACTGTGTGGTGCTGTCCATAAACAAGCAGCCACGGAGTAGAAGGCATTACGTTTTTTTAATCACATAAACAAAAAATGCTTAAATAATGGCACCTATTGTGTTTTGTGCATCTTTCATATAAAAGCAAACAGAACCACTCCAAACCATTGTTTAATAAACAGAGTAAAGCCCACAGAATTAGTATACCAGGATTGCTTTTATCAGCTGATAGCCCTCATTTTTTTAAAAAAAATAAAAACACTGTGAATACAAAAGACAGGTCATCTAACCTGCTTTGCAAAGCACATCTAGCTCTGTCCTCTTCTTGAACAGGCAGATTTGTCTCCATCTTTCAGTTGATAAATTGCTTGTCTGGAAAGGACTGAATGGGGAAATGTGCTGCTACTCCTTGTATACAGCCAGGGCCAAATTGCATGTTCATCACTCAGTAACTGCAAGATAGAGAATTCACAAACAGAGTGGAATGGTGAACTCACTCAGCTGCTAGTCAAATGATGCCAAGTGATATAAAGTGAATCAGCCAGGTTAAGTAGGGTTGCTGCCTAGGTGGAAATGTCTTGGTAATTCACATGGCTCATGGTTGGATGTTTTAACTGGGTCCACTCTGACACCCTGGCTGGACATGATAGGTTGAATTCTTGATTTTCCTTTTGCCAGCAGAAATTTTTACTGCTTTATTTCTTGTGAACTCCTTCCTTGGCCAATTCAGTAGAGCCTCCTGGCTCTCTGTGTGACATTCTCAGGGGGACAGCACAGGTTGCTATTTCCATCAGTGGTTGGGGAAATCACTTTCTACCAACTCAATGGCATATGCCTAAATATGGATTCAGTCCATAGTGGCTTGGCCTTGGATGCAGATAAAAGGAAATCTGCCCTTGGGCTCCACTGGCATCTTCCAATACTTTTTGTCTCTCTTCTTTGAGTGTTGATTCCTGGAGGAATTTGAGTGCAGGCTTCCTAAAGGAATGCTGGGTTCTTAATATATTTCTTGCACATTGGGGAAGATCTGCGGTCAGTACTTAGTTGCCTCACAAACCATTGCACCCCCCCGAGCCCCTAACTAAGGACAACAACATTTTTTAACATCTGCCAATGGGCTCCTGAATTTGTAGTTTATTATCGTAGCAAAGTTGTAGTCAGATATTTTCTTCGCTCAAACATTGCTTCCATTTTTTGTCATTCAAAACGCTTGTTGGAAGAGGAAGCTGATTGTTAAAAACATGCAGCTAGCCATGCTAGCAAACTTAGTCAGCTGTTCTGAATCAGATCAGGAAGGAGGTCGCAGAGATATCATTTCTCAGTGGCTTAGGTCTCTGGTTGCAGAGCCAGAGGTAAGGAGTTCAGTTCCCCAAAAGGCTTTTGACACAGTCCCTCACCAGAGGCTACTCAAACCACCTATCTTTGTCTAACATGTGTACATCCTCATCTTTGAATTGCACAGTCAGGGGATAAGAGGGCAGGTCCTCTTATGGACTGAGAACTGGTTGAGATCCAGGAAACAAAGAGAAGGTGTCAATAGACAATTTTCACAATGGAGAGAGGTGAAAAGCGGTGTGCCCCAGGGATCTGTCCTGGGACCGGTGCTTTTCAATCTGTTCATTAATGACCTGGAGACAGGGATAAGCAGTGAGGTGGCCAAGTTTGTGGATGACACAAAACTTTTCCAGGTGGTAAAAACCAGAGAAGATTGTGAAGAGCTCCAGAAGGATTTCTCCAAACTGGAGGAATGGGCTGCAAAATGGCAAATACATTTCAATGTAGGTAAAATGTAAATGCATATTGGGGCACAAAAATCAAAATTTTATCTATCAACTCATGGGCTCTGAGCTATCTGTGACAGATCAGGAAAGATATCTTGTTGTGTTGGTGGACAGCTCAATGAAGGTGTCTACCCAATGTGTGGCAGCGGTGAAGAAGGCCAATCCCATGCTAGGGATTATCAAAAAGGGGATTGAAAATTAAACAGCCAACATTATAATGCCATTGTACAAAATAATATTAAGGCCGCTGTTGTGTACAATTCTGGTCACCACATCCCAAAGACATAGTGGAGCTGGAAAAGGTGCAGAAGACAGTGACTAAAATGATTACTGAGGTGGGGGACCTCACTTATGAGGATAGGCTAAAACGTTTGGAGCTCTTTAGTCTGGAAAAAAGGTGCCTGAGGGGGGATATGATTGAGATGTACAAAATAATGCAGGGCATGAGTAAAGTGGATAGAGGGACGCTCTTCTCCCTCTCACAAAATACCAGGACTAGTATCACTCAAATTGAGGGCTGGGAGAATGAGGACAGACAAAAGAAAATATATTTTTACCCAACATGTTGCTAGTTTGTGGAACTCCCTGCCACAAGATGTGGTAATGGCATCTAGCCTGGATGCCTTCAAAAGAGGATTGGACAGATTCCTGGAGGAGAAGTCCATCGCAGGTTACAAACCATGATGGAGATGTGTAATATCTAGGCTTAAAACCAGGGTACTTCAAGGACCAGATGCAGGGGAGTGGTATCAAGAGACAGATATCTAGTCTCGTGCACTCCCGGACACATTTGGTGGAGCCACTGTGAGATACAGGAAGCTGGACTCCTTGAGAGGGGGTGGACTCCATGACCCACAATTTAAACCAGTGTTTTACTTGACAGTGTGTGAACTCGCCAAAGCATAGTTAGCCGCTCTCTTGGTTCCTACTCATAGAGGTTGCTTTCAGGGAGTAGATAACTATACATGCTGCTAGAAGCAATAAGTAAGTAAGTAAGTAAGTAAGTAAGTAAGTAAGTAAGTAAGTAAGTAAGAAAGAAAGAAAGAAAGAAAGAAAGAAAGAGGCAGATAGACAAAATTTCCCTGATAATTTCCTGTGTGCTGAAAAGAACCCAAATCAAATAAAATTATCAGATGTTACATGCCTTTAATTTCAGAACCTTTCACGTACATTTGTAAAATCCCAGCTTTTTAACATGAGTGAACAACCCTCCTCCAGCCTGAGGCCAGCTAGGACAGCTGGTGAAGACTGAAAGTAGAACAGCTCAAGGCAATCATGCCGAATAGGCTGGAGATCCAGGACAGGGCACACTTCTGTGGAATAAAAAAGATGACATTTGTGCTGCTATAAATAGGAAAATGTCTTTTACGTAAGTCTCAACAAAGATACCAACTTGTCCATATCTCACTTGCTCCTCAAGACAATCTCAGAAGAAGCTGATATCTACAAGTTGATGATCAAGTGTTGATGTTCATGTTATGAATCATTGTTTATAAATGGGATTGCAGCTGGAGATGAGGACAGAATCACTGGATGTAACATCCAAGAAGCCATATGGAAATATCAGTCCACTGGCAGAGATAGGAAAGTAGGATTTCACTATGATAAAAGTCCTGACCTGGAAAATGAACTTGCCTCTCTTTTGCTCATCCGCTCACAATCAATCCTGTTCTCAAAACAACCGCTGGCTAGGTTGACAGATGGCTGGGATTGCTGCTGCTGAACCAGCAAATGAGCTCTCTGCTTTCCACAGCAGCTGGGCTGCCATACAGGGAACTAAAGATGCAGCACTCTGGGGTTCAAATACCACGAGGGCTCTTATATCTTTAAGGATTGGTTCACACACAAGCTGGTGACCTCTGTGCCTGTTAATAAGATTTTAAGAGTTCTGTCACAAAGAAAGCAAAAAAACTTTGGTACAGCTCTTGACTTGGCATAATCTAATGGCTTATCCCCCAATGATATTTTCCCCTTCACTTGCTTTCAGTGATACTGACGTAAACTAATGAGTGGAATCTCTGACTCTTCATATTTTGGGGTATACTATTTCTACCAGCATGGGAATAAAGACGGTGGGAGTTGCAGTTCATAAATATACCAAAGATTCCCTACCCATGTAATTTAAGTAACATAATTTAATTGTGTGCTGTCAAGTCAGTTCTGACTTATGATGACCCTTTTCAGAGTTTTCTAGTTAGAGTAGCCATGTCTAAACTTTGGCCCTCCAGATGTTTCAGACCACAACTCCCAGAGTCCTTTGCAATTGGCAGTACAGGCTTGGAATTCTGGAAGCTGTGGTCCGAAACATCAGGAGGGTCAAAGTTTGGACATGTCTGAGAGTACTTGGGGAACCTTTCCCTTCTTGGGAGTGTCCTAGACGGGGCAGCTTTGACTAAATCTGCACAGACTACTAGCTCTTCTCCCAAGAGGCCCAAAGGGGAATCACACTCCCAAACTCTGTTCTCTGAAGCCAGATAACCCCCTGACCTATCCAACCAGCTGTAAGGAATATACAGTTCTTGAAATGAGGAAGGCATGCAACTAACTAGACTGGAAAGACAGGGACACAAGCTTCTTTTCCTACGTCTTCTGACAATAGCCCTTCCTGCTAATTGAAAGTGCTGCACAAAGGGTTTGGGAGACTAGCTGATTTTCCAGGGTGTTCTTTTTCACCACAGCCTCTTCTAATATTTGGAAAAGCCATGAAACCCTTGAAGCCTGTTTTTCAGAAGGCTGGGCCCATATGTTATAAGGAGCAGCAATACTCTATGGATAAGTGTCTTTTTAATCTCTTTGGGATTTTTTAATCCTTCCTCCTAGGACTTCGGAACAGGACCCAACCACCCCCCTTTTATCCTCACAATCAGCACACCACACCTTATGGGTGAGTGAGAAATTGAGGCTTTTATGTAGCCCACCAAGACCCTGTTTTTGTGTTGGCTTCCTCAACAGCATGCCCTTCAGATCTATAGAACTTCAGCTCTCATCCGCCCCAGTCAGCATCAGCAACAGCCCAGAAGCTCATTGAGTTGTAGACCAAAACACCCAGAGGGGAGCAGGTTAAAGAAAACTGTTGTAAAGCACTTGTCTCTACTACACCTCCTATCCCAGGGCTGAACAAATCATTTTGGGGAATAAAGTACTACAGATGCCTAAGGTAGCAGGTTCATTATGGCACAAAAAGTACCAAATGTTTAATTATTAATATATGATTTAATGTCACAGAGGGAGAAGATTAGCAAACCTGGCACATACCCTTCATGCTTGTGGAACCTTCTGAAGCAGAGGCTACAGTAACTTGGGTCTTATGCCCTCTAATTAGGCCAAAGAAAAGTGCCATCTGCAGCCCTCAGGTTTGTATTGAGCCAGGCATGACTAGTGGCAGAATACTGGCAAATCTTGGTTTGATGCTCCTGGTCCAGTTGTGCCCAGTTGCTTCAACAATAATGAATCTCACTGAGTTCTAGCCCCATACTTGGCTCAGTCAGGACAACACATCCCATGACCTGCAGGTGTTCCTCCTGCCTCCAATCCAGCTCCAGCCAGCCAATGAGAGCAATCCCAGAGTTAGAGGACAATTTACACTGGGATGAAGAAACTTTGGCCCTCCAGATGGTTTAGTACTACTAATCTCTCAGTACTAATCAGGCTGTCTTCTGGGAGATGGTCCAAAACGTGTAGAGAAAGCAATGTTCCTCAGTCTTGATTTAGACAAAAGATAAAAACAAGAATTCCCAGAACAGCCAGCCTGCATAGCCTGAAAGATTTCCAGAAGGGAATGGCAAACCACTTCTGAATACTTTCCACAGTATTTTGAAATCTAAGGAAAATGTCACCATGGTTCAGCACAGAAATGATGACCTGCATCTACGCTTTCACGAACTGCAGGCCACTTTTAGATCTGGACAAAACTGAAGCTACATCCCATAAAAGCCTCCGCTAAATGAAACTTCGTCTTCCAGGGCCAAGAAGGCGCGTTGTTTTCAATGCTAGGCAGGCGCATTGCTAACTCTTCCTCCGCATACACCTTAGGAGAGATGGTTGCTCAGTTTTTCACTATTCTCTGATAGGGCTGTGCTGGTTCGGGTTGAGCCCGCGTTTCCTTAGGGGAGCTCATTTTCTGGACATCTGGCGAGTCCTTTAGGTGTTCACCACGAGCTCAGAACGTCGACCGAGGCTCAGCCGGGCAAGGGAGCCCTCCTTCATGCCTCCCGACACCCACCCCCGCCTCCACCTCCTCCGCGCTCGCTTTGCGCCTGTGCGCCTGCCCGCGCGCGCGCGGAGAAGGAGGAGGAGGAGGGGCGCGCGCGAATACTTCCCCGCGCCGCACGTGCGGGTGATTATTCCTCACAAGCCCCTGCCCTGAAGGGCGCCTCGAGCGAGCGTCCGCCTGAGGGCCAGTCCGGCGCGGGAGGCACCGAAGTTCAACGGCGCCTTTCCCGCGTCCCCCAACTCCCCACACGGCGGCTCGACGCTGCCACAAGGCGGGGGCAGAGCGAGAGCGAGACGGAGCAGCCTGCCTGCTTGCCTGACAGCTGGCGGGGCGGCCGGCCGGCGCGCGCGCTAAAGCCCCCGCCTACTGCGGTGCGAGACCGCAACCCCTTCGCTCGGCCGGATTGGACTGAAAGCCGCCGAGCTCCACGGGGTTCTGCTGCAGGCGCCGGAGCGGGTTGGCGTCGGAGGAGGACCAGGCAGGCGGGCAAGCGGGCGGGCACGAGTGAGAGGATGGAGCCCGCCAAAGAGCCCGCGGAGGAGAAGGCGGCCGGAGGAGGGGAGAGAATGGGCGACGCGGAGCCGGCGTCCTCGTCCTCCTCTTTCCAGGCCCGCCTGTGGCGCAACCTGCAGCTGGGCGGCAAGAGCAAGGGCAGCGGCGGCGGCGGCAAAGGGGGAGCGGGGCGCCGCAGTGCGGAGTCCTCGCCGTCCCTTCCGCGCCGCGCCCGCGCCGCCGGACCGCCCGCGCCGCCGCCTCTGCCTCCTCCGCCTCAGCAGGCGCCCCAAGGCGACCTGCTGGGCGGGAGCGCCAAGTGGAGCGGCTTTCGGCGCCGGAAGCACGTGCTGGACCGGGTCTTCTCCTCCTCGCAGCCCAACTTGTGCTGCTCCTCCACGGCCGAGCCCCTGGAGGCCGTCACCAGCGAGGGCGGATCGGCGCTGCGCCGCTTGCGGGAGCACCTGCTCCACCACCACCCGCCCCCGCCCCAGCGCCCCGGCCCCGCCTCGGCCTCGGCCTCGCCCTCGGTCTGCTCCTCGCCCGCGCCGCCTCCCAGGGCCCCCCGGGGAGGCGGGGATGGGGGCGCCTCGGCCGCCCGAAAGGAGGAGGAGGAGCCCGGCGCGCCCCTCTCCCACCAGAAGAGCTCCTCTCTGCCGGGCACCGCCTGCCTGGAGCAGCTGCTGCAGGAGTCGCCCACCAAGGGCAGCAAGGGCAAGGGCCTCACGGGCGACGGGGGCGGCGGCGGCGGTGGGCCCCCCAAGAGCAGCCCGGCGGCGAGTCCTCGCTCGACCCCGAAGGCTCTGCAGGTAGCGTGCCTTGACTTCGCCGGGCTTTTCAAGGGGGCGGGGCGGGAGAAAAGAAGAGAGCGACTTGGCGCGGGGAAGCGAAGAGGGGTTGGGGGTCCGGTGGTGCAGATCGCGCTGGAAAATCCTGCGGGAAAAGTTGCAGCTGTCTCTTCGGGCGGGCGGAGGTCGGCAGGTGGGCTGCCTCTCGGGCCAAGGGGGCGCGTGGTCGCGATGGGCAGCCGCCCTGCCTCCTCTTGTGTCTGATCAACATGCTAAAAGCTGTGGTCATGATAGTGAAACATTGTATGTACCCAAGGGTATATAAGTACAGTACTTGATACATACTATCAAGTCCTACCAAGCAGCTCTGAGGATTGAAGCCTGGGTGCCACACTGTGGAACGAGGTCCCGCTGATAACCCTGGTTCCTGCCAACCTAGCTGTTTGAAAGCATTTAAATGCAAGTAGATAAATAGGTATCACCGTAAAAAGCAGAAAGGTAAAACAGTGTTTCCTTGCAGCCATGCTGGCGAGGTGGCCATGTAGTTGCACAACTCTGGCTCTTTGGCTTGAATGCGGAGATGAGCACCGCCCTTGAGTCGGACATGACAAGCACTCATGTGCGGGGAAAACCTTTACCTTTACCTCTTTATCACATATGACAGTGTTGGCGAACTTAGGTCATGGGTGCCAAAGGTGGCACTTGGAGCCTTTTCTGTGGGCACCCAACATTGTCCCTTCACAGCCACCTGTATGCAGGTTAAACTGCTGTATTGGCACTTTGTGAAAAATTAGTGGGTTTTGAATCACAGTTAGGGCACTCGGTCTCTAAAAGTTTCACCATCACTGACATATGACATGTGATAGTAGGGAAGTCAAAATTGTAAACAACAGTTCAGTATAATACACAGTATTGGCACTGGCCATAGCCTTCTTAATAGCCAGTCAACGTTTATATTGTTGATGCATATGTTATGCATTCTAAATCAGTGTCATGCCTAGTTTTGTAGAAAAGGGGCAGTGGCCCATGGAAGGTAACACATG
Source organism: Phrynocephalus versicolor (assembly GCA_023846285.1). NCBI lineage: Eukaryota > Metazoa > Chordata > Lepidosauria > Squamata > Agamidae > Phrynocephalus > Phrynocephalus versicolor. Next base: position 23,018,054 of record JAHTLZ010000240.1, on the reverse strand, counting down.
GAGAACCAGTGCTGTTGAACCAATACAGAGAACAAATGTCCAGACAGTTACTTATTTTATTCTTGATTTTCATATGACTTGTCTGAGACACTGAATGTTTAGTTTTTCTGATAAATCTGTCTTGCTGTAGAGAGCATAGTCATAGTTTGTTCTTTAAAACAATACATTGTGACACCAGTATTTTGATGCTGTTTAAATACTTAATCTATTGAGATAGTCAATATTCCTAATATGGAAATAATTTGAAAATCAGTGAACTGTCCACAACAGTTACCTGTTTATACTGTTTATATTTTATATTATTTAGCCAAATTGTGCATGTAAACTAAAATGAGTTTCCTGTACAGATTGTGTACAAAGTACTCTGAAAGCAGAACTAACCTTACCATTAGGTAAACTGAGACAACCACTTCAAATGGCAGTCACTGGGAGGTAGGATGTAGAGATGAGATGTCTAACTCTGCTACTCTGTTTTCTATTTGGCATCACATCCTCTAAGCAGGCGTGCTGCCTTCAGGTGCAGTGGAGGAGGCTGACAGAATCAAGATAAGTTAGCTTATACAAGTAGAATAGGAAGCAATGTTACTTTCTCCTCAGCCAGCAAAATAGTTTTGGGCTGGGCTTGTTTAAAAGGGAATATAGAATGCCTTTTTTGTAAGAGCTTTCCTTACAAATCACCTTTTCAGTTCAGCAATTAATGTATTTTAACTTCAAATGAGTGATTTAGACTCTATCTTGGCCATAGTGTTGCAGAAATGAAGTGCAGCATAAACTACAGTATGTATACACTAGTAACATCAAAATCTGTGGATGTCCTTAGATAACCTGAACTTTAGATAACATCTTTTAAATAAACCTAGATATTGCTCCAGAACTGCAATCTTTAATCCAGTAACCTTAGTGAAGTCAACAGGAGTCTAATGGGGATACTGGAAAGATGTCAGGTGGCAATTGAAAGACTGCTGTCTGAAAGCATTATTACTTATGCTCTAATTGTCTTGGTACATTGACTTGGAAGGAAGCTCCTTTGGATGAAATAACACCTTCTAGCAGGCAAGTGTTATAAGAGCATATTTCATATAACTTTATTTATATTTGCAGATACTTAATAAAATTTATACAGTGGTACCTCTTAAGACAAATTCCTCATAAAACAAACAAACAAAACTCATAGGAAGAAAAAAATTCTGGGAATAGGCATGCTTTGCATGACAAAAAATATCCCTATGGGATGTGTTGCAAAACAAAAACCATTCCACATGTACCCAGGGAAAAAAAACCCAGTTACCGATATTTTTGTCTTTATTCTAGTCTCCGGAACAGATTAATCCATTCCCAATGCATTCCTATAGGAAACCGCATTTCATGAAACAAAATTTTCATAAAACAAAGCGATCCATAGCCTCTGGAACAGATTTTCAGTGCATTCCTATGGGAAACCGCATTTCATAAGAAACATTTTCTTAAAACAAATTGACCCGTAGAGCAAATTAAATTTGTTTTAAGAGGTATCACTGTATTTAGATCCAAATATATCCCACATCTCTTCAGGGCGTTTCTTTTTCATTCATGATAAACACATGGTTAATTATAAAATAGTTACAAAGAATGCTTCCATGTACATTTAGTTTTAGCCTTACGGCATATTGATAACAAAGCATGACACAGTTTTATATGGAAAAGGCAAAGTATGTAATGTTAGGTTTGTTATATGGAAAAGGTGGACTTAATTAAAATCAATTTAAGATGCTGATGATTTTATAGACTGTACAGTGGAAGGCTTAGAAGAATGAAAATACCAGTCTTGTTTGGACTTGACATCTTAAAGCTTTGATAAAGGGTAACATTTTCAACAAATGTTACCAGTTGCATAGTCTGCCTTCTGGAACCCACTTTTCCTGTTCTCTTAAGCCTAAATTATTACTGCTTATGTTTACTGTTAATGCCCCTCTGGTTACAAAAATCAATTATGTTAGCTGTATCTGTGTTCATCTTTTCCTGGAGCTAACTTGAGACAGACTCTTTGCAAGCCTTTGTGTCAAAACAAGGGGAGTTGAATTTCACAGGGCAAACTTCTAGGATATCTAAAATAAAAGCTAAAGTAAGAACCTTCTGTGTTACAGTTGTTAAGCATATAATAAAATGCTCATCCTACAGTAGTCCTGCTGTAAATCAAATGGTTGTATCTGTTGACAGGAATGGGGGAAAGGGGAGCAGCACTTTAATTGCTCAGTTGTTGATCTTGCCTTATGTGCATTCTTTATGACTTCTGAATTGTACAGTGGCCCCCCACCATTTTGCAGTTCATATACTGCGGTCCCGGTATATTGTGGGACTGCAGTATATGAAAGGCAAGGGCCTCTGGAGTAAGCTGCTTGGTCCTGTTTGAGGCCTACTGCACTTAACCCAGGCCTGACAGGCTGCCCCAAATGGGCCTCTGATTGGCTTCCTGGGCGTGTCAAAGGCCCCAGAAGTGGTTTCTGACAAACCGGAAGTGACTTCCGAAAAACCAGAAGTGACTTCCGGATTGCAAGAAACCACTTCTGGGGCCTCTTACAGGCCTGGGAAGCCCGTTGGAGGCCCATTCAGAGCAGCACCAGGCCTCAGGTAAGTGTGGGAGGCCCCAGAGAGGCCCCCCAGTCCTGACCTGACTCAGCATCCCCATATCGCGAATTTTCAATTATCGCGGGTCTGGTTGGGTCCCTAACCCCCATGATAGGTGGGGGATTACTATATTCAAATTAAACCATATGATCTGGGTATTGAAAGTGGAAGATTATATAAGAATATATCATGTGCTGGGAATATCTCTTTTATAAATCAGGAGGCTGGTATTATTTCTGGAATTTTCTTTTCTGGTCTTGAGTTTGTGCAACTGAAACTATATGTTATCTGAATCACATCTGAACTAACACAACCCTTTCCCTGTGTTATAGTCTCTGTGGGGAGGAAGGCTGTTTTAAGGCATTTTGCTTGGTGCAAATTACAGCCCTTCCAGTTAAGATGCATAGTATCTAATCCCAATCAACTTTTTTTTTTTGGCAGCTGAGATAAAGGAAAATCCCATAAGCACCTCTCTGCACTACTCCTTCTAGTAAACATACAGTAAAAGAGGATTGAATATTTAATAACTTAGTGCTCTTTCATGACACCTGAAAATCAGCCACTGCCTTGTCTTTCTGTTAAATGGAAGAACTGGGCCTGCTTGAGAGGTAATTGAACCAGAATTTTAAATTGCTTTGCTCCTTACCCATTACAACTAGAGTAGCTTCAATCCATATTATCTAACATGTTGTGTTTATTAGTATAGCTATTTAAAAAAGATAAAAACTGCAGATATTACCTCAGAGATATCCTATCCACGTTGTCTTTGTGTGCTGATTTTCTGCTTGTATGGTTGACTTCTTGATACAGTATTGGCACCGAAGGGGACACATACACAAGGATAGGGCAGGAGGGAGATTTAACTGGTATTTAATTATAGCAGCAGCAGCAGCTGCTGCTGCAAAGCAAGATGTCAAATCTGGGCATAATGCATGCCCATACATTCATTTTGGCATTTGCCTTGAAAAGGAGCTAGGCAGTGTTCTGCAATTACCTTGCCTAGAAACAAGACCCAAAGTGAAAGACCCTATGCAGCACCGGAGCAATGGAACTGGTGCTTGATTTGTAGCGTCTGGGAGTACTTTTGGGTTAAATTTTAAACATATGCTTGGTTTCCTTATGCCTAGCAATGTTACTTAGACTTCAGAAAATGATTATGAAACAGTTTGTGAACGTGATGGAATCTTTCAGGATGTTCTTTATGATCCTTGTCAATGTGGTGGAGTATTGCATACAAAATGTTACAGCTATAAATAGGATTCCTCAAGAACACTTCACTGCAGCTCATTTCAGATGAGTGTGTATTCTTGAAACTGACACTGGGCAAATACATTACAGGGGCTGAAGTTCTTGAGTTCTATATATGACGTGTGTGTGTAAAATGCATAGAATCTCCTGGATATTATTTATTTATTTATTTGATTTGTATACCATACCATCTAGTTACAAAGCCATTCTTCATATATAAGGCAGGAACTGTGGATTAGGAACAAAATGTAGGGATGTTTTAGAGAAAAATAACTTCAAAGGATTGCACATTTTACTTGTAGTAATTATTCCGCTCTAACCCCAGCAAGCAGATTTGAACTGAATGCTATTTTTTGTGGACAGCACTGACATACCTTCAGCAGCTTTGAATTAATTCCTTATCATCTTAGAACGACAGAGCTTGAAGCAACAAAATGGATCATCAGGGCACAGTGGGGGATTGAACTTCCAACCAGATACATAAACCACTGATCTATTCAACAGTTCTAAGTTTATAGAAGCTCATTTTGTGTTTCATATTTAACCATATTGGGAAGGATTTTTCAGAATCTAAAATATTTATGCAACAAAGACTCTTCTAGTACATGTTTTATTTGACCCAAACTTTCACAGACTGTAGCCCATTTCTACTCAGTTACATATAGCTCTCTGAAAAAGTGGGCTACAGACCACAAAACTTTAGTCAAATAAAATTAGTGACCTTTAAAGCATTGCAAGAGTCTGTTTTTTTTCTTCAAAAGGCTAATGGAAGAAAGTTAGAATAAACATAAGTTCAAAGCAAGCTGGCTGGAACTGGTTAATTAAAGACTATGGGAAGAAGAGCAGAGAGAATAATTTATATATTATTTGCCAAGTAATTAGGAATATATTAGGATGGGCTCTTAAGATATTTTGTCTTATTTTCTAGGAGAGGGTATCTGAATGCAGAGGCACAATGTAAAGTACTTTAATTACATATGGGGGGGAGGGAATTTGAACTTAAATTTTATGTGCACTATCCAGCCCCAAACTAAGTACATCTCATTGTTTTACAAGGGAACAAAAAGTGACATATGTGCTTAACTCTTTGCAGTTAATGGGACTTGAAAAGTCATAGTTCGCATTAAATATAGCATTTAGTCTTTAAGAAGCAACAATTTTGTCTTCTTGATTTTTAAATTGGCTTTTGTTTTTGCCTGAGGTATTGCAATATAATGATTGAAGTGTAGAATGTATTCTAAAGAAATCAAATGAGGAAAAAGGGAAGAGGCATATCACTGATGTGTAAAGAATGTGTTAAACTGTGAGGTGATCCATGAGTTGGAGTAGGGAATACTAGTGGAAAGCATTCTGGTAAAAATTGGAGGAGAAAGAAACAATAGTGGAACGAAAAACTGAAGATTTGTTTTATTTATTTATTTATTTATTTATTTATTTATTTATTTATTTATTTATTTATTTATTTATACACTGCCAATCTAGCCTGGGAGCTAGGATGATGCCATATTGTGTCAGATTACAGACATTCAAAGAGATGAGATGCAGTAGTAATAGTAACATTCAACTACTGTCTGTCAGAGGGCTGATACGCATAGAAATGTGTCATCCTACAAATTCTTCAGTTGTCTTGCCATCAGCTTCATTTTCAGAAGTGAGGGGGGAAGTACAAAGTACTGTAGATCAGCTATTTTGTATCTGATACTCCCTAACAGGAAAGAATTTGGCAGCAAAGTGGAAATAGTGGTAACTTTGGGTAGAAGCGACCATGCTGTCTTGGGATTTGTTACACTGAGAAAGGGAAACCTGAGAATAGTGCAACACATGCTATGGACTTAACAATGCTAATACCAATAAGCTTAAGGAAGTCCTTGGTGAGATTTTGTGTTCAAAAATACTGAAAGGGAAGGAAACATATGAAAGATCAGCATTTCTTAAAGATGAGGTGCTCAAGGTACGGTCTTGAACAGTTATTACAAGAAAGATGAATGGGAAACATCTGAAGAAACAGAGATTGCGGCATAAAGAACTTTCAGATGAATCAAGATTTAAAAGAGTGTGTGTTCCAAAGTGGCAGATCAATAAGGAATAGTATAAAGTAGCCAGTATTTGTAGAGAAAAGCAAAACAAAGCTAAAGCGCAAAATTATTTCAGCTTGCAAGAGAGAGGGGATAAAAATATCAAAAAGGGATTTTCAGATATGCTCAGAAGAAGGAAGTGTTTTGATTCACTATGTAAAGAGAATGAAAAAATACTAATGTGAGATGGAGAGAAGGCAGAGTTGTTGCACATCTATCTTGCCTCTTTTCTCTCAGAAGGAAAATGGTGCTTAGCTTAATCTAGTGCAAGCAGAATAAAGGAGGCAGTGGAGGAAGTGCTGCAGAAGGAAGTTGGGACGTGGTTGGGAACACCTACTTGCTTTAAATGAATTCAGGACTTCAGAGTCCAATGAGCTGCATCCAAGGGAACTAAAGGAACTTGCAGATATAACTTCAAAGCCTGTGTCTAAAATCTTTGAGAATTCTTAGTGAATATATAAGTTCCTTGAGGCTGGAGGCAAGCACATGCTGTTCTTGTCTTCCAAGAGAGGAGAAAAGATGATCCAGATCAACTTGATATCAATAGTAGGAAAGGTTTTAGAAATCTGTCATTAAATCTTTGATCTATAAATATTTGGAAGGGAATGTAGTGATCACCAAGTCGCCTCACAAGTTTCTCAAAAGCAAATCATGCCAGATTAATTTTATCTAGTTTTTAAAAAATCAAGTTGCAGTCTTTGTAGATGAGAGGGGTGCTGTGGATATAATTCACCTTTACCTGAGCAAGGCTTTTGACAAATTCCTTCATCACATTCTTGTGACTAGATTGATAAAATGTGGGTAAGGCAATGCTTGTTGTTGTTGTTGTTGGCAATGCTACTATATGGTAAATTGTACTCTGTTGACAGGTCATGCTCAGAGACTGCTCCGCAGTGTATCCTCGTAATCCAGGAGAGAAGTAACAAGTGGGGTGCTGTAGAGTTCTGTCGTGGGCCCAGAGTTGTTCAGAATCTTTATAAATTACTTGGACGAGGGTATGGAGGCCATGATAATCAAATTTGTAGGTGACTCCAAACTGGGAAAGATTGCTTCTGTTTCAGAATATTTCACTATTTAATGACTTTAACAGATTGAGGAAATAGACTAAAACAAACAAATGAGGTTTGAAAGGAAGAAAATGCAAAGTTCAATATTTGGGCAGGAAAAATTAGGCATACAAATTTAAAATATCTGACAGCTGCTTTGGAATGTGTGTAAAGAATGTGGGAATCTTAACAGCCAAGAGGCTACTTACGAGTGGACAGTATGACGCAAAAGGAGAAGAAATGCAATACATGTTGCATGAACAGAAGTATGGCATCTGTTCCAATGGAGGTTACAGTAACAGTCTCGTCTGCATTGGTCAGATCTTATCTGGGATACTGTGTTCAGTTCTGGGCACAACAGTTTAAGAACAATATTGACAAGCTGAAAGTGACCACAAGAGGACGACCATGGTGATAAAAGATCTGGAGGCAAACCCCTACAAGGAGCAGTTGAGGGAGCTGTATTAGAGAAGGGTAAGTAGTGTTACTTTAGCCATGTTGAAATGGCTACCATAACATTTGAAGGGTTGTTATGGGGAAGATTGCGCAACTTTTTTGTCCTGTAGTTCCAGAGCTTGAGAGCCAAATAGTGGATTCACATTTTAAGAAACGAGGTTTTGATTAAATATGAAGAGGGAGTTGCTAACAGTAAGACCTGTTTGGCAATGGGATGGACTACCTCTGAAGTTAGTGGGTTCTTTTTCAGTGAATTTTTAAAAAACAGGGATTGGATGAAAATATGTTGGGCATGCTTTAGTTGCTGGGCTTCCTGCTTTGTTGAAAGCTGGACTAGACCAGTGGTTCCCAACCTTGGGTAACTCACATGTTATTGGACTGCAGTTTCCAGAGATCATGGGCAGCACAGCTGATGGTAAAGTCTTCTGGGAACTGCAGTCCAAGAACACCTGGGTTACCCAAGGTTAGGAACCACTGGACTGCATGATCCCTGGGAACCTTTTCCAGTTCTATATTTCTGTTCTAAAACGAGAAGCTCCTTTGTTTTTTATTCAAGAACATCTCATAGGGAAAGCAATATTTCTAGTATTGTAATTAAGAAATGGTTGCCAGACGGAAGAGAGAATTGGCGTGAAAGTTATATTCTGAGATTAATTTTTTTCCAGTTTCACTGTTTGTTTTCATATTAAAAGTATTCTATTTGGGAAGACAAGGAGAATGATTGAGTCTTAGACACACATCTGATGCCTGCCTTTGTCTTTAAAACAGGTACACACACTGCATTCACATGATGTGTGTTACTTCACAGATATAGTTTCATCTGGTGACAACTGCCTTTTCATTAGGGGAAGGAATCTGTAAATTAGTAGCTGTAAATATACAGTGTTAGACTCAGTATTTTGTGGAAGAAAGCATACTTTCCATTGGATGTAGAACATATGGATCCATATTAGAGATGGACGTTTTGTTTCAGAAGAGGACTGGTTCCAAATGAAATGCACCAGCACAGCTGGTGCTCAAAACTCAGTCCCACCCTCCAGAACAAAATCAACCACTGTCATAGCTTGTGCTTGGCAAAATTCCAACCAGGAAGCAGCCTCTGATACATATATTTCCCTCTCCCTGGTGCTGGCCAATCAGACTGTGAGGTGGGATGATGCATGTCCTTGCACAGCTCCTGATTGGCCATCGCCAGGGAGAGGGAAAGATGATGCATCGGAGGCTGCTTCCTGGTTGGAATTTCACCCAGTGTGAGCTAAGACAGTGGTTGATTTTGTTCCAGAGGGTGGGACTGCATTATGAGTGCCAGCTATGCTGGTGCATTTCATTTTGGAACCAGTCCCCTTCTGAAACGAAACACCCACCTCTAATCCATATTAGTCTCTGCTATAAATAAAACAGGGTAATCAGTTGAATGAGTTCCATTATTTCCCCCCAGCCCCTTTCCATTTTTCTTTTTCAGTGACCAATCAATAGTGGCTATCAAACATTGTAAATCTCAGTTGGGTTATCTTTCTTCTTCTTTTTTGAGAGGAATTCTTATTAGGCTTCTAAATAAAGAGGTAGTTGTACTCCTGCAGGTTTTCTTAAGTATGGTGATAATACCTTCTATATATCTCAGAGGCTGTGTTCTGGCTCGCTTTGGGTTGATATCTAGCTGCCCAAGTTAGAAACAACACTTGCAAATCTGAAGCATGCACACTTTAAGCAAGTACGCTACCATGGCAATGTCAACAGTTTATGTATGAAACCATTTCCCTTCTGCTCATACTTTTTTATTTTTAAAAGTCTTATTAGTAAGGCTTATGCAAGCTAGGTTCTGTCCCTGTTACACTTAATAATAAGGTAAAACATAAAGGCTCCCCCCGCACATGCGTGCTAGTCATGTCCGACTCTAGGGGTGGTGCTTATCTCCATATTCAAGCCAAAGCGCCAGTGTTGTGCAAGTCCATGGCCACATGGCCTGCATGGCTGCAAGGAAACACTGTTTTACCTTCCCGATTTTTATAGCGGTACCTATTTACTTGCATTTAAATGCTTTCGAACTGCTAGGTTGGCAGGAGTTGGGGTCATCAGCAGGAGCTCACTCTGCTGCGTGGCACCCAGGATTTGAACTTTCGAGCTGCCGACTTTGCAACTGACAGTTTTCGGAAGCCTTAGTCCGCTGAGTCACCACACCCTTTCTACACTTAATAGTAGCATACTGCTAAAATGTCCTGTGCCCAAGATGTAATAAGTGCTTAAAAAAAAGGGCATATTATGATTTTGGAATGTGTGGTTCCACATCCTCTTATCTGGTTGTGCTGGTGTGGCATAACTTTGGGAGATGAGTTGCTGAAAGTTAAGAAATCACTATAAATGTTATCTGTTACATACTGAATTGTATGATTCAGCATACACCTTATAATGTCTATTTTTATTTCTTCACCTAGGCTATTTGCCTCCAAAAGTTAATGATATTTGCTTACATACACAAGAACGTTTTCTTCATTAAGTTAAAATGTCCCTGCCTTTGTTTTTTATTAGAAATCAGTCAGTCACTAGCTACTGCTTCCATATGAATAATTGGAAATGCCAAATAGAAAAAAAAAGTTTTAAAAAAGACAAAATTGTGGTGGCACCTTTAAAGACTAACTTTTAATCTTTTTTTAAAATGTGAGCTTTCATGGACAAGTGCATTTCATCAGACAAGCTATACCATGATTCCTTTTTCCATTTGGGTTGCTATAATGATGACTTGAAAAAGTGATTTGCAAAATCTTATATAGAATGTCATTAGAAAGTGTATGAATTATTATATGGCATGTCAACATGGGAGGAAGTTGATACATAGTTTCACGTCGAAGTCTTCTGGATATGGAGTTAGGGGCCAGGGGTTTTTCTGGAAGTTGAGTCATGGCAACTGCACTTGTTTTTCTTGAGAGATAGAAGTCCAGTTGCCATGACTCAAATACTCACCTGGATGACTGAGAATCTTCACAGGCATAGGGCCAAGAGTTTGGATCCCTACTCTGCCTGCCAGGAAAGGTGCCAGCCGAGGTCACCTGGAGAGTCCATGGGTGTTGAGGTTCTATGTCTTGCATCTGTGCAGCTTTGTGCACAGAGCACCAGCAGAAGGAGGGGTAGGTAAACCACATCTGCATATTATATAATATAGAATAGCTAGGAAATAGTTAAAATCAACTTGATGCTACGTAATTATCACTGTTATAAACTTGTGACCCTGTAGAATATGGTGTGACAAATACAGTTCACAAGCTGGATGCAGCCCCTCACAGGCGAAAACTTATCCCCCCTTCTTATAACATTTCCCCTAAAATCATATTTTTTGTTGTTCCAAAAGTCTCGTTGTGTCCTCTAGATATTATGAGGGACAACTTTGCCGTAATTTAGGGACCAGGAACTACTAATGGGTAAACAGGTTTTTGTTGTTGTTATTGTTAAAGGAGGGGAGGGGAGGGGGCAGAGGAGCAGCTCCAACCTTCCAAATGGCAGAATAACCATGCATAGCCCTGGATCTGTGGAATTTGTCTGCCTCTGCTGTAGTAAATGCCATCTAAAGCTGGAGCTAGAAACTCTTTTTTAAAAATAATCTTGTATGGAGGAACAAATTGTGTCACCGCACCCCCCCAAGTGCTCATGAAGTCAAATTAAATATCTTTCAAAGTTTAAGGATTTTGTGGTTGGTCAGATAACCTAGTGGATACTCATTGCATCCTTCAAATTTATATTTGCTATTGCTAAAACATCCAGAGACAGAAGAGAATTAGTCTTTCTTTTTTGCCAAGGCACTTGAAGGAAATTGCAAACGTAGTAGCAAAGTGCAGAGGTGGAAACAATGAAAACCATTGTTCTGTTGTCTGCAAGGTGGCAATTTTAACCACACAGCTGCTTTTTGTCAGCAAAATTATTTGCTTGTGATTTCCTCTTGTGGTCCAATGTGTGCTTTTTCATGCCTGCTGGTGCCCATTGTGATGGGTACAATGAAGGTAGGCACAACCAAAGTGACCCACACTCACCTAAACACAGGCAGTTAGGCAAACAATGGCTTACAAGTACAGAGGGAGCCTTGACCTTCCATCTCTGATAAGGAGGCAAACAGGTGAAGTAAGATGAGGCAGGACAGTGCAAAGACAAGACTAATGATGGAGACAGGGAAAAGATGAACAGTAGCAGAATGAGTGGTATCATTTCCCTTCCTACATTTATTCTGAATTGTTATGTTTTATAAAAGCCACCCAAAGTTTGCAGCAGTTGGGTGCATCAGAAGCATGAAAACAAACCAATCTACTTGTTTCTAACATGAATACAAGCCATTATTATAAGTCATGGCAACAGTAGTAATGATAGTGATGATATCCATCAATGAGTATAAAGAAAACAAAAATTGTTTTTCCCTTGGGTCTGTTTTATAGGGTCTTCAGAAAAGCATGGAAGTTTTCATCCTCTGTAGATTAATTTAGTATTGATTCAAAGTTCTTTGTAGACAGTTCAAATCTTTCCCAGAGGCAGATTATTCTTCATAATTGCGGCTACAGTCTTTCCTACTATCCCTCCATAATGCTTGCTGAAGGTAAAAAAAATCTGCTGCCTATGAATGTAGAATAATGAATAATAGAACCTCTTATGTCAGGCATCTGTTGACATTGGAACCAGGGAAGCAGTATCTCTTCTAAAATGGCAGGGGCTGGGGTTCATTTACTGAAGATGGCCACCTGCACTGACAGGTTTTACACATTTACAATGCAGCCTCATGCGTATTATATGAAACCAGTTTGCATAGGGAATTAATTGTAGATTTTCTTACAAGAAAATTAGAATATAATTTTGGTGCATCCGCAAGGAAACAGTATTACTACAGAACTGTTGAGGTGGTAAATGTCCACACTGACTACATCTGCAGGTGAATAGCAGGTGAAATACAATATGTTACAATCAGTGCTTAAATGACTAGTATTTTGACAAGCAAGCTTTTCAAACATTTATTCTAAAATTCACAAAATCTTTAATTTTGTTCTCCTTCATGAATGGAACCAAAGCAAAAGATCTGCAAACATCTATTTGCATAGCACGCCAGACAACAAGCCCTTTCCACTTTTTTACTACTATTGGCTTATGAAAGAAAGAACAGCTTGCAAGGCCCATTTGTTCAATCACAGTGATAGAGAAGAAGACATAAGAACATTTTCCAGTGACAGACAATATTTTATAGTTCAAGAAGTAGTGTGCTACTGCAGCATAGTGTTGGCATCTTCAGAAGGAAACACCAGATTTTTCAGACTTTTGTAGGTAGTTCTACAAAGGATAAGCACTGTCTTGATCATGTGAGAAAGGCACTCCAGGAGCAGCCATCCTCCTGCAAAAAGTATGCGTGTGAACTGGAGGCTTACATTTCCAAATGTGATCTCTTTCAGCAAAAATTACAGAGTCTTGTGATAACTAAAAGTCTAACAAACATTTTCTTGGTTTACGCATAAATGGATTGTCTTACAGCTCTTCAGATGCAAGCACCACAGCCACAGTGAACAGGCATCTGTGTATAAATGTCAGTTCATTGTATCTGAAGAAGTAGACTAGAATCCACAAAGGTGTATGCCAAATAATATGTTAGTCTTAAGTACTTCACTGTTGTTCACACTGTTGAATACTTTGGCTTGAAGTCCTGTTGCTTAATGTGGCAAGTTGCATTAGAGTACGCCCACTGAATCAGGGGCAATTTGGTGAGTCAGTTCCACTGATTCAAACAGGCTTTCAGTTGTGACTTACTCTCTGAAATAAGTTACTAGAGTAACACATTTTGAGTCAGTTGGACAGAAGAATAAACTAATTCAGTAGTCTTAGGGACTTTCAGCCATTTTGTGATGGCTTATGTAGTAATCCCATTTTTTTCTAATCACTGACTTGTAACACCAATAGGTATTCCTATTTCCACAAGGAAGCCTGTCATACTGCATGCTCTTGCAGATACTATAAACTCCTTTCCTCATCCTATATGCTGTTGGTTTTATATTCTGTATGCTTAAGAAGGTTCATTTACACTCCATCATCTCTTTGTATTGAGATCAACATGGGGAGATGTGACATGAATTTCACTAGGAAAAAAATCATCAGGCTTTTTATTGCATAACATGAAGGAAATATTGCATTCATTTTTCACTGAATTAAGTATGAGAAAGTTGGTTACAGTCATGGCTTTGCCACTTGCACTCGCAGCCATATAATATCTGGACATATGCTTCTTGACAGTGTTGGATGTGTGAGCATAGTCAGATCTATAATAATTACTTTGGCTGCTGAGCGCAGCAAGCTGTCCTAATTTGCTCAAGTGGTGATTCATGGTGGTTGGTTTTTTTTCCTGGAAGCTTATTGGAAAAAGATTCCTGCTTGAAACTCACACATGATTTTTTGTAGGATATGCAGTCTTAGGAAAGTACAAAGTGGTCTATATGTTAATTTTCTTCTGAGATATTCTTGTAAAATCCTGTTTTATAGCACAGTGAAAGAAGAATTTATAAAACATATATAAGACTTATTTTAAGCAGGTAGAGATTAACTTAAAATGAATAGTTCAGTGGTTGAGGTATCAGGCTGTGGTTCCAGAACATGGGATTTCAGTTCCTCACAGTTCTTTGACAAGATCTGGACTTGATGAACCACAGCATCCCTTCCAGCTCTGCAGCCTTACAACTATTATTACCGTATATAGTTAGAGAAATATTTGGTGCACAGAAGCCCTTGGAAGTCATGTTGAGTGTGTATGCCAGCTTTTGGAAAACCCTGGGGGTCTTGATTCTCACTATAGTTCTGGCAGGATTCTGGATGATGTTATAGGTCAAGTCAGTTCAGTTATGTAAGGTATGGTAGATGCATTGCTGCAGTCTTTTCAAGTAAACCCAATTCCTTACACAGCTGGCCAGAGCAGAGCAGAAGAAATATTCAGGACCCTGGACAGAGATCTGTAGAAACTTCATGGCTGAAGGAGGCCTTCAGGAAATGAACTGTTGTCCTAGCAAGGAATTTCCAATAACTAGGATTGAGATTAGATAGCAAGAAAGGATTATGTCTGACACTGGAAAGGGTCTCTTTGCTGGGAACAATCTCCTTTAAAGCAACCTTTCTGTAATTGCAGCAACTTATCTAGCTGAGCCCCCAGAAAGAGAAGCCTTACCACTGGACCAAAAACATCCAGTTTGGCCATACTTCATGTGGTACCCAGGAAATGGCTTGCACTGGACCTTACCACAAGCAAGTTATTTCTGCCTGGTCACACCCTGGAACTGAAAAAGGCCAGTCAGCTCAGATCCCTCACATGTTTCATTCCAGCTGGCTATCAGCTGGAAGCTTTACAAGACCCATGCTCTGTAAAAGTCACCAGTCTATGTGGTTGAGTGGCTGGGAGGACTATAAGGGACCTTTGGTAGAAGGGAATGGATGCATCCTATGTCTAACTGTGGCAACAGTTAGACATAGGATGATTTATTGGAGGGTGGAGGAAATAACATCCCATCTGGCTTAGGATCGTTTTTGCTCTTATGGGTCCCCTTGGAGCCATGTAATCATAAGAGTGCTTCCAGATGTGTTTACTCCCTTGTCACGCTGCATCATCCACATAATTTTATAGGGATTGCAGCATGATATTGTCTTTGATTTGTATGAATTTAAGAAGTGACTTACAGTATAACAAGTCACCATTTCAATAAAGAAAAATACTAATCAGTCATAGTTTTAAGCATGATAAGTCACAGCTAAAGAAATATTTATTTTTAAAAATAGCAGGGAGCACCTCTGTTCCCCCAAAATTCTTCCCAAAAGTTACTCTGTAACTCAGCAAGTACTTTTAGGAAATTTTAATTATAAATTACACTAAATTAAAACAACAATGGTCACAGTAAACTTTTATGTGATAGGAACAAAGTAAGCTGCTTTCTTATTAGAGCTTTGTGGCACAGTGGTTAAACTGCTGTACTGCAGCGAAAACAGTGCTCATGACCCAGGGTTCAATCCCAGACAGCCGGCTCAAGGTTCACTCAGCCTTCCATCTTTCCGAGGTGTAGCCGGCATAATTACTTGTAAACTGCCCAGGGAGTGCTTTAAGTGGTATGGGGTGGTATATAAGCAGTACACTTTGCTTTTGCTTTTCTATATCAGTCCAGTTAGTGTCAATTATCTAAGTTAGTGTTAATTACCTATACAGAGAAATCATCCTGTTCAACTGTTACTTTCCAGGGGTTTTGAACAATTCTCCCTTTTCCAACCGTGCTGAGAGATGACATGGATTGAATCTTGAGATCTTTTGTCTGCAAAGCAAGTGTTCTATAACTTCTTTATTTTGAGGCTGATAGACAGTGAGTTGATTGCTGCCATTTTTAATGTTCATTACCAGTTTGAAAACATTTGCTCTGAATAGATGTTTGAAGAGACTTTCAGCAACATTACATGTTTGTATTTAAGACAGAAACTTTCTAAACTAGAAGTATATTGTCAGCAATTTATTAATCGGCTTGTTGTGTGTCAAATGGTGCTCATTCTGAATATAAATATCAGTGGCATTAGCACAAGATGGTCTGTTTTTTTGTTGAAATGACTAGCAACAGTTAACTCCTGAGTAGCTGGTGGGAGTCACATAGTGTGAGGACTTGTTTAATCTTTTATTCCATGGATTCATCCTAAATTGTATAATAGATGGATTGTATGTATTTCCTCATTGTTGAAAGAGATTGATAACTTCACCGGTAAAATATTTGCTATACTAAAAACCAGGAAATTGTTTGGAATGATAGGCACAGTTGGCTTGACAGGGAATCTTGCCAGTCTCTTGTATCACTTTTAGAAAACAGAACTGTGGCGGTTACTTCACGTACCTCCGCGGGCTGCGTTGAGCTTGACTCCGATCTGAATTCGGATGCAGTCACATGGTCTAATACCGGGGCCGCCCCTCTTTTCTGTTACTCACGTGCATGCTGGGTGAACGCGAACGCATTCCAGCCTCACGTCTTTGATGCACATTGAACCGATGGTTTCCTTTGCTGTCCACCGGTTCAGTATGCTGTTTCTTGCTTTCGTTTTTAGCTCTTTCGATGGAGGAGTGGTAGTTTGTGGTTCTCCCGGTGCGGGGGGTGAGGAAAAGCAGAGATGGTTAGAAGAGGAAGGGAGGATATTTAGGAGACAAGGTGTAAATTGCCTTTTACAGCAGACAGCATGTCATGCCGGGCGGGGTGAGCTAGATAAGATCAGAGTAATTGTTGTTTTTCCCCTTTGGTCCTTGAAGAGGTCAGATTTGCAAAACAAAAGGGGCAGCAGTGTTCCTGTTTTAAATCACGGAGTGAGAGTACCCACGAGAAGATTTCGATTTTCCGATTTTCTGAAGGCGGCAAACGAAAGCAGGCACGTCTAAAGGGAGGGAGTGGTTATGCACTTCGAATCAACAAGAAACACACGTCTCTTTGCTTCGCATCGAAAAGCGGATTGAGCAGATTCCCGAGGTCCAGGAAGGGAATCTGTCAGCTCGCTTGGAGCACAGTTTAGGGGGCGTGGTCGGGGCGGCACCGACTTGACTTCGCAGGTACGTGAAGATCTATTGAAGCCTAACTGGCGCCCAGCGGGGCAGCACCGAGCCAAGAGAGGTACGTGAAGTAACCGCCTGTGTTGGATCTAGCCTAAGAGGCTAGAGTTTTAATCTCTGGCTGCTCATTACTTTAAACAGACCTAATGGTGTCAGATTTTCTTATTTAAGTCTCCTTTCTCACATTCTTGTCTCCAAACAAATTGTGTCAAGAGTATGAAGCTGCTGATTTGGTCAAGTTGATTTCCATTCAGATGGCTTGTCTATATTAGCTTGTCTGGAATCGCAGGAGTCTAGTTCTTTGTGTCAAAATATCAGCAACAATGAATGTAGTGAAAGACATTGCTTGTGTTTCAAAACATGATTCTATTAGCATTATAGCAGAACAGTCTAGGTCAGTAGTGGTGAACCTTCAGCCTTCCAGATGTTTTGGACCACAGCTCCCACAGTCTTTTGTCATTGGCAACACAGGGAAGTGTTTCCTGGCAGCAAAGAAGAGGACCAATGGATTCTTTCTCCAGCCCAGGGAAAATAATTCTTTTTTATATTTTTATTCTGCACTACTCACCTTTTTGGGAGGATCATTGCCAGACTGAGTTGTGACCCCAGCACTAAGTTGCATTACTGGTGGGCAAGCTGGCACCACACTCGTCTTCTTCCTCATCCTCATCCCCCCCAAGCTTCTGTGACAGCTTTCCATGATGAAGTGATAGCGCAATGCATTTGTTGTTTGTGGAGCTAAAGGTTGGGCATTTGATTCCCACCAAGGCTGTTTGAGAGGGGCTGGACTTTTATCTTAAAAAATAACTTATATAGTAACATCTTTTGTTTCAAAAGAAAAACACAATAACAGAGGCTTCATTGATAAAAGCAACTTTTAATTTATTTATTTATTTATTTATTTATTTATTTAAATTACATGCCACCCACTACCCAAAGGTCTCTGGGTGGCTTACAATTAAAATGAACAGTTAAAAAAATTAAAACATTAAAATGTCAATGAACAGTTAAAAACAATAAAAACATTTAAATATAAAATGCTAAAATTGCCATCAGGACCCACAATTTATGTTATGTCAGTTAAAAAACTTCTCAAACAGGAAGTTTTTACCTGTTTCCAAAATGTCATCAATGTTGGCACCAGACAGATCTCACTTGGAAGGGTGTTCCATAGCCTGGGGGGCAGCTGCCAAAAAGGCCCTATACCTACAAGCCATCCCTTTCACCTCCTTGAGGGATGGCTGTTTCAGGAAGGCCCCCTAAAAATCCTGGCTGTCTTAAGGAGCCCTAGCATGGAATCAAACTCCCAACCTTTAGCAACTCAGACCTCCACCACTCAACTTTAATGGGAAAAAGACTTGGATTATAGATCACCCTCAGGTTATGCTTCCAGTTCTTCACACTGAAGCTGGTCACATGGCTGGGGGACTCATGTCACACACACAGACACCCCACATCAATCCATCCACCACAGCAGCACGACAGCTCCTGCTGTCACGACAGACTCTGCAGCCCCAGGTTAAATGGCTGTGTTGACACCTTGCAATCAATAATGTATTTATTTTTTATTTATTTTAGAGTATTTTTACCCCGCCTTTCTCCTTGGAAAAGGACCCAAGGCGGCTTACAGTAATGAGGGATAATCTACAGTCCAGTACAATTAGGACATGTTCAAGTATTTGAGAACAAGGAATGGAGGGATATCTTACAGCATTAATAGACAACATTACATTAAAGCAACACAGTTATACTGTAAGTAGTCATAAACACAAAGTCTATGTGAACCCATAGATTCATATAAAATACACATGGTATGCCATCATTCAGGGAAAGCTTGCCTGAAGAGAAAGGTCTTTGCCTGTTTCCGGAAGGACAACAGAGATGAGATAGTTCTGGCCTCTAGTGAGAGGGAGTTCCAGAGTCTGGGTGCAGCAGTCGAAAAGGCCCTTTCATGGGTTCCTACGAGACATACCTGTGAGGGTGGCAGGATGGCCTCTCCTGATGACCTTAATACCCAAGTCAGTTCATACTGTGAGATTCAATATTTGGGGTTTTTGGTTGCAGTTTTGGCACTTGGTCTCTAAAAGGTTTGCCATCAGTGTTCTGAGGCATGCACCCAAGTAGGTCCACACACTTCTCCACAGTTCTTTGAGGAACTTTTTATTCCCTCATGTGTCCTCCATGACCATTTTTTATCATGATGGAGCCAGAGCAAGGGGGTATTGTGCATTCACACCTCCACACACACAAGCACGTAAACTGGTCCCTAGTGCCAAAATGGTTGGGATCTGTTTCTTTAAAATTGTTCATCTGGTCCCATTGTTGTTGTCACAGTTGATCTCAGAGGCATCTTACTGTTCTGATTCTGAAGAATGGATCTTTCCACCTAGTGAAGCATTGGGGGCATAATGACCATGGAGAGTACTACTTTTGATTTGTCACCATGGTGGTAAACACTATTTGACTTATATAGAATTAGCTTGTGCCAAAGCAGCAGTGTGATGACTCTCTGAGTTTAGAAGACTTGCTCTGATCCATTGGAGACCCTTGCAGGAATTATATAAAATTTTACAAAAGTTACCATGCCAACCATGAGGGAACAGCAATCTAGGACTCTCTTCAATAGGTTTATTTATTTATTTATTTATTTATTTATTTATTTATTTATTTATTTATTTATTT
>JAHTLZ010000240.1:22982740-22998371 GCA_023846285.1 Phrynocephalus versicolor | reverse complement strand
TTTATTTATTTATTTATTTATTTATTTATTTATTTATTTATTTATTTTAGAGCATTTTACCCTAACTTGGGTCCTTTTCCAGGGAGAAAGATGGGGTAAACATTCTAAAACAAACAAACAAACAAACAAACCTATTGAAGACAGTCCTGGATTGCTGTTCCTTCATGGTTTTTAAAATGGTGGCAGTTTAAGGCAAAAGTTAACCACATAAAACAAAATGAAACCTGAAATAGGGACTGAGGCCTTTTACATACAATTGAAAAAAAATCTCTTCTCCAGCTTCTGCAGAACATAGGATCAGTTTTCATGAGTAAGAAAGCATTCGGCTCACTGATTTATTTCTTGTTAATAAGAAAATTGCTGCTGCTGCTAATTCAAAATGAGCTGTTCGCTTTTTAAACAATGGAACAAACATATTGAATTAAGAATCTTGCAAGAAGAATATAATGAAAAGGATTGGTGACATAAAGCAAAGTGTTCTGCTTATATACTGCCCCATATCATTTCAAGTAGTCTCTGGGTGGTTTACAGTTTTTAATTTAAGTATGCAGGCTTACACTTGGCCCCCCACTCTGCCAGCAAGCTGGGTACTCGTTTTACCAACCTCAGAAGGATGGAAGGCTGAGTCAACCATGAGCCTGCTCCCTGGGATTGAACCCCAGGTCATGAGAACAGTTTTACCTGCAGTACAGGCATTTAACCACTGCAGCACAAGGCTGAACCATGCAATCTGGAAGACTTTGTTTAAATGAAGGAGGTGGACTAAACCTTGTGCCCTACCACTAACCTCCAATTCAAATTTGCTCATTTGGGAAAGGTTTATAAGACATCCAATAACACCTGCATGGTGTAATTCTTTAACACCACTTTATAGACATTTGGGTGAAGTAATAGAATCTGACACAGAGTAGCCCTTGGGGCTTTGTAACATTTTATCTTCAGAGTGGAATGAATAACTGTAGAGGTGACAATTGTTTTGCACCTACTCAAGAGTGTGATTTTGTGAGAGGGAAACAAGTGTGTATATAGTCTGATAATTATGTCTGGTGCCTGGGCAGAGTTCCCATATCTATATTTGAATCCATAAGGAATATATTTTGTAAACAGATTTCCATTTTTTTTAATAAAAAGGATGCTACCATTAACCACACAATAAATACTGCTGCGCTCTGTGTACTTCAGTAGTTTGCTTCTTGGAATTACAGAAGCTGTCAGTACCCTTGCTTGTAAATCAGTCATGGAACTGCAGCAAATATGACAAATGTAAAGCTTTCTGTACTGAATAGCTGTTTGTCTCAAGATCTTTATCTAGAGTGTAAATACATAAAGGAAATGCTTATGGCAGTACATTACAATGAGTGGTTAGATTTACTAACAACCTCCTTGAAGCTTCTAGAACATGATTAGTCTTCTTCATTATAATTTTTATTATATTATATTTTTTGTAGGCAGGAGATTGTGCAGTTGGGAGTACAGGTACCCACCCAGGCCCAAATGAGGACAAAAATGGTCAGCAAAGTTGCTGGCCTCTGAGTTATGCGAAGTTAGTTATACACTAGAGATTGGAACAAAATGGAAAAAAAAAACCATTTCATTTCATTTTGTTAATTGTTTGGGGAGGGGGGGTTCATTTCATTTTTCGTTTTTCACTTTGTGCAACTTTTTTTGCTGCCCCAAGCACCAATCAGCTGGTACGTGGGGCTTCAGGCGACAAAAATGTTTAAAAATCCTGTGCTTTCCCCCACCCCATCTGCGGGAATGCTAGCTGGGAGGGGGATTCCTTTCCTCTTGCTCAGCAGCTATATGTAGTACAGAGACCACCCCAATGACTGTACCTTTATTGCAGAAAGCACAGATGCCAGCCTGATGGTTTAGCCTTCTTGGCCCTGTTACACTTGGTTCTTCTCTCCCTTGCAGTCACTTTGAAATTAAAATATTTTGGAAGTGGCTTTGATGTATTAGCAGTCCAGATAAATTTGTATCTGTTTGTTCTTTTCAGTGGAGATTGTTCTTTTTGCAAGGGGGGCACTGCTGGCAAAGGAAGAAACAGATCACAGTAGAAGATAAATGAGGAAATGAATCCCAATGTTCTGTGTGGTATTGTTGGAGCCTGTAATGGCTTTTTACATATGATAAATAGGGCAGTCTCTATGCAAGAGAATAAACTGGTACAAATCCAACCACAGAAATGCAGACACAGCAAATGCATCTGCAAAACAATTCAGTCTCCTAGTACACTCTTGCTGATCTGAATGTTGTTTTTGTTTTGACTTATGTAGTACCACCATGAAACAAAGTAAAGGAACTGGTACTGTATATCTGTTGTAGTCTGAGGCTGCTACTGCACATGGGGTTTGTTGCTGTACTGTTTCTTTAAAAGGGCGGGGTATACTGAGCTGTCCAAATGACCTAGGCATTAAAAGAGAGACAAAGAGACAATACAGCAACTTTAGCAGGATAAAAGAGTCAAGGCTGAACCCCTGGAACTTTTTTGTTCTTTGTAACAGTGATAGTTCTCCTGGGGACAGTGGTAAATGCTATATCCATGTGCTCTCCCTCACTCTGTGCAACTTTACACAATCAAGGGAGAGCTAACCTTCGTAAGCCCAAGAAGATGGGTTACCTAGTCCACAGCCAAGGGAGAGCCATCCCTCATGAGCACAGCAAGATGTGTTATCTAGTCCACAATCAAGGAAAAAACAGCCTTTGTAAGTACAGCAAGATAGGTTACCTCATCCATAGTCAAGGGAGAGCTAACCTTCATAAGCCCAGCAAGATGGGTTACCTGGTCCACAGTCAAGGGAGAACCAACCTTTGTAAGCCCAGCAAGATGGGTTACCTAGTCCACAGTCAAAGGAGAGCCATCCATCATGAGCACAGCAAGATGGGTTATCTAGTCCACAATCAAGGAAAAGCCAATCTTTATAAGCACAGCAAAATGGTTTACCTAGTCCACAGTCAAGCCAACCTTCGTAGCACAGCAAGATCCGTTACCTCATCCACAGTCAAAGGAGAGCCATCCATCATGAGCACAGCAAGATGGGTTATCTAGTCCACAATCAAGGAAAAGCCAACCTTTGTAAGCACAACAAGATGGGTTTCCTAGTCCACAGTCAAGGGAGAACCATCCATCATGAGTACAGCAAGATGGGTTATCTAGTCCACAATCAAGGAAGAGCCAACCTTGGCTGTGGACTAGGTAACCAATATTACTGGGCTTACGAAGGCTGGTGCTCCCTGGATCATGGACTATTTAACCCATGTTGCTGTGATTACAAAGGTTGGCTCTCCCTTGACTGTGGACTAGGTAACCCATCTTGCTGGGCTTACGAAGGTTGGCTGTCCCTTGACTGTGGAAGACTAATTGTTGCCCGATATATGCAGACACTAAATCCAGTTTATATATTTCAGAACTTGATGTGAAAGTGCGGACAGAGAACACAGAATAAAAGAAGCAGGGAACAAAATGTCCCCTTTTTATTCCTGATTATTCAGCCATGCGGTAGTGCCCTGAGATATAGAGAGAGACAGCATCACAACAACATGTACAAACATCAAATATTATCTTTATTCTCATCATTAAAAAGCTCTAAATCTGTGTGTTTTGGCAAAGCCTTTATCATGAGCGAGCTCTCTTTATTTTTTTTGTTCTGTATCAGCTCCAATGCAGCTCTCAATTCGCTCCCATGAAGGCTTTGTTGAAATGTGTAGAACTAAAGCTTTTTAATGACAAGAATAAAGAATACATTTGACCTTTGTACTCTAAATATCTTGGGTTTCAACTTATGTACCACCTCATTGTGCTAGAACACTATGTGGTTTATAACAGAAATGATGCAAACAACATACCCCCCTTGCAATGAGCTGGCCACTCATTTTGCCAACCTCAGAATGATAAACATCTTAGTCTTGAGCCAACTACCTGAACCTGTTGGGGTTGAATTCAGTTTATGAGAGTTATGACTACAGTATGGCATTTTGACCATTGCGCCAAGTGTCTGTTGTAGTGAGAGGGAGAGTTACAAAGGGACGTTGGAGAAATAAATTGCTGAAGGCCTCCCTCCCACTCACCCTTGTCTGAGAGCCGTTGGGCAAGCATGGAATCACTGCAGTGCTTTTATCTATTTGTAGAAGTTTTTGAGCATAGGCTTCTTATTTTGGTAAAGCCACAGCTTTGAAGGTCAAAGGTGAAATATCAGGTAGATAGAAGTGAGGAGTATGAGGTTCACCTTGCCTCTTACTTTCTGGCCTCCCCTTGCAGTGATCAGATTTTTAAAAATCAAAGTTTAGACTTTAGAAGACCTTGTGCTGTTGGGAACTGGGTTTTGTTTGCCTTCCATAATAATATGCTGACTTGTTAGCATTTTACTCTGGGTTTTCATTCCATATATATTTTATGATGCTGCTGTTGTGTTCAATCTACCATTGCTCTGGGGTTCATTGTTTATATCTGTTTCTATTCTTATTGCCTTTTTAAACAAGCCACCTTGAAGAAAGGTTGGGAATTAGCATTGCAACTCAGATAGAAAACAAAGTAATGTGTTAATTACATGCAGCTAGGTGGATCAGATGAATCCCTCAAATTCACAGTACTGTACTGTAGTTGCAATCTGTTCAACACTGTTGCTCCTGAACTACAACTCATCAGTGACTGTTCTATTTATATAGTTTGTGTCTTGCTTCTGACTACACAGCCAGACATCAAACCAGTGAGTTTCAAGTGTTTTTTCTACAATTTGATGTACTTTTCATGCTCAAGAGGTTCTTTTCTTTTCTTTTCTTTTCTTTTTTTGAATGGCTGCAATATTTATTTCCATATACTGTATTAACATTAAAGTGATTGGAGTAACTGAGTTGTAATCCAAATAATTTACATATACTATATATGCAAAAGGAGCTAACTACGTAGCTTAGTTGGCGTATCCAGCTGAAAAACAAGGGGTAAAGAATTCATGTCGTCCTCACACCTCCTGGGAAAAGAACCAGTATGGGTAGCCTTGAGCAAGTTGCACAATCCTAGAGCAATATCAGAAGAATACCTTCTGAATACTTAATTTTCTGAATAATACCTGGCAGAGGTGCCATAGGTCTGAATTTCCTTGGTAAGTATTATGTGAAAGAAGGAAACTCTGTAGAAAACTTGGTTTGGGCCTGTCTAGATGGGGATTTTGAGTGATCTAGTTCCCACTTAAAAGGTTCTTATCTTCAGTGCAATCCATTGTATCTCTCACTTCAACAATTCTTCTGTTTAAACTGGAGAAGGGTCCAAGTTTTGGGATTGCTGGCTTATTCATTTGTAAATTCTCCTCCTTAGTTGTGATTAAGGTTTACCCAATTTATTAGCAATGCAACAGGAGTGAGGAAAGTTCAGCATGATGGTACTGGTGCAAGGAGAAAAAATTGGGATGAAGGTTGGGGAGATAAAAGGAAGGCAACCCTCCCTTTCTCTCAGCCATTGTCGAGGGAGTCAGTGGAGAAGGCATCACCCCCTTCCTGTTTTTCTTACAGTTGTTAGCAGGCCGCATGGTAGCTTTCCTTCCTCCCTCCCTTCCATAGTATTATGTTTGTTCTGTGTCAGTTAGGAATTTTTTTTTAAAAAAGAAGACAAAAATAGAGGAGAGGGTTCCACCACCCTCCCTTTTAGTATCACAACCACTTCTTATATTGGAGGGTTGTTGCCACTGATAACACCATCCACAGCTCTATTTGGTCATGAATTAGCTCAGGCTATATAACAGGATACTTAGGAGTGTGCAAAACAACAACAACCCAGAAGCCGCTAGCCCTGAACCAGAAAAGAGAGGACAACTCCTAAAGGGGAAAGATGGTTGTTTAATCTAAGTAGAAATGTGTGGGCAATGTACAGGTAATTTGGTTCAAATTAAACTGTAGCAACAGTGTTTCAAATACTGATCTATATACCCATCTGGACTGGCCCTTTCTTTTTGCTACAGCAGTTTTTGTTTACAAATAGATTTTTCTGGAGTGTCAGTTACTATGACAGGCACTGCAGCTGATGAGTCTAAGGCTGTATGCATCCAGGTCTTTTATTGCATAGATATGGCATGACTTCTGTCCTGCTATGAATATCCATTTTGTGTTTTGCCCCTTATTTTCTTTAACATATTTAAATATTCGGGTAATGGAAAACATTAATCCTTTAAATCAGTGCTGCTGGAACTTTGCCCTCAACTTTGAGCCTTGGCTATTTGCATTTAATTCAGTGTGTTTATTCGATGCTGAAGTCCTGGGTGCAGTGCTCGGTGGAAGTACAGAACTTGCATGCTGTGGTAAGTGGGTCATCATGTCTTAGTAAATTGCACTAAGTTTCAATAATTCATACCCTTGATGACATTTGCATCTTTCTCTAATAACAACAGCAATTGGATTACTGTGAGTTAAGTACCCATTCGGATGTTAAGTGGTTAGAAGAGTGTAAGGCATAATCAAAATGATATGATTGTTTATGGTATTGTATGCAAGTGCTTTTGTTCTGAGACTGCTCTCCAAAAGCAAGTCTATATTACTATAGTATAGATTAGAGATGTAAAATTTCCAGAAATTTTGAAGCTCAGAAGCCCCCCCATTCCCCCCATTTTTGTAGGGGGGAAGGGAGATTTTCAGAAAAAAATTAAAAAATGCTACATTAGCACTCCTCCCTTTTACAGCTTGAAAGACATTCTGTTATTTTAGGAATATAAAATATGACTACGTATGGCATAAAATTATCACAACCAGCATATTAAAGTATAGTGTATCCAAACAATTATTACAAACAGAATTTACTTTTTAAATAATATTTCTTTGCGGCGGCCAGACTGGTGGTGGGTTTTCATAGATTTGGGCACATCACCCCAGTTCTGGCTCTCCTGCATTGGCTACCCGCTGCCCACCGGATAAGGTTCAAGGTCTTGGTTTTGATTTTCAAAGCCCTCCACGGCTTGGGACCAGAGTACCTGTCGGAGCGTATCTCTCAGAGGTCAACTGGGACCAGACCCATGAGAATGGCGCAGGCGTGCTCACTTAGGGTGGCCACACCCAGAGAGGCACAGAAATCGCTTATGCAAAACCGTGCCTTCTCTGTGGTGGGCCCTACGCTGTGGAATCAGCTACCTAGTGAGTTGCGCCTTGCAGCGTCCCTGCCCGCCTTTAAAAAAGCCTTGAAAACACATCTCTTCAAGGAGGCATTTGGCGACCCTTCTGTTTAATTTTCCTTTTTTTTTTTCTGTTTCCGCCCACGCCATCCTTTGCGGAGGGTATTGTACCCTCCTATTTTTACTGGTGCCCCTGATTTTTATGCTTGTCTGTTGTTGTTTGTTCTTCTTCTTTTTAGTGTACACCGCCCTGAAGCTCCGTCTCAGAAGATGGTGGCGGTATATAAAATAAATAAATAAATAAATATTTGTAATTATAAGTAAGACATGGAGTGATGATCTCCCGAACTGTTTACTAGTTTATGTGGAACAAAAAAAAAAAAACCTCGACAAACAATGTTTAAAAATCCAGAATTAACAATTACTCATATTTCCTCTCCACAGTATTAAATAAAAATAACATAGAACCTCAATCCCATAAAAAGAATTGAAGAGGGGGAAAATGTATAGAAGGGAGTGGGACTAAGTTTCAATGAATAGGCATGAAATTTAATCAGAATCATTTTTGTTGCTCTGTATTTTCTTCCAGCGCTTTGAGGCCTAGTGAAGAGGACAGAACAGAACCAAACACCCACATGCAAAAACAAAAGTGAAACCTTTTTCTTTTTCATGTGAAAATAGCAGCACCTCCTAGAACAGTGATGGCCGAGTGCCCAAATTGCAATTCAAAACCCATTAATTTTTCGCAAAGTGCCAATACAGCAATTTAACCTGAATACAGGTGGCTGTGAAAGGGCGATGTCAGGTGCCCACAGAAAAGGCTCCGAGTGCCACCTTTGGCACCCGTGCCATAGATTCGCCAACACTGCCCTAGAAGAAACACATTTTGTTCTTGCATTGGAGAGTTCAGTTTGTAACCTTGGACTTGCTTGTCCTCGGTGCACAGAAATTAGAATAATCTGATACTATGCATCTTTTTTTAAAGAAATGATTTGGAAAATATTTGAACACCCTGTCTTAAAATATTTTATTCATCATGTTAAAATAAAGCATTCCATAATCATTTTTTCTTTTTTAATTTTTCTATTTTTTCAGAAAAAAACAAAAAGGCTTCAGGAAGGGGAGGGGAAGGTTTTTCCTCCATTTTTTGTCCCCCCCCCCGGGCCTTCACATCTCTAGATAGATTAAAGGAGAGCCCTGTAAAACCTATACATAACTTGCCTAGTTATTGTCTCACAGCACAATCTGTAGCCCCATTTAAGTAATTCAAGTTATTGATGTGCATCTGTCGTTTTTGTTTTTTGGTTGGGTTTTAGTTTCACGGTTGTAAATTTTAAGCCCTGATTAGATCCATATAAGCTGTAGTTAACATTTGAATATAGTAACTGGATTTATTAATTTAAATCAACTGATGATTGGATACAATTGCTGAATTCCTACTGCTTAGCATAGTAACAATTTGAATAGACCTGTTGAATCAATGGAAGTTATAAATTTGTGAGATGTAGCCGTTGTTAGTCTGTGCAAGAATTCCAGGCAAAAATCAAAACAAAACAAAATACTGTAAAAAAAAAACCCAAAACATGCAGCACCTTAAAGACTATTATATTATAACGTAAGCTTTCATGGACATGTCAACTTCTTCAGACGTGTAGTTGCAGAAGTTATGGAAGCTATGTTGAGTTGACTCACAGTGTAGCAGTAGAATACACCTCTTGCTGCCGCATATCATGACAAACGTGGTTGTAGGAAATGTAACTAAGGCTGTGATACTCCCTCAGGCACAAAGAGTTACTGTGAAATGTCAGGAGCTACCTCCCAAAACACAATGTCCTCCTTGTGAATGATATAGGAGTAGGGTCTCCTCCCTCTCCCCACCCCACATGGAATTAGTGCTGTTGTAGTACTTGAAACTCTAGCTGCAAGAGCCATTAGAAAGACTAGTACCAGCTGCCTGTGTCCTGGCAGTCATTCTGGATCATTTGGTTAACAACACAATAGGGTGTAAATAGTCAGGGAACTTGTAGCATGTCCTATGTGTCCCAAGCTGGTGCCCTCTGAATATATTTATTGTACAGCTCCAGTGTTCCCCTAGCTAGCATTCAGACGGATGGAATTATAGTCTTAATACATTTCAAAGGTCCTTGCTTAGGGAGGCTGAGCTAGGGACTTCATCAGTCATGGGTGCCTTTTTAAATGTAATGTAATCTTAGAAAGAATTTGTGTTCCATCTTGCTTGCCAGTGTTTGCAGTTGCTTCCCTAATCTTTTCTTTTCTTTTCTTTTTTGTTTTCTGTCTGTTAGGAGAAAATTAAAGTTAAAATCATATTAGGCAATTGTTTTGATTTCAATTTTTGTACAGGATTGAGCAAACCTTTGACAATTTATAAATATTTCAACAAAGGAGGCCCTTATGTTGGCAAGTACAATAGCCAAACTCCAACATTATGCTAATGCATGACTAGAAGCATGATGAGACTTTCTATCTCTCCCCTCTCATCCCCTCTGCACGGTTTCTACACTGCTGAGAAATCTATTTTGGGTAGGAGTTTTGGCCTTCTTCAGCAGGTTTCAGTGGTGAACGAGTGGGTCTGTCCCAGTTATGCTTCTAAAAAAAGGTCTATAACTGGAATAACCCCTCTGGATCCTATGCAAGGATCTCCCTTAAATATTAGGATACTGCTGCCTGCATATTAATTTAAATTACAGAATACAGACAGCAGATGTAATGTTAGAGTACCCAATTCTGAGTGCTTAGAGGGATTATGCGCTGATGTACAGTATATTAAGGGTGGATTAACCTCTCAAGGCTAAATAACTTCTGAAACCGTATCACTTGCCTTGAACTTCATCTTCATTAGGTTAAGGGTTAAATAGAAATGCATCTCATGATTTTCATTCAGGAGTATTCTTCATTCTTATTATGGCTTGATGGTGATTCTCTGTGACAAAGAGGATCTTGTGCTTTAAATCTGAACACCTCAAACCAAGCATAGTTCCACAACATATACTGAGTACTGTACCTGTGCACATCTTGTTAGGTATGTCCACTTAAGAGCAAGGTGTATTGAGTGTGCTTTAATGCTAGGAGTAGGAAAGATAAAATTATTTGTAAGGTTCACATGAATAATTTGCAGTGCCTGTCTGTGTTTGTACATGTATGTTTGTGTCCATGCACAAACACTTAAGCTCACAACAATTATGTGACACAGAAAAAAACATGATAGTGGAATTGCTTTTCATCATTGCGATGTCCTTGGAGGACTTATGAGGAATATGATATACCCCTGAAGAATTGCCTTGAAGTTGGAGAGGTATGATAGAAAGATTATTCCTATAAGAGATGGTCAACGATTGACAGTACTTGGGATGGTGTACTTGGGAAGGCATTAACCTGAAATGTAAAAGCTTCTTCAAGTTCATTGATCCAGGGGGTATTTTGCATTGGTCTGTTTATATATAGACTGTACTCCAGAAATAGACAGATTTTTAGTAAAGGGGAGAATGATTTGTTGAATGTGAGTGTATCAAAGGCTAACTTTGATAAAAGAAGGCAGCAAAAAGGTTAAGATATTTTGAACATTTAAGAGAAAAGGTTGTGGCAAATTACAGTAGTTGAAATCTTTTGTTGTGTTGGAAGCATGCTTTGTAAGTGTGTTTGTGTTTTGTATAACCCATTGGGAATGCTTCAACAATCTCACACGTTTTGAAAACTTCGCATTTTAAGTCTTACTTAAACTTTACGACAATCTCAGAATATAAAAGCTTTATAAAAATGCTCACTCTTAACATAATTACTCTGTTCAATTTTTTGAAAACAAATTATAATTTTAATATGTCTCATTTTGTCCAGATAGGCCAAAAAAGCAAATAGGTGGGAAAGGATATCAGAAGGATTACAGATGTGTTCTGTCCTCCAACTTCTAAAGAAGTGCATGGCAGTAGAAGTTCCAGTTCAGAATTTGACCAGGATACAGTTAGAGTGGGACTAATTATGCAAAGTCTCAGTCATCTGCTAGAAAATTAAGGCAGAACTTTTCGGTTCAGAACCTTACAGTTATATTCTATCCAAAAGTCAGATTAAGAATAGGGGTTGCTTTTGCTGTCCTCGTGTCACTGGACTCCAATGCACATCATTTCCCAACCAGCCTGATCAATGGCTTGGATGACGTGTGTTATGATCCAACATTTGGATAGCTATAGGTTCCCCAGTTTTGTGCTAAGCATGTCCAACCACTCTTCAGCCATTTAACACATAAAAACATGATTGCAAATATTTAAACATATCCACTTCTGGTTTAACATTGATCAAGAGTCAGTAGATCTCCAGCCTCTACCATTTTGTTTCTTATAACACTAGTAAATATGAATAGTGAGACTAAGTGTTAAAATAGCTTTTCATGTGCAGTTTGAATAAATACACAGTGGCTTTCAACATTTGCCTTTTCTCTTGAGCTAATAAGCATTTCTCTGGCAGTATGTAATCCATTTTGGTTTCAGACCAAGGAGTTGTAGGTTCAATCCTCAATTTAGAAAAACATGCCCACCTTGGACTGTCTTGTGTATGTGTACACAAGCTATGATCGATTATCTCTGGAATATATGCATATATACTTGAGTATAAGCTGACCTGCGTATAAACCGAAGGCCTAATTTTATCACAAAAACCTGGGAAAACTTATTGACTCAAGTATAAGTCGAGTGCATTCCTTCCCACCCCATTATACTCAAGTATATATGGTATACCGGTCAAGCTCTAAAGGGGCTGGGAGTAGTAATTGGCAATGTGTGCTGGGAGTGTGGAGGCAATTAGGGAGTTAATACCATAGAGTAATCTCATTGTTTACCCACAAATAGCCATGCCAAAACTTGTTGAAACCAGCTCTCAGCTCACCTAAGCAATATGCCTAGCAGAGCTCTGCCACAAGCATTTGGGACTTTAATTTATAACTTTTATACTCCATGCCTGGGGAGGTTCAGCATTGCATGAAAGCTTGCATTGATTTTAGTAGGCTAAATTTTTTGAAGGCTATACACAAAAAGATTCAAGGTAGAGTTGGGCATGAATTGCAAAAAAAGGTGATTCGTTGTAATTCACAAATCACAAATTTGCAACTATTTTGATGAGCCAATGAATCAGTTCATCTCTCCCAAACAAGTTCCCCCAAGCCCCCCAATCCAAAGAGAGAGAGAGAAAATTGTGCCAAAAAGACTAATCAAAATTCAATAAATATTGTTCATATTAATCAAGGTAATCGCTTCCAGTGAATCTTACAACATACATTGAACAGAAACATAGCTGCATTGGCTTTGTCCTGCAGCCCTTAACCTACACTGAGAAGCACGGCACAACATTCTGCTTTTCTATCTAGAAAAACATTATATCTAGAAAACATTATCACTGATGTTTGGTTTCATAGTTCTGAAACCTGTGAATGTGTGTCTGCAGAGATCACATGCTTCTTCACAGCAAGAATATTTGGATTAGAGATGGAAACTTTGGTTAAAAAATAGAGAAAATCTGCCCCCCATTATTCCATTTTCTATCTCTAGGCATGAATCAAATACTAAATCACAATATTCATTAAAAATCACCAATTCATCAAGAAATTATTGCATTGTATTCACTGGAAGCAACTGCCTTGATTAATATGAACAATATTTATCGCAATAGGCGGTGGGGGGGTTCACTTTACTTATTACTATATTTGAAATAACTGAAGGCTGGCAGTTTCTAATTTCTTTCTTTAAATGATTCATAAGCCACCATTGGAAGTAAAAATATCTGAAGGCAGCACAAAAAGAAAAATTAATCAACCTCCATCACACTAAAACACAAGAGTCATTTCTGAAAGAAGCAAAGTTAAGAATGGGTAGTCCATAAAAGTGCTAAAAGGGGCACATCTTATATTACGGCTTTTACTCCCCCCCCCCAAAAAAAAATTGGGCAGGATGAGGTGTTTGCAATCCAACAACTTCTATTAATAGCTGTTTTAAATATGTTTTGTTAGATATTTTAATTGGATTTTAGCTGTATTGACTGTATTTTAATTGGATTTTATTTATAACTCTCCTGGAAAGAGAAAGGAGGAATGTTTCTTCTCTCTTACATGTTTCTGAAGTAGATCTTTTAAATTCATTTTTTCTCTTAATTTCATTGCTCTGTATAGGACAAGGACAATAAAGTTTTATCTTATTTTATTTTATCTTATGTATACCATAATAAATTTCTCCTGGACATTCTGAAATTAGAAATTATTCTGGTTTCCATGCCTTTACATCCTAAATTTTTAAGCTTCTGATTACCCATGTTACCCTCTCCAGGTATTGAAAGGAAGTGACAGAGTAAGATACTAGCTCAGATTATCAACAACATCAATAATTCCAAATGCAAAAGAGTAAACCTTATATCTTTTTTCGAGAGGGAGGGGGATGAAATTAAAAGAGCCAGTGTGTGAACAAATCCTGTATGTTTTGTTGACTGCGGTGAAAATTACACCTCTTATATGCAGAAGCCAACTGGACAAAAAAAAAACAGTATTTGTTGCAAACATGGCTTTCTGCATTCTGCAAGTTAAGAGATGTAGGACAAAGTCGCATGGCACCAATGATCCTGTTTTCTAACACCTTGCTGTTATCCACTCATTCCTTGTTCCTCACTGAAAAGAAAGCTACAGTGCAACAGTGTACATTACACGAGCAGCAAAACTCTCTTCTTTCTGCCTGCTCATTTTGTCAGAGACCTTTCTCAGTATAACTGTCTCAGATGTACTGGAAGCAAGTGAGAGCAAGCAAAACAGCACAGGCTGTGTGTGCCTAATCTGGAAGTGTGCAGGAATTTTCTGAGTAGTTGCAGAGGCTACTGCTGTCGCATGAAGCTGCTGCCTCTTTTTGACCAACAGATGAGCACAGCTTGTAAGTATCAAATGGTAAAGAGAACCTCTCCCATCCAGGTTTTGAAGCTGCTTTTGATTTTGGAGAAGCCTTTGGAGAACAAGAGCGGGGGCAGGTCTCTAATGTCTATAAATCATTGCCATAGGGTATCATCAAATTTAGATGCATGCAACTGCACCATTAGGATTCTGTCTAGCATATATCCAATTTGTTGTTTGGAGGTAACAGCCAATTGTGGTCAATCTTAAATGTAAAGTTTGCATGTTGTGGAGAACAAATGTGTTGACATACCAGTGAAAAGAGTGAAGTGAGTGATATTTCTGTCTGAACTTTGCTGACAACTTATTTTGCACGAAGGTTTTACAAAGTTTTTGTTCTGACATGCCAGCAAATTTTAGGCAGCCTAATCAGTTGATCTGATTTTTAGGTACACTGTACTTAATTTTTAAACAATGGACATTTCAGGCAACCCTGACTTAAGAAATATGCTCTGTTCTGCTGAGAAGATGCTTCAAGGGGAAAACAGATGCAAATGTATATTTATTTGTAAAGAAGCCTATATTTCTGCACCTGTGCTATCTTCCAAACATTATTTGCATCAATCCAGGAAAATGTGCCAAGTCATACAAACCCATTACTGTCTGTATAACTACAGTCAAATGTTATGTAATATGGGGTCATTTCATGTATTTTGGCAGAATAAAGATTTATACAGAGCAAAAAGTGATGTATGCATCTTAACTGCATTGTGTCTTAGACTAGGTAAAATATAAAGGGAAATGGGCCCAAATAGTTAGCTATTCAGGGTATACTGTCTAGACTTACCAAGAAACAGACTCTGGACAGATTAGCTCAATTTAGTCAGAATGCAATGAGTCAGCATTGCTTTTGATGCCCTGATTAGCTGGGTGATCATTGTTGGATTTTGCTCTGGACTGAGATTTTGTGTGTGTCTGCTGTTCATAACCAAAATGTGAGGCAAATTAAACCAGTTTCTTTCTTTCTTTTCCCCCAAACAACCAAGTACTTCAGATATTCTTCCAGTTGGCTTCTTGCAAACTAACTGGTATTTGTTATTAGACATGGGCACGACTTAGCGGAATTCCTGTTTCCGTTTCTCGTTTCCGTTACAGAACGGAAACGGTAATGAGAATTACTCCGCCAGAACTCGAACTCGAACCGACTAAAGAATAATTGGGTCTGATTTGTCGTTGTCGTTCCTGGCATCGCGGCGATCCCGCGATGCCAAGCGGCACAGAAAAAAAGTTTTAAAAATAAATTTTAAAAAACCAATTCCCGGCCAAAAAGCAGGCGAAAATATGCCTGCCTGAGTGAGGGCTCAGGGCACCTACCAGAGGGGTGGTTTCTGGGGGGGGATCCCCGGCCTCCCCCCTCTCCTCCTGTCCCTCCTGGGCTGCGCTGGGGGCAGTCATCCTCGACGTCCCGCCAAAGTCGCCGCCTTGAGTCGCCGCCATTCAAGCGGCTCAGAAAAAAAAAGTTTTTTAAAGTAAAAAAAACCCCGATTTCCGGCCCAAAAAGCAGGCGAAAATATGCCTGCCTGAGAGTGCACCTACCAGAGGGGTGGTTTCTGGGGGGGGGTGTCCCCGGCCTCCCCCCCTCTCCTGTCCTGGGCTGCTCTGGTGG
>JAHTLZ010000240.1:22925823-22978696 GCA_023846285.1 Phrynocephalus versicolor | reverse complement strand
TATGGCTGCTGTTTTGCAACAGTAGCTTGATTTATGGCTGCTGTTTTGCAACAGTAGCTTGATTTATGTTTGCTATTTGTAACAGTAGCTTGCTTTATGGTTGCTGTTCTACAACAGTAGCTTGCTTTACAGCTGCTGTTTGTGACAGTAGCTTGTTTGTGGCTGCTGAATTATTTATTTAATTTTTTTCCCTCTGCAAGCCATGGATAACTGAATCAGTGGTTAATGAATCAGTGCATAGGGGGATCCTACTGTAGATGTTAATATAAAACCTGCTCCCAACCAGTTCCTGTTTTTATTCTATGTTTACAATAACTGGTATCAAAACTCAAGGATTATAGCCAGATGCTATTACTGGGGGGGAAAAAACATTACCTTATCCTAATAGCTTCTACACTCTTTTGTTTTCTCCCTTTTATTTGGATTGCTACTTAATTTCTGTTCTTACATAAGAACTGTTTTTAAGAATCAGTTCTTTCTGCTTGATTCTGAGCACTTTCTGCCTTTTGCTGCTGCCTGGAGTTAAATATTTGACTGTGATTCATGTGTGATGCACGTTGCCTTCTTGCTGAAGTCTTGAAGATCTGTAGTTTCTAATAGAATATTGATTTTCCCCAGCATAGTCAATACTGGACTTTAAGTTTTATTGATTAGTGTTATTCTTGGAAATGAAATGATTTTTGCTACTTAAATGTTAAATGTTCATTTGAGATGGATATTCTCAATCCATCTATGGAGGAAGGAACTCTTATTGATGGGCCATCACACCTATCCCAAGACGACACAGTAATTCACAACATCAAGTTTGCCTTTTAATTGGAGAGAAGATTTAATCGTTTGGGAGGAAATTGCAGAAGATGAAGATAGTGGGAAAGGTTATAAAGTGGAGGGAGGAGGGAAAGAAGAGGAGAAGGAAACTGCATGGAAGGATATAAAAGAGGAGGAAAAGGCAAGAAAAGGAGTTGGAAAAGGAGAAGAACAGAATAGATGAGTGGGAGGTTTGGAAAGATGCAGTGGAAAAGCAGATAATGGATGTAAATGTAGCTGAGATAGGGGTGTTTGAGGAAATTAAACCCATTGAGGAATGAGAAGAAGAAATCAAGAAAGATCCCTGGACCAAGGAACCAGTGTTGTTTAGAACCCCCAAAGATGAGGCAGAAAGGATCGGTCAGTTCAGCCGCCATGCAAGGGAATGAGAGAGATGTGGGGTGGGGGTGAGGGGGACAAAGTCCTTTTTGCTCCCAAAGCAACTTTTACCCTCTGCCACTTTTTCAAACTGGAACTATTGGAACAGGCTTTTCCCCACATGATCAGTTGTTATATGTTCGTGTTAAACCAGAGGTGGGGTTGTCTGTAGGTGGTGCTTCGACATAAAGATGAGAAATATAGCCTGCTCTGGCCAGTGGACTAAGAAACCAACTCCATTGGTAGTCTCTTTTCCTAACCATATGCATTCTTCTTGTTGATGGTTATAAGAAGTACTACTGTGTTTAAGAACGGGTATGTGATTGCACCAAGCTTTTTGATTCAGCTTCTGGTGTTACATCTTCTGTCTTGTAAGCCTGGAGGCAGAAACTGTCTTGTTTTTATTGATCTTATGTGAGCTGCTCTGGGAGCCTTTTTACTTGATGGGCAAGTTGAAATCTTTTAAATAAATAATAAAATTGGCAAATCATATTTAGCAGACCTCTTCCTTGGCAAGTTAAATTATAGAGCTCTTTGGCTTTTGCTTCAGACAAACTTGAGGAGTGTGTTTCTTCTTACAGCCTTGAACAGGATCCTTATATAAATTGAAGGTGAAGGTGTTCAGTGAAAAGATTGATTGACTGCACTGCTGTAGACTTTTGACAGCTAACCTTTTTTTTTGTTCAACTAGGCTGAGAAGCACAGCCATTCTCTGTAAGAAAAGACAAAAGAACACTTGTCTGCTTATGATACTTGCAATGTTTCTCCTTTGAGACTCCATTTAAGATGTTATTACCTGGAAAATTTGCCAGAACACTGTGCTTTGCCATCTACAAATGAGGCAGCCATTTTGGCTGAAGTACCCTCAAACATTTTCTAAACTCTTAATAGCTAGCTCTGAAATGTTCTAGACTAGGACTTGTTCAAGTAAGTCTTGTCCTTCATTCGGTTGCCATAGCCTGCCTTAGTGCAGTGCCATTTCAATGAAGGGAGGAGAACCAAAAATACCTCCCCCCTTTTGAGGATGGAGCATTCCAGCATAATGAGTCAGACCTGTTCACAGCTAAATGGTCTCATATATGACTGAAAATAAAGTTCAAAAGGCATACAACCAGAAAAAATAGGTCCTTGTATGTTTCATTTTTAAACTAATGTTTTGTAGAGATGGGCACAAATTGGCAAAATGGTGACTTGTCATGATTAGTGATTCATCAAGCCTCATGAATTTTTTGATGAACTGACAAATCAGTTTCATTTAAAACCCCAGGCACCTAGCTCCATGAAAACCATAGGGAAGCTTCCTCTGATTCCTCTGCAATCCCTCCATGTTTGGTGAAGTTTACATTTCAGACGTCTAAGTTAGATACTTATGAAGTGGGTCCTGCCCAGAAAACTGACAAAGGGCAGTTTTAGACGATCTCTAAAATCCAGTGTCAATTTAAATTTGGACCAGAGATCGTGGGGGCTTGTCGCTCTTCCTGTGTTCCCACCCCTCTGCACTCCATTGTTCCTCTCTGTGTGAGGGGAGGGAGAAAAAAAGGGAGAAAAAATGCAGGCTCACCTCCGTCTGCCAGTGGAAGCAGCCCCGTCATCGTGATTCCTGTCTCTTAAAGGGGCGGCAGGGACAAAAAAACAAACAGAAGGCGAGGGAGCCTGGCATTCACAGCTTTACAATGCACATCAGAAGATTTATTACCTCCTGGAGGCCAGGTACTTGAAAAGTGTGCTGGGACGCGCTTAGGTGGGCGTGGTTGTACTTAATTTTTTTTAAATTCCGGAGCTGGTGGGAAAACATTTTTAAGCTCCAGATTTGGGAGCCCTTTGCCTCGGATTTTAGGGGTCATGTAAAAGCACCCAAAGATAGCAGTGTCATAGGTGTCTTCCCTGGGTTACAGTGGTTGCAGAGAGGTGTGTTTCTTCTCCTGGATTACAGAGGTTGCTGAGAGTCAGGTTCCCCCCGTCTCCATGTTTCAGAGGTTGCAAGGAGAAAGGTCATCCTCCCCCCCCCCCGGGTTACAGATTTCCCTGAGTGGCAGACACAGGAGGTAGGAGAGAGGCAGGCAAACTGGTTTCCCTTAGTGGCATAGGCACCACAGAGGTTGAAGGTACAGACAGAGGTTGATCTGAATTAGGTGGGTTGAGGAGGTAGAGCAGTTTCATCCAAGGGAAGCTTTATGGCCATCATGCACCAACGTACCTCACATAAGAAGATACATATTATAAAAACAACTAGCTGAAACCAAACCTTTAGTGTGCTTTCCACTTAAAGAACAGTGAAGCAGTGAAAAAGCTCTGAAGGAAGAGCTGAGAAATTTGCCTTATTCCAAAGTATTGGGTGTCATTCTGGATTGAACACTAACCTATAATAAATATTGTCTAATCACCAAACAAAAGATTACCACCAGAAATAACAACTTCGGAAACTGGATGGGTCACACTGAGGTGCACACCTACAATTAGAACAACATCTTTACCCCTGTGTTTCTCCATAGCAGAATATGCTAGTCTTGTATGGGATAGATCAGGACATGTCAAACAAGTGGAGGTAGCTCTTAATGAAGCCCCCATTGAAAAAGTCTGATTGGCTGTCATTGCTCCTCCAGACCTACGTTGAGAGGTGCGAGCAAATAATGAATAAATTGAAAGAACGGTTGTCTGCTTGTGATCTTTGCAATGGTATAAGGTAATATGGCATCAGATCCATCCACTTCATGGACGTCAACCCCTTAGACAACAGCTAAAATTGAAAAAAAGGCTTTCTGCAAACATCTAAGGTTCAAAATATTAAACCTTATGAGGATAGGCTAAACCTAAGAAGAACAAAAACAGCATGCCTTGCTGCATGGATGAAAGCTGAAGAGTGTCTCCGAACAGAGGAAACTCTAGCTGAACCATCTGGAAATCATTTAATAAACAGACTTCGAAGTGAAATAGGAAGATGAAAGAATAATCAAGTAAAATGAGGTTACTTGCCCAGTGCTCTGAAAGGAATCTTCTTCTTGTCATGACTTTCCTCATTTTTGGGAATGAATTTCTAGCTTGTTCAATTCTACAATGAATTTTGCATGAAAAACCCCAATTATCTTGATGTAGCATCCCTAGTATTTATAAGATGATAGTCTGTTGGTCACAAGAGTAGATTATAGGTGATACCTTTATAGGCCACTAATAAAATAAGAAAAATCATTGCAAGCTTTCAAGGGCAATACCCTCTTTTTCAAAGCATGTACAAAAAGTCCAAACATAGCAAAAGATGTGGTTTGTTAGGAGATCATTCTTAATGTAAAGTTCTTGGCAAGATGATACTTGCCAGGCAGTCTTCTTAGATGAAGCAGGAAGCAGCAGGGCTGTTGTTAAAGCTGCATCTGAAGTCAAGGACTCTTCAAACAATGCACACTCACTCACACCACATCTCCATTTGGCTCTTTGAGACATACAAGTCCCTTTTTGGCCGGAGTGGTTTTGGTTGATGTGCTCCATTTGGGAATTGGGGTAGAATTTAGTAAACCCACTAGGTATAGCCAATTTGGACCAGATTAAAGGAAAGGAATATTACCTAGTGTTTGTAGTTTTGCCCTGCTGGTGTTGAAAGTCTATGTGCTGCCTTCTTGGTATGTGGGGAGGGACAGCTCTTTCTTGGTATCTTCATCATTCCATTGAAGTAAAAAGGGGGAATCTCTATCAATTATATATTCATATATTATTCTGATATGAATACCTTGTTGAAAAACTGTCAGTTCAAACAAATGCCTGTCTACATAGATGAAAGTTCTTCAGAATTCAATAGAGCTTATTTCTAAACAAATGGACATAAGATTGTGCTGTGAAAGACTAAAAATAATAGATAATTTTATTTCTGTTGGTAATATCTAACCTTATTTTTCTACTTTAAAAATGCTACCATATACCCTCTGCTGATCCAGGGAAAAAAGCATACACTGTGATTTTCTGTCCCTTGTGGTCCCCAAAGGAATATCTTTTTATTAGATTCATTCTGCTGACATTAAACAAGTAGCTGCTTGTTTCCAAATCTTTTAAAGGTTAAGTCATGTTTAATTCTAAGTGTTTACATTTAGTCAGTTCAGTCTTAAGCAAGTGACCTAGTTCAGGACATGTGGTTAGCTCAGATAATAAAGACAACGTGGAAATATAGAAGTGAGCAACACTACAGTTTGAAAGTTCCTTCGTCAGAATGAAACATGGTACAACCCTGATTCCCTTTCTTTATATGGAGAGAAGTTCAGTAACAAAAAACAATGCTTAAATATGGGGAAAGATAAACCAAATAATCCCAATGGAAGAATAATACATATTTAGGGAGCACATGTTATGCCAAATCTTAAAATGATTTTATGAACCTGGTTTCAGTTGTTGAAACCAAAGAGACATTACAAAGATTTTGAAGAAAGATGGCATGATTTATGCAAATTTTGTTTGAGAAGAATAAATCATTCCATGTTTTTTCTCCTTTTTGCGTTACATTTTATTTATTTATTATTATAAATAAAAAGGAAACCTTACATAAAAATACCTCATTACCAATCTTGATACCAAATCTAAATATAAATTCAATCTACTATGGGTCAAAGTCTGTTAGCGGCTTCTTTCTCATAGTAATCATATAGAGCTCTCCAACATTCTCTTGCCTTCTCTAGTTCTTTCTCCTTGAGTATTTCTAAAAAAAATGTCTTTCTGCTGTTTCCAAATATCTGTCCAAAAGCTCCTGTCATTCCAGTAATTCCTTTGTTTTCCAGTATTTTGCAAACAAAATCCTAGCTATAGTTAACATATATATTAATAAATGTTTCTTGTCATGGTCTTTGATTTCTGGCATAATATTTAACAAAAATATTTCTGGCTTGAATAGTATCATACAACAATAAATTTTCTGTACCATCCCATGTACTCTTTCCCAATAGTTTGTAATTACCATGCATGTCGACCACATATGATAGAAGGTCCCTTCTTTCTCCTTGCACTTCCAACATCTATCAGATCCATTTCCAAACATTTTCACTAATTTTTGTGGTGTTATATACCACCTATAGAACATTTTATATATGTTTTCTTTCAAACTTATCACTTTTATATACTTAATATTAATTTCCCATAATTGTTTCCAGTGATCTATCTCAATATTATGTCCTATAATCTGAGCCCATTTGATCATACAGTCTTTAATTATCTCATACTCAGTTTTACGATCCAGTAGGTATCAATACATTTTCTTAATAAATTTCTCTTCACTCCCCAGAAACAATATGTCAAAATCAGTTTTCTGCAAATAAAACCCTTCTTTTTTATCTTTACTGAACCTTGACTATAATTACGATCT
This sequence comes from Phrynocephalus versicolor, assembly GCA_023846285.1. Classification (NCBI taxonomy): domain Eukaryota; kingdom Metazoa; phylum Chordata; class Lepidosauria; order Squamata; family Agamidae; genus Phrynocephalus; species Phrynocephalus versicolor. The sequence goes on along the minus strand of JAHTLZ010000240.1, from coordinate 22,972,176 downwards.
TGCCCACCCATCTAATATAATATGTTGTTTTTAATTCCTCTGTTTTTAATTCAGTCTTACTCTTTACTATATCTTTATACCTCCCAAGTCTCACCTCAGGCATCAGTTTGTGTGTGTGAAGGCTTCTATAGGGGACACCCAACCTGGGATCTTCCTATACATTTGAATATTCTCCCATATTCTCCATAAAGCCTTCCTAGTGATATGATTACTAAAGTTTTTCTGTTCTTTCACCTTCTAAGAGAATCCATTCTCTTACCCATTCCAGTACACAAGATCACATTATATTTTTTTTGTTTGATAACTATAAATAAATGGAAAAAAAACCCAACCAGGGTTGGTACTGCTCAGATGATGGTGCCCCAGCCTCTGGGAGTGTGAAAGATATAGCTCAGCTGGCAGGGGGGGGCAGCCTTGGATGGCAGTCCCTGCCCCCCCCCCCGGGACTCACCCACCTGACAATGCCTTGGGCGGGGTCCACTGCTGACACAGGGCCAATGGTTTCCCACATTACAACTGCCCCCTCTTGATGAGCAACATCAATAAGATTGTACCAATAAAGTGTGGCCCAAGTTTTCACCCCAAACGTCTCGCTTATTCCTTTTTACCTGGGGGGCAATGTGCAGTGCTTTGAGTGGGAGCTGCTGTTTAAGCATTAAGGGTGACTTGTGTCCTTCTCCTTTTGTCCTGTAAGGAAAAGGGACTGAAAACATGAAAAGATCCACCATAGAGCCATCCTCTCCTTCTCATCAGTTTGAAGCACAGAGAGAATATAAGTTGCATGGTTTGTTCAATTAATAAGATTTTACACAACATTCTGCTTTGTACTGAAGAAAAGGGAGGCACTTGATTTTTTTCAGAATCATGTGAAGTAGTGCTGAGATGTGGGGAGGCATTATGACTCTACATGCAGGGAAGGACTTATGATAAATATAAACTTATTTGGATTGGTCTCTTTGTTTTTCTCATATTTTCAGGGTTTCCTCTTTAGTAGCTCATTACAATTTTTAATATTCCCTCCAGTTGCTGTTTCTTTGCAGTATGCTTTAGAGTCCTCCATTCTGAAAGCAGGCTGATACATTTTATTTGTTATTAATCAGCAGACTCTGTTGATGCTGATATGGATGATGATCCATATCAGATCCATTTGTTTATTTAAGGGATGACCAGGCAAGGCATTCAACTAATGTGATTTTGTTGCATCCCTGAAGAGCAGAGTGTTTCCACTTTCCTTATACTACAACCGGGTGTCCTCACTGGAACTATTATCAACAGGATCAAAGCATCAACAAAAACGAACAACCTTTCTTTTTTGAGGGGGAGTGGATTCAGAAAAAGAAATAATCTAGCTATTTGTAGCTTTGAATGCTAAATTCATTTGAATTGTGGCACACAATTACAGGAATAAAATAAAACATGTTTCTGCTGTCATTATCATAAATACATTTAATAGGGAATGTGAAATATTAGCAAAAAACAATATCCAAGGGTGGGTTGTGGTTTTCTAAACATAATTTGTTTCAAGATATTTGTCTGCAACCCTCAGATCAAACTGTCATCTTCTTTCTGTCCATTGCTCTAATTAGAGCACAACTACAAAGTTATGCACCATAACTTGGGTGGTCTTCTCGAGACTCTATGACTTCCTGGATGTACTAGTGTTTATTCCTACCTGTTTAATGTGGCCTTTGTTAGAGTAAAAGTATTTCAACAATCTTTAACACTGATGAGGTTCCTAAGAATGTGTACAAAAAGTGGGATCTATTTGTGTTTGATCTTCTTGAGATGCTACTAGATTACACTGATGTGGGTTTTAAGGAATATATGTTTTACAAATATGCATTCATGCTCAGTTTTAGAACATCCTATAGAACTATTTTGTCTTCCATTTTCTTTGCTTGCAGACGCTAAAAGATACAGTGCAGTCAGATAGGGATCAGTTGAGTGAGTCATATCCTTTTAGAACTGTGAAGCAACTGTGTTCACACACACTTTGGTTTCCGCTTACAGTCACTGTCAGTGGCTGCAGTTCACAGCAGTGCACAATATTCTAAGAAGCCCTTGCCATTAGGTGGATGTAAACAGTGCTGTTTTTAGTGGTCCTCTTGTGTGACTAATTTTGACTGCTGATGGATGTTGATTACTACTTGTTTCTCCAAACTAAGAACAAGGAGAATGCTACCATTCAGCCACAGTAAGGTAACTCTAACTCTCTCTCTCTCTCTCTCTCTCTCTCTCTCTCCCCCCCCTCCCTTCCTCCCCAACCTTCCCTTCCTTCTCCGCCCCCATGACTTAATACTGTTAAGAACTATAACCCAAGGCTATATTAGTAGAATAATATAGCATGAAGCATATATCCTTGATTTTACCTAATAAATGTAAGAACAGAGGGGTTTCGCCTTCAAGACCATGCATTTGTGCCAATGCATTTAAATTGCAGATTAATATTTCATGTCCATGCTATCAAAGGGACCTCGTGCAGCACCTGTTTTCTGTATGTTAGGCATTACTTAATGTACTATATTGGATTGAATGCATGGATATAATATTATTAATTTAAAGTTCTTTACTGAAAGATGTAAGAGTTCTTGCACAGTTCTAATGATAAAAGAAGTGACATTTCAAGTCCCACTCTGTGTTTGTCTTTGTCTATTCAGAAAATATGAGCATACTGTACTGGGCATAATTTTTGAATGAATCAGGGCTCCTGTTTGTATACAGATGTGCCTTGGAATAAATCCCTTTGAACTTAATGGGGACTTGCTTTGAGCTGATATCACATGATTGCACTGTGTCTCTGTACAGAGTTCCTGGTAAATACATTGTACACATTTAAGATTATGAACCTTTTAGGGACAGCTGGGAAATGCTGTAACAAAACAAACTTCTGAAATGTTTGTTCTCCCCAGTCAAAATATGCAATGCTACTGTTGTACTGTATACATGTTTGCTCCTATGATTAGCAGTGTGGAAGTTCATGTTGTTTTAGGACTATGCAAACATAACTGCTGGATGTTTTCAGAACAATTTTAATAGCAATGCTTGTTGCCTTAGATCTACAACTATGGCTAAGGTTTCTGTCCTATGAGCTTACATTAACTTTGCTGGAAGCCAGATTTTTGGCTGAAAACATGATTGCAGAGACAGGAGAAGACTTACAGTAAATTTGGGGGATGTGTAGAGAGACAGGGAATGGCTCTAAAATGTTTCAAAAAAAAAATGTTTCAAAAAGCCGCTTAGAGTTCGTTTGAAGATAAGCGGGATATAAATGCAAAAATAAATAAATAAATAAATAAATTAAAGATTTGCAATGACAAAAAAGTCAGGAGATATTTATCAGTCCTGAACTAGTTCTTTTTACCAAAACAAACAAAACAGTTCCAAACAACTGGCCAATGGAAAACAATTTCTACAAAGTTTGTAATTTTTTTCAGAAACTTGGAACTGATATTGTTAATAATGGGATTTGAATCAGGAGATGTAAATAAGATTTAAACAGAATATTCAGTCTCTGGTAGCAAGCTTCATTCAAGAAAAGATGCAGTGAAGTATACTTCTCTTACCGTTTTCTTTGTGCTAATGATTGTGACATTCTTGGACACTTTGTTATGTAAGAGCACTGCAGAAGTCCTAAATATCTCAGTCAGCAAAACTATCAGAAACAGTTATGTTCTTGGAACTCCTCTTTTAAATGAAGCACCCCATTTAAAGCAGTGTGAGGGTTCTTCCTCTCACCGGACATCCTCCCGCCCATACAGTAGTTCAATAAAGACATGTTTGCATTCTCCAAAATGTCAGTTTTATTTTGTTCTTCCAAGAAGATGGAAGTATCAACTTTAACAGTTTCTAGATTAACTTTGGTAATGAGTATAACAAAAGGATTGTTCTTAGACTCATAGGCAGGGGTGTATAACATGGGGTTGGAACACAAACTTAACTCAGGGATATTTTCTTCCCATATTGTCCCTTCAACAAGGCTGTGCCTCACACCTCTCTGGAGGTGTTTTTCTCCTTCTCCTCTGCAGTTGCTCCATCCTCCCTCAAGGTTTAGGTTCCATATTATCTCCTCTCTCCCCTTGTGGTGTGTCTCAGTTTGAGAGATGCAACACCCCTCCCCAGGGAATATTTCTTCTCTCTCCTCCCCTCCTCTGCTTTCTGGGCAACCCACTTCTCTAGTTCAAGGTCTTATTTCTTTTAACTTCCTTCGATACTCTCTTGCCTCCCTCTCACCCCAGTAAGAACAGCCAACCTTATGCGCTCTCTTTTTATAGCTCTCAGTCTCTGCATGAGGCATCATCATCTTCTCTCATCTTGAGCTGTCAGGGTTTTGCATCCAGCCCCAGTCCCATCCTGGGGGAAGAATGTGTGCCCGTCCCTTTATATTTGCAAACCCCACCTCCATCACCACTAGTTCATCCTTTCCCACTTTTTCCTCAAATTTCTTCCAGGCACCTTCTCTCTCTTGCTCCTCCTTCAATTGCCTGGTTCACCTTTCTTCCCTTCCTTTTTGTTCTTCCCACCACTCACCACAGTTCTCCTTTCTTGGGGCAGGAGGCACTCCTTTTGTTTCTAGCTTTTGTCTACCCAGGTCTCCACAAGCAGATAAAGTTTTATAGTATATGATTTATAATTAGAATTTGCCATTTCTGAAGATTGCTACTGGGATAATTTTACTGGTGGAGGATATTTTAGGAAGCTAAAGACTTCTGACCATCACATGGCTCTCAATGGCTTCCCCATAACAAAGGGAATTCTACAAGAGATGCAGGGCCATCAGATGTGGGGAAATTGCTGTAGCTGATGATGATGATCCTTATGCATACAGAACAGGACTATTGCCACCAGTATGTTTTCAATTTATTGGCACTATTGTAATTTTTCAACTCAAGCAAGAATGTATTGTGCAGAACCATTCAGACTTTCTCTGAATGGTAGCCTGGTAGCTAGATGGATAGTATAGAAATCTAATAAAGAAATAATAAATCCCTAATGGTTAAAATTTTAAGACACTTACAGTACAGCCAGGTTAGGGCCTTTTTACACGACCCCTAAGATCCGCTGGTCCCTTAAATTCGGACCAGAGATCTTGAGGGTTTGTCGCTCTCCCTGCATTCCCACCCCTCCACACTTCCTTGTTCTGTCTGCGTGAGGGGAGGGAGAAAAAAAGGGAGAAAAGAATGCACTCTTACCTCCGGAGTGCTGGTGGAAGTTGCTCCGACCCCCCGGTCACTTCCTGGTTCCTCTTAAAGGGGCGGGAGGCAAAACAACAACAAAAAGAAGCGAGGAGAGCCCGGCACTCTCCACATCAAAATTTTTCACTCTCCCAGAGCAGGTACTTGAAAGGTGCGCTGGGTCGCGCTTAGGTGGGCGGGGTCGCACTTAATTTTCTGTTAGCTCTGGAGCTGGTGGGGAAACATTTTTAAGCTCCGGAGCTGGGAGCCATTTGCAGTGGAGCTTAGGGGTCGTGTATAAACGCCCTTCGCTAGGAGACAGAAAGGTTAGTACTGTATAGTTGTGAGTTTTTCGTCTGTGAAAAGCCTTCGAGAATACATTAGTACAGTATGTTTCTTCTTGGATCACACATACATCATGAAGGAGACAATTGTGTGATTTTAGGAGAGTCTGACACATCTTGCTGCAAAACTGATAATGAATGTCTCTGTCTTAAAGCTTCCAATCATTACAGATGGCATGCAATGACAAGATAGAGATTAAAATGACTACACCTACAAGGTCACATATAATTTCTCCAGGTGACTTTAGAATGGCTCGTTTCTTATTCACAATTTCAGCATTTTAAAAAATGGATTAGTACAATGTTTTAAATGCCTATGCGAGTGCCTTACCTAGTTGGAAATAAAACAAAAGCAACTTTGCTCACCTATGCTGCTCCTTTAATTCATGAAATTAGTTTTTAATTATGTAGCTTAAGGTTGTATTAATCCATTCACAATGTCGTGCTCTCCCAGAGGTTTCTGATTATTTGGGTCAATTTTTCTAACTAGATGATAATATCAAAGATGTTTGGTTTTGCTATTTTCATTTTGGTCTGCAACAATAGCATGCCTCCTTCATAGTAAAAATGTTATAAAATAAACATCGGAATTGAGAAAAAGACTTTAATCCCATTGTTCCTCTGCAAATCTATGTGCACAGAATCAACCTCCTTACCTCTTAAGTGCTATGTTTCAAGACTTTCAATGAATAGAAGGTTGTTTGGAATGGAAAAGGTCTGCACATGGAGCAAAGTTTGAGGAGGGAGGTTCAAGCAATAAAATGAAAGTGAAACCTTTTGAGCACAGTACTCCGCGTCTTGAGATTTTTATGTGTATAGCGGCCTGAGGGTTCTATAATTCTCACTCCCTTGAAGAGAAAAACCTACAATGGCAGCAGGTCATAAAAGAGACCCAGTTTGGGAATATTGTAATAAAGTTTCTCTACTTATAGCAGGCCTGCCCAAAGTCTGGCCCGGGGGCTAAATCCGGCCCGCCAGGCCATTCTGAGTGGCCTGCGACTGGCTAGCCCACCCCTCCCTCCCCCTCCTTCACCCCATGTTTTTTTAAAAAGAAAGTGGGTGGGGCTTGCAGTGGGGTGGCAGGGTTGGGGAGCAACCGGCCCCTGACACATTCTCAGCCACCAAATCTGGCCCTCCTTACAAAAAGTTTGGGTACCCCTGACTTATAGGAAAGGTAGGCATGCGTGCAAAATGCAAACAGTGCAACAAAGAAATGCAAGGCCTTGTGGCCCGAATGAAACAACATCAGTAATGAGCAGTGCAGTGATGAAGTTGTATACAAAATGCATACATAAAGCATACATAGTGGTATATAATGTTATTATTTTTGGTTAAATAAAACAATTTAAATTGTTATTATGGTAATGATTATTTTTCTCCTTCCAATAAAGTACAACATAACAATTGTCCAAATATGAATAATTAACCTATTAAACTGGAGAGAGTTCACCTTGCAATAATTTCTTATATATGTATTTCTAATGGTATATAACCATGAAATCAGTAATTTTCTGATATAACTGTAAAACTAATCTGAAAAGTTATTATTCTAAAAATGAAACCAGGAGTCTTTATGTAGAAAATCATGATTTAAATTGAGCCTTACTGACTAGTGATTTAAATCGTGATTTAAATCATGATTTAAATTGAAGTGATTTAAATCAAATCCACCCTGCTGATCTTTATTACGCATTTTTTCTTTTTTGCTTTTTTTAGAGAACGAATCCTGCTGGAACAAGTAATGCAGAATTATCCCAGGCTGATTCCGGAATGTACCAGCTGGACATTACATTAAAAAGAGGTCATAACTTAGCTGCTCGGGACAGAAGAGGTAAAAAATACTGACAAAATACTATTTTTATATAAACTCTTGGGAAGGTATCATATGTGCTTTTTCTATTATATTTTTGTATATTTTGCAATCATATACTCCCCATCCTTGGACTCCTCTCTCAACTCCCACCTGCTCCACTTGGCCTCCTCAGAAGAGGTGCCCACCATGGGCCATGCAGAGGAGGAGCCAGAAAGTTTTTGTGCACCAGCAACCCCCCTCGTCTTCTTCCAACTCCACGAGTGATTGCTGGACTCCCACCCCCCACCTCGAAAAAACTCCCTCAGGCCAGATCTTGCCTCAATCAGCCACAGGGTTTGATGAAAGCTGGAGCACAAGGCACGGCCAAAAATCCTGACGGAGCCAGCCCCAGTGGCTGGCAGGATGAAAGGAGGAGGATGGAATCTCAGTCCCATTAGGGTACCCTCTTCATCTCCTGGTGGGGCCTGTCACCTGAAGAGGAAGAGGAGGAGTAGGAGAAGGAGGAAGGAAGGAAGGGGAGGCAGCCTCCCTTCCAACCTCCCTCCCTCTGTCAGGAGCAACGTGAGTGAGCGCATAATAGCCAGCTGCTGCTGTGCTTGCTTGCTTGCTTGCTTGCTCCCTTCCTCCATCCCTCCGTCCCTCCCACCGGGCCACTCAAAATTTGAAATGGCATTTGGCCCCCAGGCTGGAATTTAGACATGTCTGCTATACATACATGTTGCTGTGGCAGTTCTTTCCTAGCTGGGAATGAGTCATATTCATTTTGCACCTCCCCCCCCCATTTTTTCCATTCAGTTCTGTGGAATGGTGGAGCATAGGATTTCTTGCATTTCTGATGGCTTTGTTTTAGAATAACCTCTCCCTGCCAATCTACATCTATCTACATGCATTTTAAAACTAGAGCTTAGAAAAATTACTTTGTTAGATGACAGCTTTGAGAATGCACGTGGGTGGAAGATTCCAGGAATTTTAATCTTTAAAAGTCAACCAAAAGCAGTCTGAAAGCTGGGCAAAATATGTATACACATATGATGTGCCAATATTTCAGTTCATGCAAGTGTTGTTGGTTCAGAGCCAGATTGCAGAATAGATTTTTAAAAGTAGTTCTTTTCATAGTATTCCAATGTTCAAAATAATACATTCCATCTTGAGATATGTTTGTAAGAGATTATAGATTCCCTTGTTTCATTTTAACATGAGGTAAGAAATCCCCAAAACTGAGTACCTAAATGAAAGTGCTGAGAGAGAGAGAGAGAGAGAGCATGGTAGTGTGGCAAGTTTGAAAAGCTTCCTGTTAGAGCAGTATGGCAGTGGAACAAATCACCTCGAGCACTGGTGAGTGCTCTTAACACTGGAGGCACTCAAAAGAAATTTAGACAAATCACCTGGTAAATATCCTTTGATTTGTATTCCTGTATTGTGGAGGGGGTTGGACTTATAGGTCTCTTCCAACTTTATGATGCTCTTCTGAAAACTGAAAAAAATCAAAACTTGCTTTGTATTTCACTGTATGCCAGATTTTACCAAAATGCAGCTTCCTGAATTGGCTATTCATTTGATCTTGGTAGCTTTTTAAAAAAATCTCATGGGCATCTATTATCATTTATTGTGAATATGTCAAGTTTTATATTAAGGACATCTTGTACAAGAGCTGTAAATTCTGTTTTGTTAGTGTTTAGATAATCCCAGCTGCCTAGATGCCCTAAACATATCCAATCTCGCCTGATTTCGGAAGCTAAGCAGGGTCGGCCCTGGTTAGTACTTGGATGGGAGACCACCAGGGAATACCAGGTGCTGTAGGCACCTGGAGAAGGAACTGGCAAGCCACTCCACTATTCCTGCCAAGAAAACTCCATGGACATGGAGTCACGAAGTCGGTCACGGCTGTAACGACACAACACACACACACAGATAATCCTACTGGAGTGTCACTTGCTTCAGAGATGTTTTGGCAATTTAATGAGAAATAATTCAGTGCAATAGTCAAGTCATAATAATAGACTTGTGTTGTGTGTTGCGTCGTTACAGTCGTGACTCACTCTTTGTGACCCCATGTCCATGGAGTTGACCCTCCAGGATTGACCCTCCAGGAGGCAGATAGAGTGAGGAATCTGGGTGTCGTCTTGATCCAGCTTTGTCCCTGGAAGCCCAGGTGGCAGCTGTTTCCAGGGCAGCCTTTTTTTCTGATTAGACTTATCACCCAGATTCACCTGCACTTGGACATGAATTCCCTGAGGATGATATTTCAGGTGCGGGTGATCTCGAGGATAGATTATTGTCATGCTCTCTCTACATGGAGCCCTTGACCCTTGTTTGGCAGCGGGCGCAAAATGCAGTGGCCAGGCTGGTAGTTGGTGCGGGGAGGTTTGACCACATCACCCCCATCCTGGCTCACCTGCATTGGCTGCCACTGCCTCCCAAATAAGCTTTAAGCTCTTGGTTTTGGTTTACAAAACCCTCCATTGCTTGGGACTGGACTATCTGGCGGGATGGATCTCCCAGAGGTCAGCGTCGTCCTGACCAACCAGAGTTTCGTTTGATTCTCCTCTGGCTCTTCATGGAGAGTTTTGGTGATCGCTGAGTGTACAGTGTGTGTTGTTTTTTAGTTGTATTGTCTTGTCCCAGCCTTTTTTCTTGCCAGAATGTATGATGTTGTATTAGTGTGATGTTCACTGTTATTATATTTTTATTTTATTTGCTGATTATTATGGGGTTTGTGTTTGGGCAAATTGTTGTTCAATCTGTTGTACTCCGCCCAGAGTTCCTGAGGGAAAGTTGGGTGGTTAATAAGTACATAAATAAATAAATAAATAAATAAATAAATAAATAAATAAATAAATAAATAAATAAATAAATAAATAGCTAAGTGCTTGTGCTGCACTTCTGCTTTGTTGTTGTGAAGTGCAAGGGTAGGGGAGATAGTTGCTGTGATACTAGCATATAAATGGGAATAAAGGGTTATGTAGAAGGATTAGATTAGACAGCTGTCTAGATATTTTATCAAACTATAGAAGAAGAGGAAAAGATGAGAACAGGAGTAAGTTGTCTAGAGATTGAAATATATGGTTTTAGTTTTAACACTGAACTAGTTTGCAGAATTTAGAGTGAAGATTGGGGAGATGGTGGGGCAGGCATCAATGGAACATCAGAATTAGACAAGAACCACTGAGGAATGGCCAAATCAGACATTACAGATTACCCATCATCATTAGAAGTTGGAATCTGTTAGTGTTGCAGAGTTTTCTCACTCAACAATCATACTTGCAAACAGAACCAAACATTGTGAGATGTGAAAATCTCCTCTTCTAAACTCCCTCTTTAAAAATAGATTACCTGTAATGCATAGTTTCTTCTAATAGTGCCGTGACACTAGATATAAGGATGAGGAGGTGGAGGATAACATGCAGTTGTACAACTGTAGATATACCTAGGTGTGTGAAAGTCCTACCTATGCAACTATTCCCAACACCCATTAAGTATAGTTTTTGAACTATGTCCTTGCTGGTGGAAGTGCCTCTGATTTGTCTGGGGATTGATGAGAAAGCAGCATGATAAGTGGTAGACAGATTGTGTGTAAGTTCCCCACCTATGTTGAGAGGGATTTTCAGTCCTCACGTGAATGACTTCCCTGACCCCTATCTCAAACCACCTATCTTTGTCTAACATGTGTACATCCTCATCTTTGAATTGCACAGTCCGGGGATAAGAGGGCAGGTCCTCTTATGGATTGAGAACTGGTTGAGATCCAGGAAACAGAGTAGGTGTCAATGGGAAATTTTCACAATGGAGAGAGGTGGAAAGCAGTGTGCCCCAGGGATCTGTCCTGGGACCGGTGCTTTTCAATCTGTTCATAAATGACCTGGAGACAGGGATAAGCAGTGAGGTGGCCAAGTTTGCAGATGAAACAAAACTTTTCCGTGTGGTAAAAACCAGAGAAGATTGTGATGAGCTCCAGAAGGATCTCTCCAAGCTGGGGGAATGGGCTACGAAATGGCAAATGCGTTTTAATGTAGCCAAATGTAAAGTAATGCATATTGGGGCAAAAAATCCAAACTTTATCTATCAACTCATGGGCTCTGAGTTATCTGTGACAGATCAGGAAAGAGATCTTGGTGAGTTGGTGGACAGCTCCATGAAGGTGTCTACTCAATGTGTGGCAGCAGTGAAGAAGGCCAATTCCATGCTAGGGATTATCAAAAAGGGGATTGAAAATAAAACAGCCAGCATTATAATGCCATTATACAAAACAATAGTAAGGCCGCACCTGGAGTATTGTGTACAATTCTGGTCACCGCATCTCAAGAAAGACATAGTGGAACTGGAAAAGGTGCAGAAGAGAGCGACCAAAATGATTACTGGGCTCGGGCACCTCCCTTATGAGGAAAGGCTAAAACATTTGGGGCTCTTTAGTCTGGAAAAAAGGCGCCTGCGGGGGGATATGATTGAGACGTAGAAAATAATGCAGGGCATGAGTAAAGTGGATAGAGGGAAGCTCTTCTCCCTCTCACAAAATACCAGAACTAGGGGACATACACTCAAATTGAGGGCTGGGAGAGTAAGAACAGACAAAAGAAAATATTTTTTCACCCAGCGTGTTGTTAGTCTATGGAACTCCCTGCCACAGGATGTGGTGATGGCATCTGGCTTGGATGCCTTCAAAAGGGGATTGGACAGATTCCTGGAGGAAAAGTCCATCACAGGTTACAAACCGTGATGGAGATGTGTAATCTCCAGGCTTAAAACCAGGGTACTTCAAGGGCCAGATGCAGGGGAGTGGTGTCAGGAAACAGATATCTAGTCTTGTGTGCTCCCAGAGGCATTTGGTGGGGCCACTGTGAGATACAGGAAGCTGGACTAGATGGGCCTTTGGCCTAAACCAGCATGGCTCTTCTTATGTTCTTATGTTCTTAATGTTCTTTGTCCTTCAAATGAAGGAGCTGCTGTCCTTGTCCTGGGCCTTCTTCCTGTTTAATGGCTGTTTGGTTTCTCCCTTGTAGAGCTCTGCAAACTCCTCACTGCATTGGATTGCATATACTGTATTGTTCCTCTTATCTTTTGGGATTGGTTCTTTTGGGTGGACAAGTTCTGCCTTAGTGTGTTTGTGGGTTTGAAGTAAATGGAAATGTAGTGTTTGCCAAAAATCCTTTTAAGCTTTTCAGACACACCAGCCATGTAAGGAATGACCAGGTTATTCCGTTGGCTCTGGGTCTCAGGTTAATCCATTGTTCTTTTGGGTCAGGAAACTGCCTGTTTGAAGGCCCACTTTGGATATCCACAGACTTAAGTGCTGTCCTCATATGCCTAACTTCCTTCTTCTTGGTGTCTTTGGAGGTGGGGATGCTCTCTGCTCTGGGGTTTAGGGTCCTGATGATTCCTAATTTGTGTTGTAATGGATGGTGGGACTCAAGCAGTAGGTACTGATGAGTGTGTGTAGGTTTCCTGTAAAATTCTGTTCCCAGGCCATGGTCGAGTCTGAGGGTGACTGCACAATACAGGAAAGCCAGCCTGTGGTCCTTGCTGTCTTCCCTGATGAACCAGATATTTGGGGCCACTGCATTTATGTAATTTGTAAAGGTCTGTACTTCCTGAGTCTTGATTTTTACCCAGGTGTTGTCTATGTGCCTGAACAAGTGGGCTAGTGTCATCCCTGGTAAATCATTTTTATCCTGTCAAGATTATTCCCCCAACAGTGTTTGAAGTAGGATAGGCTGACAGAAATTGATTTATCCATTCTTAGTCCAAAATTCTAACCATCATGACACATTAATTCTAGTTTCTTGTTTTGATTTCTTCTTTCATATGTATGCCTTTTATGCCATTACAGAGTATTATACTTCAACTGTGCTGCCACATTTTATAATGTCTTGCCTTGAAAGTCACTTGTCATTGTCCTAGTGTGTATTATTTTGGCAAAATTACTATCCTGCTGGTGATATGCAATATGGTAGGTTTAAATTTGAAGTTGTTCCTGGAAACCCATCAATTTCTGTCAAATACAAAACTGTAGTTTCCATCTCTAATCTTGTGAACCAATTGTCAGTGCAAGTGAGGCTATATAATTGTGAAGAGCCCAGCATTTGACTCAATGATTACTATTAAACCCACTGACAATGTAAAATGATAGTGTTGAGTGGTGTAAAATGTGGTTTATATTACAACGGGTGTAATACCTGAGAACCCCACAAATAGAGAAATAGGTAGAAGGAAATGCACCTTACACAGAAGAGATGATAGTACAGGTGAAACTCGAAAAATTAGAATATCATGCAAATGTTTGTTTATTTCAGTAAGTCAACTCAAAGGGTGAAACTAATATATGAGATAGACCCATTACATGCAAAACGAGATATATCAAGCCTTATTTGGTATAATTGTGATTATTATGGCGTACCGTTTATGAAAAACCCAAATTCACAATCTCAGAAAATTAGAATAGTGTGAAAAGATTCAATATTCTGGGTTCAAAGTGTCCCACTCTAATCAGCTAATGAATCCATAACACCTGCAAAGGGTTCCTGAGCCTTTTAATGGTCTCTCAGGCTGGTTCAGTAGGAATCATAATCATGGGAAAGACTGCTGACCTGACAGTTGTGCAGAAAACCATAAATGACTCCCTCCATAAGGAGGGAAAAACCCCAAAGGTACAGATTGCAAAAGAAGTTAGATGTTCCCAAAGTGCTGTCTCAATGCACATCAATATAAAGTTACATAGAAGAGAAAAGTGTGGAAGAAGGTTTACAAGCAGCAGGGATGACCGCAGCCTGGAGAGAATTGTCAGGAAAAGGCTATTCAAAAGTGTTGGGGACTTTCACATGGAGTGGACTGAGGCCGGAGTTAGTGCATCAAGAGCTACCACACAGAGATGGATCCTGGACGTGGTCTTCAAATGTCGTATTCCTCTTGTCAAGCAGCTCCTGAACACTGTTGCTCAGTGGTCCAAAGTCCTCTTTTCTGATGAGAGCAATTTTTGCACCTCATTTGGGAACCAAGGACCCAGAGTCTGGAGGAAGAATGCAGAGGCACACAATGCATGATGCTTGAAGTCCAGTGTGAAGTTTCCATAGTCTGTGTTGATTTGGGGAGCCATGTCATCTGCTGGTGTTGATTTACTCTGCTTCATTAAGTCCAGGGTCAATGCAGCTGTCTACCAGGAGATTTTGAAGCACTTCATGATTCCTTCTGCAGACGAGCTTTATGGGGACGCTGACTTCATTTTCCAGCAGGACTTGGCACCTGTCCACACTGCCAAAAGTATGAAAACCTGTTTCAGTGACCATGGAATTACTGTGCTTGATTGACCAGCAAACTTGCCAGATCTGAACCCCATAGAGAATATATGGGGCATTGCCAAGCGAAAGATGAGGGGCATGTGACTAAACAATGCAGTGGAGCTGAAGGCCGCTATTGAAGTATCCTGGTCTTCTATAACACCTCAGCAGTGCCACAGGCTGACAGCATCCATACTACACTGCATTGGGACAGTAATTGATGCCAAAGGGGCCCAAACCAAGTACTGAATACATATGCATGCTTATACTTTTCAGAAGTCCAATATTGTTCTACTTCCAATCCTTGTGTTATTGATGTCATGTAATATTCTAATTTTCTGAGATTGTGAATTTGGGGTTTTCATAAGCTGTAAGCCATAATCATCACAGTTATACCAAAATAAGGGATGACATATCTTGCTTTGTATGTAATGAGTCCATCTCATATATTAGTTACACCTTTTGAGTTGACTTACTGAAATAAATGAACATTTGCACGATATTCTAATTTTTTTGAGTTTCACCTATACTTTGCAAGCCTTCCATTAGAAGTGGTTAATAGTACATGGTAAAATGATTTACAAGATATGTTTAAAATAAATATAGAGAAAATAAAGAAAGAGATTACTGAACAAATAAAAGAATATCAAAAATTAAGGATTTCCTGGTTTGGGAAGATTTCAATATGTAAAATAAAAAAATAACCCTCAACTGAATTTTTTATTTTGGATGTTAACTTTAAAATGGGATGAAAGAGAGCTAAAAGGGATCCAGGGGAAAATATATTTTGTAATGGTAATAAAAAAAAAGGCTGACATGGAAAAAAGGGGGAGGGAGGGGGCAAGTGGGCGGAGCCCCCATGATCAGCCCATGATCAGTGCATCTCTGGGGCCCCAGCAATGCCTCCTGCTCCATATCACCACCCTGAGGTGCCACTGCTGGGATCCCTCTGCTGCGCCTCTTCCTCCTCCTCCTCCTCCAGTGGCAGCGGCTGGAGCGGCTCTCCTTCCTTCCTTTATTGCATCGGGAAGGAGGTGGCATCCCAGGCAAACTCAGGCCCCTCATCACCTTCTGGGTGGCCACTCAGGATGAGGAGCAGCAGCCGCAGCAAGGGCAGCAAGGCTGGTGCCACTGCGCACAGATCCAGCCGTGTGCCCTGGCCATGACGTCCTCACTATGCCCTGGAGGGAAAGCTGCCTCCTCTCTTGGCCTGGCCCAGCCCGGCCTGACTTGGTGCACTGCAGGGGAGGAAGGGAGCAAGGGCTGGGAAGGAGGGAGGGCAGACAGGAAGGCATGCCCAAAGCCACCTGCAGCCCACTCACATTGCTCTCTTGGCTCGCCAGCCTGCCCATCACCAACCGGGGACAAATGCAGCCCCGCCAGCCTCCCAGGAACCAGGCCCAGACCACCGTTAACCTTCTCTTCCCTTTTCTTCTTTTTCCACCACCTCCTCCTCGCTGGTCTCTAACCCGGTGATGGTGGTGGCAGCTTCAGCCTCCGGATATGGCTGTGCTCCCTCCTCCCCTCCCTCACTCCACAGAGCAAGGCAGCAGCCCAGAGGGTGATGGGTGGGCGGGAAGTAGCTCGATTTCCCCCTTGGTCACCTGCCGTCCATCACTCCAGTGGTCCACTGCCATGGCTGCTCTGGCTCGGAAGGCTGTCTGGCACTGCCTCCTCCTGCCCCCTTCCTTCCACAAAACTGCAATAACACAGGCGGCAGCCACACAAGGAAGGCCGGTGGGCAGGGTGGAGGAGGAGCAGGGGTGGGGCCTCAGGGCCTCAGAGCCATGGAGGGAGTGGGAGTCCTTGCTGCAGCCCTCCTGTTTTAAGTTGCTCCGCTCGGTTGCACCCAGTGACCTGACCATCTGGGTGGTGGGTGGGGGACCTTGCCGTAGCCCTCCCACTTTGAATGCCCCACTAGCCAGCATGCTGATCATCTGGGCAGTAGTTGGGGTGTGTGTGGGAGAAGCAACATAGCCCACTGCTTTGAACTGCCTCAGCAATAGAAGCACTGCATAGGCTGGCTTGCTCGCAAAGCAGGGTGTAGGTGTGTGGGGGTTGCAATTGGTCCTGAGGGCCGGATTCAGGACCTTGGGGGGCTGCATCCGGCCCCGGGGCCTTAGGTTGAGGACCCCTGGGCAATACCATAAGTCAGGGCTGTCCAACTTTGGACAGGCTGAGGTCTACTTTTTCTGGCGCAAAGTGCCTGAGGGCTACTACACTAAAACCTCTACTTACGAATTTTATCAGTTCCTAGCACATGCTCATAAGTTTAAAAAAATGTAAGTGGAGCAGTGATTTCCCATAGGAATGCATTGAAAATCAATTAATCCGTTCTGGAGGGAACAGATTTCAGTACATTCCTATGGGAATGCTGACCATGCACGCACTTCCCTTGCACCTGCTCGAACTGGTGTGGGCGGATGCAAGCGGGGCACATGTATGCTTGCACAGATCACCACTTCCAAGGGGCAACCCACATGACTCCCTTGCACCCGGCTCGAGTAGGGGACTCCACCATGGCCCTTGAACTGCCCCATTTGGCTGAGGCAGTGGGCTGGCAGACTGAGAACTTTGCTGGGGCAGTGGTGGTCCCTGGGATGGGGGAGGGAGGGGTGGAGAACTTATCCCCTCCCTTTTTAAATTCATGGCCAGTGGGCTACTTTTAAACCCTTCATGGGCTACTGGTAGCCCGCGGTCTACCTGTTGGGCAGGGTTGCCATAAGGGTTGTAATTTGGTTTAAGTCTCGAGTGGGCGGTGGGTTGCATGGGGTTATTGTTGTTTTTCTTTTGTCCTATTTGCTTGAGTTTTGTTCAGTGTTTTTTTTTCCTTCACTGTATATTGTTGTTTTACGTTTTGTATTGTATTTTTATAATTTAAAAAATAAATAAAAAGAAATTAAAAAGAAAAAAAGAAACTCAAGGCTATTGCATTCTTGTTATTAACTGTTCCTATACTTTTCCCTCTTTGGATGACATACATCCTTGTTGGATTTTTTCACAATGTTCCAGAAGACAATTCTTCACACATCTACTTGGTTTCTTACCAGAATACAGTTGTCAGTTATGGCCAATTTACAGTGTCCCTTTTGAGATAGTTTTGGAGTGACCTTGTATAATCTCCTTATCTTTTGATAACCAGATGGCCCTCTCTCAGGAACTGTTAGCATGTCTTGCTAGCTGGCATTAATCCATCCTCCCATCCGTCTCTCAGGGGCTGCCAAGATAGATAGGGCATTTATTCACAGCTAGCTTTTCACTGCATTTACAGTAGAAATCCATTGCACATACTATTAAATATGCTGTATAGGGAGTGGAGTGGCTAATGGAATTCTGTAGTGCTTATTTCTAATGGAAGGTAAGGTGTCCGCACGTGACTGTGTTTGATCTACAGTTCAAGTTGCCTCACTTTGTGCAGTATAGGTACAGTTGTCCCCCGCCCTTTCGCGGTTCATATACTGTGGTCCTGGTATATCATGGGTCCACAGTATATGAAAAGAAGGCCTCCTCGGGTAAGGAGGAAAGGCCTTCCCAGGCCTGTTGAAGGCCCCAAAAGTGACTTCTAGTAAACCAGAAGTGTCCTCCAGATCACTAGAAAGCACTTTTGGGGCCTCTGGGGGACTAGAAAGCCCCTTGCAGGGCCCATTTGGGCCAGCGTCAGGCCTGGGGTAAGTACAAGAGCCCCCAGAGAGGCCGCCCAGTCCTGACCTGACCCAGCATCCACATATTACAGATTTTCAATTATTGCAGGTTGGGTCAGGTCCCTAACCCCTGCGATAGGTGGGGGTTTACTGGACAACCATATCATTTCCTTTTAAATAGAAACATTTTTCTCTCTTTCTCCTTTTGGGGAGTTTCCCTGAAGGAACAAAGAGAATTTGGTGTGCAGAAAAAAAAGTTTGTGTTTATTAGTCACCTTAGGGTAACTCTTTTTAAGGCACCATATTAAGCCAACAAAGCAGCTATATGCTCACCAACTCTGCCAAACAACTAAATCTCTAGTGAAACCATAATCACTCACAAATGCTAATTGTGAGTAGATCTGATCTTTTGGCATGTGTATATGGTATATGTGATGGTTTTTAACATGTTGTTTTATAGTTTTAATATATTGTTGTATGCCACCCAGAGACCACTTGGTAGTGGGGTAGCTTAAAAATTCTCTAAATGAATGAATGAATGAATGAATGAATAATTCATCCCACAGGGCTTGTGGAGTTTTTATTTTATTTTGTTTTGTTTTGCTAGTATTTCTGTTTGCATTACTTTGTTTTGCTTTTGGCTTGTGATCTAGGGCAGTTACTGGGTATGCACAGATGACACCATTGATTATGTCTGGGGCATGGTGTGGTACACGAAGTGAACTTGAACCCTTTTGCTTGCCTTATGCTGTCACTGAAGGACTTAAATAGTACTCTAAAATATTTTCTTTCTGGTGTAGTTCTATAGTAGTATACAGTAATACCTTGGTTTAAGAGCATTTTGCAAGACAAAGAAACATTTCTTCTAAATTTTGCCTTCATTAAACAAGCAATGTCTTGCAATAACAGCAGTCAAGCTGGTCACATAATCACAAATGAGCCAATGGTGGCTCTCTCTCGCTCTCTGCCCCCTGTTGGATTGTAGGTGATTGTCTTGAACATTCTATCTCAGGCAAGCCTCAAAAGCAAGGAGAGGAGAGAGAAAGGCAGGTTTCCTTTGCAGCCAGGAACGTTTTCAAAGGAGAGTAGAGGTTTTTCTTTCTATTTATATATTTTTTACTTTGCTTTCAATATCCTTTCTTATTTTTCAAAACATTTATAGTTATGGGGCAACAAGTCAGATCCTGTTGTTAGTCCCAAGCAGAGCAGATTTCGCAGCTAGGTACCTAAACATGGTGTGGACGTAGCCGTTTTTGTGAGTTTCTCAGAAAGAAGTGCAATGGTACTTGGAGGCAGAGTCATTTCCTTCCCCATTTATGTTAAAAATTGACATTTGTGCAACAACACCAGCCCCTTAAAACCAAAGGCAAAGGAATGCACTTTGGATCTCCTGCAGTTGGATTGCATTGATAGTCTACTTTTCTCGTGAACAGCTCTCATGAAATCAGTGGTCTCCATTCACAAGGAAAAGCTGAGAGCTACAACAAAATAGTACATTTTAACATCTAGCACACTAGATACAGGTTCTACCCTAGACTGGTGTGTTAGGTTACATTTTGAAAAATCTACATATGAAGAGGCTGTGCTTTTTCAAAAGTATACCCAACACACATTTTGCAGAATCCCTTCTACCTCTGTCATTTTCCTGTGGCTAAACTGATTTTTAGGTAGATCATATCTTAAGCAATGGTACTGTGAAGCTTAATATTGGGGTGGAGGGCTATGGGGTGGAATATTGCAATGTATAAATTTTTCCACATATGTATGCCTTCATATGATTGTCTGGCAAAGATTGCAAAGACCTCATTCTATCGTATCCCCATTCCTGATTCCTTTTACTCAGATGAAAAGAGCATAAACAACAGGGGATAAGAGGGGAGATGCTTGAATGGGCTGATAATTAGTTGAGAATAGAGATGGGCATTTTGTTTTGGAAGGGGACTGGTTCCGAAATGAAACATGCCAGCAAAGCTGGCACTTGGAATCCAGTCCTACCTTCTGGAACAAAATCAACCACTGTCTTGCTGTAGTTCCTGCTGGGTAAAATTCCAACCAGGAAGCAGCCTCCGATGCGTCATCCTTCCCTCTCCCTAGTGCTGGCCAATCAGACAGGGAGGCAGGATCATGCATGCCCTTGCACAGCTCCTGATTGGCCAGCACCAGGGAGAGGGAAAGATAGGCTCTTTCCAATACCAGTGTTTTATGATTTTATAATAATAGTTGTAACAAAAGAGTTTGCAAAAAGAAAGCACATGGTCATTACCAGTTTATTTTCTATATTCACCTGTCATTTAAAATGTTTTTACTCTTCTTTCTCCTTAAAATGACCTAAGGTGGCTTACATTATTAAAAGAAAATAGTAAGGCTAACTATAGTGAATATACAAGTACTAAAAGGATCAAACAAATGACATGCAAAAATAAGCAATACCAAAACATATTCAGTGTCGTTAGGTACAATAATTCATTTAAAACCTCCACTGGTAACTGAGCTGCTGATTCTGATAGGAGGATACCACCACCATGTGCCGAAGATGTTTGTGGCATTAGTATATAGGCACCAAATGTCTTCCATAAACTAAAACAGGATAAGTCAATTTCCATACTCATTTTCTCCATAGTGGGAGATGGAAAGGGCAGCGCCTTTAGCCAGTAAGATGGGTTCAAGAATACATAAATAAGCTGTATACTCTTTGAAGTGTATTTCATATAATGTGTGTGTCATATAAACAGATCCACAGCATATAATTTATGTGGTAAATAATAAAAGCCATATGGTTATCAGTCTAGGTTAGAGTTAGGTTGGCTTCAGTAAATACATTTTATTATTGAGTGTATATAAAATCTGAATTAAGCAGTATAATTTGGTCCCTCTAGTAACATTATTTGAGCTTCAAATTGTATTGATGCATACTGTATTTGGCTCTTTCTGTATAGCAACATTGATACACTGTGTGATTTAAAAAGATACAATCAATGCAAAAAAGAGGTGGACAAATCCATTTTAAGAAGTTCCTTGAAATAGTGTTATTGAAAGTTAAGATGCAACCAATAGAACGGATGCAAGTAAGCTGTCCTTGAGATGTGTAATTATCTAGGCAGGATCTAAGCAACATCTGGCATATTACATATTGCCAGTCCCTCTGCTTAGTGGAAACCCCTTTTGTTCTATTGTTGAATAAAATATTAGGTAATAAATGCCAAGAAAATTCAGTTTTACTTTCATTTCAACTTTATGATTTTTATGACAGGAGTATGAAAAGGACCCCCCAAAAAATTGTCTGAAACCCTGTTAATTAATTTGGAAGTGGCCAAATTAATGGCCATTCCATGGCCCTCACCGGTTCCAGGCAATGAAGAAAATTGCTAAGGACCATGGGGCCTCAAGACTTGAGGGGGAAATGATTGATTTCCAGAAAGTTGACTTGGGTGGTAACATCATCAGCCTTTACATAAATAGCATTTCAGCCAATATTACTTTGCATTATTTAAATTGGTCAATCTAGAAAGCATCTCAATGATTTTCTCTGTGTTTGTAGGATAATTTTAATCTGTTTTACTGATTTATTTGTGGGTGGGAGGAAAACACAGTATTTCCTAAGACTTTTGCAAAATAACAAATTATGAAAAGGTACTCATTTTGTTGTATAAATAGAATGCAAGTTGTTAACGATTACCTGATTTGATGTAGCAAGCTTTTGCCGAGATTTAATTATAAACTGAATTGGCAGCACATATTGCCATCTTGTGGCCTAAAGGAATATCACAAAACCCCCTAATGTACCTTTACTGAAAAAGCTTAAATACGCTCTGTTGTATAACAGTGCACACAGAGAATACTTTCAGGAGTATTCTATTGTAGCTGTTTATTTAATTTCGTGAGAATCTTGCTTTTAGTTTTTAAAAAGTCACTATGTTTACAAAGTATTACTTGGAGGGCTGTATTAAACAATCAATTTGTTTATTATTCAATCACAAGATTGTTGCACTACAGTATTAAAAGAAACACACCAAAAGTTGCATTGAAACTATAAGTTGTATATTAAACTTTTACTCGAATCACGCCGGATGGCTGAACTGTCTGTGGCATCTAGACTGTCACTTTACATCATATATCTAGATTTTATAGGACTTCATACCAAAAATATTCAAATCTGAAATATGTATGGTTTTAAATGTATTTTCATATGGTCTGTCAAATATTTATCATATATTTATCAATATGATAAATATTTGACAGACCCTATGGATATGTTTTGTCCTAGTGAGCTGTTGTGCTATTTCTGAAAATTTAAGAGCTGGTGTATCTGTTTGCACTCCTACATCAAATACCTTGGAGGGCCGTATTTATTCTTCCCTTGCCCTAGGAAGCAGTTGTGACATTTTGTGGGGAAGAGACAAGGATGCTTGGGCCTGGCTGCACTGATATGCAGCTATATACTGGGTTAGAAAAGTAGGGGTTGATGTATGATTGCCTGCGCCCCATAAACAGATAGGCACATTTAAGGTTGAGGAGCTTTGAGCAGGTTGGCTTGTTTCTTCAAACACTTATTAAAAGATCCCACAAAACTTATTTTTCAAAAAAGACCTTTTGCTGTCAATCAGAGTCCCAAACTAGTTTTGACATTTATTTATTATAATACATAGATACAGATATGCCCGTTAAATAATTGCTACCACATCACTCTGGGCATTGTATCCTGCCTCAGGTGAGTTTAATATTTGCTGACCCACATCCATGAATTCCTCCAACCCTTTCAGGAGGATTTCAACACCTCCTTTTGTCTGGATATGAGGACTCATTTTAACAGTGATGTTGTAACGTCAGAGTTTTACTTTTAAGATCTTTCACAATTATTTGCCAGAAGAGACTGCTGTCCCTCATTCATTATGGAGCATGAACAGGATACAGCTGTCTGATTCTTAAGATCACACCAAGCAGGTTCTTCTCTATATGACTGGTGCTTGCTTATAATTATAATCACTCAGAGTTCCTGAATAAAAAACAAAAACTACATCAGTGCTGTTTGTATCATCCCAAGTCAGTTTCATAGACAAAGCTAAATCTCAAACTTGTTTATTCCTGTGTTAAGGCAAAGTCTCGTTTCATCCAAAATACATAAATAAATGCATGTATTATTCTTCAGGAAGTAAATGTGGAACATTTTATAGTTTTAAAGGGTTTTTGTGCTAATTTTCATATTTACAGGTTTCCTAAAAAGAGATAAGTAGAATATAAGTAAGAAAGAAATAAAACTGTATAACTTAAACCAAAATAATTATCTGTTTTGTCACATACTGAAGTTTTGAAAGCATCCAGGTTTAAAGGATCTATTCATGAGAAGAAAAATATTTTCATGAAGGTACATATATATTTTGGAGAACATCAAAGAAAGGTTAACATTAGTGTACTATAATACGTTTAAATCTTGGAGAACTGTGGTGCTTTTCTTCAGGATATCTTATGTGATATAAAACAATTAATTCTGCTTTGGCAGCTCTGGAAGTTACTCATCCTGTTACAAAATGCATGCAGATGTCATACATAATCTTGATTATCATTTCAGGGACAAGTGATCCATATGTGAAGTTTAAAATTGGTGGAAAGGAAGTTTACAGAAGCAAAACAATCCATAAGACGCTCAATCCTGTATGGGAGGAAAGAACTTCAATATTTATTGAACACTTAAGAGAACAACTGTATATAAAGGTAAGGGGTGTTCAGTACTAGTTAAAATAGGTAAGGTTAGTACTACATAGCTCCATGTTGCAATTCATCATTAGACTGATGTTTATATTAATTTTGCTAGTACAGTATAGGAATTATAATCAAATGTCAATTTAAAAAAATGCTTATCAATTTTATAACTGTTGTCTTTGCTTGTTAATGACATTTAGAATTATCTAGAGCACAAATATTTGCTACATTTGGTGAAATTTAGTTTATTATTTATATTGCAATGCTACTTGGGGGGAATGATGGCAGTACAGAGATGTAAACTTCAGTTTTTAAAAAACAAGTACTGTATATGCAAAAATTCCAAATGGAAATCACCATGTGAAATTTTGTGTTTAATAGTGAATTTCAGTTTGATGCCTGTTGAAAGGTCTTCTTATGTAGACAGAATTCACGTGTCCTGTTGTATAACTAGTGATTTAGTAATATTCTGATTACTTTTTGTGGAATACCCAAAATTAAGAGATGCTGTTCATTATATCCACCTTAGGTATTTGACTATGACTTTGGCCTTCAAGATGACTTCATAGGATCAGCTTTTTTGGATCTCACTTCACTTGAGCAAAACAGGTATTGTATTGTAAAATTAAGTCCAGGTGCATATATATATTGTTACCTAGAATAGCAAGGCACAAAGCATGTAGAACCTTGCTCCCCAATCTTGGGTCTCCATATATTCTTGGCCTAGAACTAACTCCCATATGTTTTCACCACTACTTGTGCTAGTCAGAATTACTGGTAATTGTAATCCAAGATCATTTGGGGACTCAGGACCATTGGCAAATGAGATGAACAGGTGGATCAAATCTCTTACACAGGGCTGTCCAACTTTGAACAGGCCAAGGTCTACTTTTTCTGGCCCAAAGTGCCTGAGGGCTATTACATGAAGGAGCCATGAGGAGGGAGGGAAGCAAAGAATCCAGAGCTGGCCCAACCCAGCAGCAGTCCCCCCCACCACCACACATATGCCACAACGTAGGAGAAAAAATGGGAGCTGGGCCAGCTAAGCAGCGCTTCTCCCTCCCCCCCACACATTCCACAAAGGGGGTTGAAATAAAAAAATCTGGAGCCGGCTCAGTTAGGCCTCCCCACCCCAACTAAAAACACACATGCCTTGCAGCCCTCCGGGCTGAAAATTCATTAATTTGTTAAAAGTAGCCACCAAAGGGAGTGGGCCATTCATGAGGTTCCACAGGCCTGATTATAGAAATCCCCTGGCAGGCTACTTTTTAACTCTTCATGGGCTACCAGTAGCCCGTGGGCTACCTGTTGTGCAGGTCTGTCTTACACTATGCACTCAGTGTTAAAATTGATGCTCAATGGCCAAGATCATACTGCAGATCAGTGGGATTTATGCTTCAACTATACAAGATTTCCACAGGTGTTGCTCTTATGTAATGAAGATCCCCTTTAGGAACACTTGACTTAACACTTGTGCAAGGACATCTCAAAATACCTCCTCAGGTAAGAATTGTAAAAGCCAGGCAACTTGTATTGTGACTGTTGTGCAACCAGTTTGAATGAGGAGGATCCAGGTCATGTTTGAATTGCATCCCAGGTCGGTAGAGGATGACAGTTTTCTTCTTAAACAAGGTATCTTGTATGGACAGTCTACAGCAGTGGTTACCACTCTTGGATCCCCAGATGTTATTAGACTAAAATGTCCAGAAGCCTTCACCACTCGCTGTGCTGGTTAGGATTTCTGGGATGTAGTCCAAGAATATCTCTGGACCCAAAATATTCTTAGGCACATTATGCATTTCTGTATTCAGATTTATCCAACCAACATTTTCCATGTGATTTGATTTCCCAGGCCAATTGATGTTACACTGAGTCTGAACGATCCACATTATCCTGATGAAGACCTTGGAAGTATATTGCTGACTGTGTTGCTGACACCAAAAGAGCAACAGAGGGAAGGAGTAAGTTTATGTGTTAAACATGTGGACTCATAAATGTAGCCTTTTCTTCTTTCTAACCCTGTGTGTGCAGATCTAGAGGTCTTCTACAATTAGACAACTAAAAGGCTATGGTTCTTTTTTCTATCAATACAGATTTAGAAGTGTTGATCAGCTTCTGTGATGCATTTGATTGCAAATACCTACTTGAAGTTAAAATTTCCTGTAATGATGTCAGCATAGCTAGGAATTAAACCAAAAATAAATACATAGCAGATTAAAACAATATTTGCTTCAGGCAAAGAATTTTGGATCTAGTGCTATGGAGTTCCAGCTGTAGCATTTCAGGCCAATTCAGAGTAATGAAATGGGCCAGGAGGGTTGCTTTATATAATTGCTGAAAATTTGAACATATTTATTGTAAATGGTAACTCATGGATAGAGGAACCAAAGGATACCATTCTCTGAATGTGACCTGATTTGGACATAAAAGTTGCCAGGATATTGATGAATGTAACAAAAATAAATGTGAAATTTTACTTTATTTTATTTCACATTTATATACCACCTGCTTGTATAAAAACAACTCAAGGCAATATACAGACACACAAAAACAAACCAAGTAACAGGTAAACAATAGGCAATAAGCAGTAATATAACAAATACCCATTAAAAGAGACCACTTCGTAATGAGGCGGCTAAAAAAATCCTGTAAATAGATAGATAGATAGATAGATAGATAGATAGATAGATAGATAGATAGATAGATAGATAGATAGATAGATAGATAGATAGATAGATAGATAGATAGATAGATAGATAGATTAACTGACTGACTGACTGACTGATAGATTGAAAGACAGAAAGAAAATAACCACAAACTAAACTAACGGCATCCAGACAAAGACTACAGCCCCAGAAACAGTTACCCAAAGGCTTCTTAGTAAAGTCAAGTATTTAAGGCTTTCTGAAAAGCAGGCAGGGATTGCCTTAGACAGATCTTGTTTGGGATAGAATTCCAAAGTTGTGGGGTAGCCTCAAAAGAGGCCTGGTTTTGAGTAGAAACCTTACAGGCCTCTTTAAGGGAGGACACCCAAATCACGAGCACCTGGGAAGCTCTTGTGGAATGGGCATTTGCTAATCAGAGGGAAATACACTCTGCCAGATTCAGGGCCCAAGCTGTGAAGGGCTTGAACCTGATTCGGGAGGCAACAGGCAGCCAATGCAGGCAAGCCAGACTGGGAGTGACTGTTCACCCCAACCACCAACCTGGCGGCTGCATTCTTCACCCGCTGCAGTCTCCAAACCCAGCCCAAGGGAAGCCTCATGCAGAGTGTGTTCTAGTAGCCGATCCTCGAGATCACCAGTGCATGCACAACTGCCCTTCAGCTGATCCTATAGGCGCCTAGACTAGGAACCGGCAAGTCACTCCAGTATTCTTGACAAGAAAACTCCATGGACATTGGGTCATGAAGAGTCAGTTACGACTATAATGAAACAACAACAACAACAACAACAACAACAACATGTTGTAAACTGTCCAGAGTAGCCCTAGGTCTGGATGGGCAGTATAAAAGTCAAATAAATAAATAAATAAATAAAACAAACAAACAACAACAACATAAGTCCTTATAACACTCTCCACAAATTAGTTACAGTGGTACCTTGTATAAAGGAATTAATTCGTTCCAAATGAAATTATGTTAAACAAATTTTCCTTTATACAAATTCCCATAGGAATGCAATGAAAATGGAGCACTCCCATTTTTATGTTGTACAGATTTTCCTCATAGGCAATTATGTTAAGCAAATTTCCCCCATCTCTGGAAGTTTTTATGTTGTACAGATCTTATGTTATACAAACTGTTTGTTAAACAAGGGTCCACTGTATATTCATTTACTTATGTGTATATGATGTCTGATATAGTGAGAAACTGCCCTTTTAAAATTTAGAATCCATATATCCTTCCATGTATTACCACACTTTGCTCATTCTTTGTTAACTAGTTTTTCAAATTAACTAGTTAGTAATCAGTCGTACAAATTACTGTAGCTACACACATTTGTGCTACTTTAGGAAGCACAGATAGATACAGTGCATGTATTCTTGCTCAGTTCTATTCCTGAGACTGTTTCATTTGTGTCTAGAGTGCATACTCATTCCTCCCATAATATTCTCATTGTGTTCCAGTTTTACATGAGTGAAGTGCTGAACAGTAAATGAATGTGGACTTCCCAAATTTAAATTACGCTACCTGAAGTTTGGATGCTATCAAACATTTAATGCTAATTATTTATTTGATGCTTTTACAGATTTAAAATAAGTATATCCCAAATTAAACTCAATTTAGTTTTATTGGGGTTGGCTTTGAAGGCCAGTCAAAATATAAAAATAACAATTTCTGGCTTTCCTGCTTCTGGAAGGATTTGGTGTGGTGTGGTGTGGTCTTATTGTGATCCCACTTTACTTTTCACATGAAGCTGGCACACCCCTTCTCTCAGATACCTATGTAGAACCTCCCTTTGTATTGCCACTTACATATTGAGGAAATGGCCTATTTAAATCACTCCCGGAATAAATGTTTTTGTTTAATTATCTTCATTTATTTCTTCTCTTCTGATCCTATATGCTCGTACTGTATATTTAACTCTCCACTTAGGCTCTTACAACACTCTCCAGATATCCAATCCTTAGATATTGAACTCAGTATCATTCCGTTTGAATGTTGGGGGCCATGGCATAGGTGAAAATCATTGAGACTAATGTTTGCCATGATTTTATTGGTGGCAGCAATTTTCAGAAATTTAAAACTTTCCCCCATCCTGTCCCACACAGAATATCCCCACCCCCACCCCAAGGAAGGGAATTTCATGGGATGGTGATGGGAATCATAAAATATTTATTTCTGAACATCGCCATGACTAATGGCATCAGGTGTAACAGAATAGCCAGTGTTTCCGAGTTAACATTTTTTAAAGGGTCATGTGGTGTTAAACATTGGAGCAAACCTCATCCAATGGACAGGGGTTCATGAATGCTCATGTTCTAATAAGCCTGTTAGCACAGTGGCTTAGGCCTTTGGCTGCAGAGCCAGAGGCTGGGAGTTCATTTTCCCACTATGCCTCCTTGACAAGGGCTGGACTTGATGGTCCATAGGCTCCCTTCCAGCAGTTAGTTAGCTTGTTTATGAATATTTTACCCCGCCTTTCTCATTGGAAAAGGACCCAAGGCGGCTTATAATAGTGAAGGACAATATACAACCCAAACCGTTAAGATATATTCATGTTTAAGAACAATGAATTAGAACAGGCATCTTATTTGTTCAAAGATTAGAGGTGTCCCAAGAATTAAATTTTATTGTGACAGACTCACATGATTACCTCACTACAAATAACTTGGAGGCATAAGGTAAAGGTAAAGGTTCAACCTGCACATGCATGCTAGTTGTTTCCGACTCTAGGGGCAGTGCTCATCTCTGCATTCAAGCCAAAGAGCCAGTGTTGTGCAAGTCCATGGCCATGTGGCTGGCATGGCTGCAAGGAAACACTGTTTTGCCTTCCTGCTTTTTGCAGTGGTACCTATTTATCTATTTGCAGTTACATGCTTTCGAACTGCTAGGTTGGCAGGAGCGGGGGTTATCAGCGGGAGCTTGTTCCCCTGCGTGGCACCCAGGATTTGAACCGCTGAGCTGCTGACTTTGCAGTCAACAGTTTCAGGGCCTTAGTCTGCTGAGCCACCACAGATACCTGTAACTTAACAGGTGTGACGATACCCTAATTAGTGGAGTTTTGACACATCCTTTGTTTAATGTATTTCACGTGTTTGTTTTCCTACATTTGATATTTGTCTGTATATTTATCTACATTTGATAGTCTGTAAAGTATTTGAGATGACAGATTTTGAAACAGCTAATAATGGATTTTCTGCCATAATATTTATAACTTTATTGCATCAATATGATTTAATTGTTTTCAGCTGTTTAATAGACAGGGGAGGAACTACAAACTGGAATGTTACCTCAATAGCATATATATGTCTGCCTTTCCTTTACAGTCATGATTGATCAAATTCCCAGACCCCTAAGCCACTAGGGTCTTGAGTGCACCCCATTCCTTTAGTGGCTACACCACCAATATTTGGTGTGCCTGCCAATGTTCCTGGTGCTGACATTGTCCGCTATTGAAGTTTTCTGGCAAATCACAGAGATTTCCTTTGCTGCAAAAGAATATGAGTATCCTCAGTTGCACCAACAGGGGAGTGGTTCCCTTCCGAACCATAGAAAGGGGATGGAATGTTTCCTTACCTTCTTAAAGGATATGCGGAACATAGGAAGGGGAAGAGAGTTTGTAGTGGCACTTAGTTTGTGCAGTGCAGAACTGGAAATGGTTGTAGGGCACATGAGTGGCTCAGCAGGTTCATGTATCTTGGGGGCAACACGGTTCCAATGCCTACAAGCTGTTAAGTTGTAGTTTCCTTAAAAACACCATTATAATTATGTGGGTTTTTAAAAGAAAGTTGGCTAGGACATCTGCATTTGAACCTCTTTAGTTACACACAGACACACACACTCACACACACTCACTCTCTCACAGAGAGAGAGAGAGAGAGAGAGAGAGAGAGAGAGAGAGAGAGAGAGAGAGAGAGAGAGAGAGACAGACACAATCTACTGTTATTAGCTTTCAAATAAAACCACAGTTTGATCAGCTTGCTTAGGCTTCTACATATATTACTGCATTTATACCTGAAAAATTATAGTGATATAATTTTATTTATTTTTGTTCATCATGCATAGTTTCAGTAGCACTAGTTCCAACAATTCTCAATGGACATACAGTTTTACTTTAGGATGAATACTTGCAAAACCAAAAGGTTATTTTTTTCTATATGAAAAAGTGTCTACAAACAATCCTCAAGTGAGAATTCTAGGCAGAAATGAACTTCCACTCTTAAATTGCTGCTGCAAGTTTTACACATTTACTTATAAGTAAGACAACTGATAATAAAACTTACTTCTGAGTAGAACACACATATAGGGTGTGTTTAAATCTAATAGCCAAAGCAGAAAGTTAAACCTGAGATTTTCAAAATCTTGTATGTTCTGTTTTAAATATTAACAAACAGCATTTGTGTGTGCAAGAATGCATGTTTTGTGGTGTAATATTTGCATGCATTGTGTATAGTGACATATTTTTCTGTATTCCTACACCCATTATGTGCATACTGAAATGAGTGCATGAAGGGGTTTTCTTGTTTGTATTTTGGTTCTCTAGATTTTAATGGAAAGACAGTGTGCTCCCTTATTTTGTAGACCTTATCTGTCTGTGTAAGAAGAGATAATCCTAAATCACAAAATATAACTTTTTCTTGCAAATGTCCCTCAGAATGGAATACTCAAAGTTTTAAAGAATTCATAAGTTCTCTATGGTTTTGGAAGGAAAAATGTATGTCATCTTAAGAGAGACAGTTTCAAAAATATTTTCAAGGTACTTATTCATTCACTTGTATGCCATCTTCAGCCAGCAGAGTTCTAAAGTTGCTGCCATAAATATGTGCACACTGTCCTGAAGAATATTATAGATCGACAGTGACTGTCACTATGTTATAGCTCAATAGAGTTTCTTTAATTATATCAACAGTAATCACAATATGTTTCTCTTAAATTAAAAACATGCATGCTCATGTCTGAAACTGTATTTCTGATTAATTCCTCATGAGTTTATCAAAGCTACTGAAATCTTTGTTTAGCCCATCTGAAGCTTCCTTCTATGCTATGTCCTAAGGTTGCTGTGTTCTCTGGAGTAAGAAATTCACCAAGAAATATTTACATATTTGTTGCTGCAATGGTTCAACATTAAAACTAAATAATCTTAGAATTTGATACTCCAGATGTAATTGAGCCTGAACTTCCTTTACACTCAGTAATGAAGATGATTTTCCCCTCTTTTCCCCTCAATATTTCATTTTTATCTACAACATACTTACTAACCTGATTTATTTCTTTTTGAGATTAATAGAAATAGTCCTATTCTGAAATATGCCTATCCTAGTCCTGTATGTTTTTCCTGAAACATAGAAAACCTACTTCTAATTTCAGGCGCTGGACTGATTGTATGGGGGCAAATATGCAGTTATCCTAATAATACCTAGAATGAAAGTAAACTCGGCAAACTTTCAAATGTTGAAAATACAGCCCTCTTTATTCTGGATATCTAAACCATGAATTCCAAATGTCACAAAGACTGAATGAAAATTGAAATTTGGGCATTTCATAATCTAGATTGGGAAAAACCTGGTAAACTGTTTCATAATCAGTTTCTTTGTTGATATGTTAGGTATAGAGATGGGGAATGAATCAGAAAAATGTTGATTTGTTTTGATTCATGATTCATCAAGGTCAATGAATTACAAAAACAAATTTATGATTTTCCCCTGATGAATCAACATAGTGATTTGTAGATTCATTTTTTACTTTAAAACCCAATAAAATGGTCTCCAAGGCACTTAGTCACCAAATTTTCAGGGAAATTTCCTATGATTCTTCTCTACAAGCTCAGCGGGTTTGATGAAGTATGGGTTCTGGATGCCCAAGAAAAGTGCTCCCCTCCTGAAAGCTAGAGACACAAATTTTGCAGGAAAACCTCCCATCACTATCCTGTACAATCCCTCCAAGTTTGGTGAAGATTGGGTTTTAGACATTAAGTTAAATACCCACCAAATGCCCCCCCCCCAGTGCCCTTCAGCAACTGGCCTGGGAAAACCCAATCTTCACCAGACTTTGAGGAACTGTAGACAGGGGAATCTTCCTGGCACATGTGGTGTCCCTAGGTGCCTTGGGTCCCATTTTATAGCACAGTGGATTGACAAATCAAAAATGGACTACAGCCATGCCTTGGAGAACCCTGAGCCCTGCTGTCTGGCAGAAAGATGATGTACAAGTATAATCAATCATTATAAATCAATGGCATTCTTTTTACAAATGAAAGATTGTTCTGGTCATGAAAGTTTTTACACTCATGGAACAAACATATGTTGTTTATTCTAACTATATTCCTCACACCAATAACTTCAATGAAAAATATTTGTACTAAATTTGTTAACTTTTTGTGCATGTTTTAATTAGTGATAAGTAAACTTCTAAAAGTTATTACATCAGTTCTATAAGAGTGTCTCTATTAATGCATGTTAGACAATTGATAAGAAGATGGCATGTTTAACATTTTCTCTCCATTTATCATACCCATGGCTGTATCATACCCATTGTTGTGAACCTTCATATAGAGCAATGATTAGAGAGCACTAACCACAGCAAATCACTCAAGCAATTGTTTGACTCTGTACCTTATGTAAATTCACATTAGTGTTCAGAAAATAGAAAAAATTGCCCCAACTTAATATATCATATTTTCTTCTTTCTTCTCCTCCCCTTAGTGCAGTTTCATTAAGCCTTTTTCATAAGGGCTGTTAATTCTGAAGGTGATGTTCTTATGCACAGGCTTATTTAGATGGCAATGAATATTCATTTCTTTACTTCAAGATATGACCAATCTGTTTTGCTGTGTTTGGGTCCCGACTTCCTAATTTCTCTGGGTGTATCCTAGAATTCATTTCAGAGTCTTGCCTTGATACCAGTGACAACAAGAAGCTGAATTAAAAGCTAGCTACATGTGGTAGATCTGTAGAGACTACATTTGCTGTGAAGGACTTGTTTTGTTAATGGAAGAATACGTTTCATGAAGGGAATGGGATCTTTGTTTATATTGCACCAATTTTGTCCTCTTCTAATTCTCCTTCTTGGTGTTGCATAACAATTAACTTATTATTATAATTTCTGTGAACTTGAGTTCTTGCCAGTCAACATAAACTATACCCAATTGCCTGAGCTGCAACTAATATTCTAAACCCCTGATTTTAATACAATGGATCATACTATTTTAATACATTTTATATATTAAATTTTATTGTAATTTTAATGAAAAACAAATATTTTTTATTTATTTATTTATTTATTTATTTATTTATTTATTTATTTATACCCTACCTTTCTCCTTAAAAGGACCAAAGGCAGCTTAAATCATTAAAAGGACAATATTCAAATCATTAAAACAGTATACATACAAATGTAAGGGGTTAAACAAGTACATTAAAAATAAATATGAAAAATAAAAATAAAAATAAAAAAATAAAATCAATACTAAAAGTACATTTAAAGGAACAGAGTACAACAATCTAATCTGAAAAACCCTCTCAGACTGCCAGACACTAAGGACAAGAAAGTTTCTCTTTCTCTGAAGAGAAAGGTCTTTGCCTGTGGAATGACAGCAAAGATGGGGCCAGCCTGGCTTCCCTTGGGAGAGAATTCCAGAGTTTGGGAGCAGCAGCAGAGAAGACCATCTCCCATGTGCTCGTCAAGGCCGCCTATGAGGGTAGTGGGACTGAGAGAAAGGCTTCCCTTGATGATCTTAATGCCTGAGCAGGCTCATAGAGAGAAATGCAGTCTTTTCTCTCTCTTCTACTCTTAATATCTAGTTTATTTATTTTATTTATTTTGAATATTTGTACTCCTTGGAAAAGGACCCAAGGTGGCTTACAATAATGAGGGACAATATACAGTCCAAAATATTTAAGACATATTCAAATTAAGAACAGGGAATTAGAAGGGCATCTTAGAACATTAAAAGGCAACATTAAAGCTACAGAGAGCACACCAAAAGAAAAAAATGCCATTATGCAGCGTGGAAAGTAAACATGGAGACACTGGTGTTTTTATGAAATCAGTCAATGCAGTTTAGATTATTATTCTTCATATCTAGTCCAGATCATTCTCATTTATTCTTCTTTTTTAGTAGTCCCAAGCATGTTCAAGTTACTTTAAGCCATTTCTCCTTTTCATCAAAAATATATATATATCCAAGTTTCAAATTTGAATTCTGCTTCCATCTGAATGATGCTTGAAGGAATCATTTCATCTGAGTCTTGTACAGGTGTTTGATAATGTGCCTGTCACTTCAGTATGTGCATGGCTCCTTTGGGAGACAACTGGCCTCCTTTATGGATGAGTAAAAGGTGATATAAATGCTCTATTTTATTTACAGACAATGCTAATGAGGAAGAGTTGGAAAAGATCAAGTAAGGTAATTCTTAGCATGTCTTAGAAAAACTGTGACATTCTCTTACTGTGTCACCTAAACTGAAATTTGTGGCACAGGCCGTTCTCTTGTAAAACTGTTTGATAACTTTGATAATGAGGCAGGCCTTTTAGTCCTAAGGCAACATCTTTTGGTAGAAACAATGCAACACTTTTGTAACCCTCATTACAAAACAACTGAATAAGTCTGTCTAGAATGGTCAGAGAGGTACATTGTGCACATTTTTAATGACCAATAAGTTTATGAGGAAGGCTGGGTGAAGAAGACAAAAGGCCTAGTGCAGCTTTGAGCTTAACGGTTGTGAAGCACATATGAATTGATTAGTTGACTGTAAACTATTAAATAACTGGTATACAGAGTGTTGTTGTCTTTTCACATGCTAGTTATTGCTGTAGAAATCTTTGATTCTTCATCACGGTCTCTGAGTGTCACATATGAGCATCACCCCTATGTGTAATTGTATCAGTGACCCCGAGAGGAACCACAGTTGCAGGTAACCATTTGGTAGTCTCTAGATATACATTGGGTCTCTTTTCTTGGTAATCACAGTGCCTAGAAATAAAGAATAGCTCTAATGACCAAATTATGCATTACTCATCTGTAATTCTCTTGCTTGGATCACTTCTTCATTTCACTACATGTTTCCATGAAGTTATGAGTAAAATAGGTGGAGGACAAGACTCCACAACCTAAGGAAGTAGAAAAGATTTACAGTTGGCAAGCACTAGGGCTTCGAGAAGAAGCTTTCTCTTTGCGTGCAACTTCTATAGCATTTTTAGAGGAAGACTGACAAAGCAGAGATTAGCATCTAATTTTGTTTTCAGTGCTTGCTGTCACCTCTAAATGCAAGCATATTTGTTTTGTTTTTCTTTCCTAGTCTCTGAAGAGTCTACTTCTTGATCTGCTTTCCTCTGTAGTTATATTAACATTTGTATTCTTGGGTTTAAGAGATGTAAAGCAAAAACCTCCTTGCTTATTTAACTTGAATACAAGCAAGCCTAAGATTGAGTCCTAATGAGTGCTAAAGGCTGGATGCACATAATGTGGCAGCTGATTTAACTTTGCTCACATCCCTTCTGACTACTACCAGTTATGGGGTTGTGCATTGAAATGTTATTATGAAATGGGCTGTAAAATGGATATGATGTGCAGTAGTTTGCACTGTCAAAGCAGCATCTTTTCCAGCCACCATAAATGCAAATAATTGCTGAAGTACTCATTATATCAAACTTACCAGTATGTAACCAATGCATGGAATAATAATATTTGAATTCACCTTAATATTGATCATGCTACCCTTTGTGCCATCCTTCCCTCAGAAGTGTGACCTCCCCACCCCCAGCTGCAAGAATGTTAAAACCCTCTCTCAGCTCCACTATGATTGCCTATCCTGCCCTAAAGTGTATGATGATATTGACAACATAAATACTTTGTTTTGATATTGCTACTTTCTGTGAGGAGACGTTTTACTCTCAAAGAACCCTCCCTCCTTCTTGATAGACTCAAGTAGGCCCTGTGTTTTTACTCACCTCTGCTCCTATGGACTGAGTAATGGATCCGGTCTCCTCCTTTGCTTTCAGGGCCGTCTTGTTTTCATCCAAGTGAATCCAAGTAAGCACCATCTGGAATTAAGAAGCCACCCTCTTTTCTAGAATCTGTTTGCCAATAGTAGAGGATAATAATCCAGAAGAATTATTTTTAAATTTTTCTTTTAAAGGCTTGACCACTAACTACCTCGAGTGCAGTGTGAAATGCACTCACAAGCCTGAGAGGCATTAGCTAGATGGTAAATTCCATCATAGTAGATTCACTATGGGTGATACCTTCATAGGCTGCTAGTAGAAAAATAAAAATAAAAAAGTTGCTGACCTTTCTAGAGCAAGCTCTCTTTTTCAAAGCAGGTATAGAAGTCCAAACATGGCAAGGGATGTAATTTGCCAGGAGAGAGTTCTTATATACATACACCTTTACTGGCATTAAAACAGAGAAAATATAACACAACCAAAACAAGTGATGTGAGGGCATTGTCAAATAAGACATTAACTAAAAAACTAAAGGGGGATGCACTCTCACTTCTTATTTATAACAGCTACTAGAAAAACTTAAAAGTTCACTTGGCAAGATGGATGCCAGGCTTCTTCTAGGAAGGCATGGAGCAGCATGGTCCATTGGAGCTGGACGTTACAGGCCAATTCAAACAACGGGCTGCATGGTTTGGGCAACTCCCTCTTGCTTACAACCATCATCTCTCTATTGGCTCTTCGAAGCACATAACTCCTGGTTGACCAGAGATGTATAAAAAGAACATGAATCCAAAAAGTGGATTATCAAACTTCCAAGGAAGCTGTCTTCATCCTCAGACTCCACAAACTGAAAGCTATCACATAACTAAATAGAAGTGGGTGAAGTTCATGGATCAAATGGAGGGTATATCATCCCCACATTTGGGGTAGATTTTTCATTATAAGTCATCAAGAATTCTGTCTCATCTCTCAGACTTGCAGTGAAAAGCTTTTTTGTCACCCAGAAGAATACCGTTGGACAAAGGAATAAGAATGTCATCTATTTCTAATAAGAAATATGAACATGAAGCTGAATATCAAACATTGCCTCTTAAGGGCCTCTACTTGTTACAGTCAAAAGATAATTCTTCTGGATTATTATCTTCTACTATTGGCAAACAGATCTTACTTCGCTGTCCGGATAAGCAAAGCACAAAACCATCTAGCTGAAGTGTTCTGTATATTCTGTGATTGATCTGGGGTTGGTCACAGTGATAGGCCTCCCCCTAGCATTTCCTGCAACCAATTTGGAGCATTTTTTAAAATCAAAAGTGGAGGCCATCTGCCGAGACATGGATCTCCAGTTAGAACGAGTAGATCAAGCAGAGACGTCTAGTACAATGCCTTGCCCAGCTCTTCTTTCCGACTTACCACCTGTGGCATCATATGAAGCGGACAAGGCCCTTGATCGCTGTCGTGCCACCTCCTCCTCCCTTGACCCTTGCCCAGCCTGGATTATAAAAGCTGCCAAGCAAGTGACCCCTGAATGAGCCACTGAAATAATTAACGGATCTCTCCGCGAGGGCAGGGTTCCTCCTGCCTTCAAGGAGACTCTCATTAGGCCCATTCAGAAGAAAACAAATCTGGCAGTGGGCAAAATTGTCAATTATAGGCCCGTCACCAATGTCCCATTTATTAGCAAGGTAGTTGAGAAGGTGGTGGTGGACCAGCTTCAGGGACTTTTGGATGAAACCCTAACCCTAACCCTTGGTCCATTCCAACTGGGGTTCAGGCTGCGCCATTGTACGGAATCAGCATTGGTCGCCCTGCATGACAACCTGTTGAGGGAGGCCGACTGGGGCAAATTGTCCTTGTTGGTCCTCCTTGACCTCTCAGCGGCTTTTGATACCGTTGACCACGGTATCCTCCTGGGGAGGCTCTCCAGGTTGTTAATCAGAGGCACCGCTTTAAAGTGGTTCCATTCCTCTTGAATGACTGTCCCCAGAGAGTACAGCTGGAGGATATGATTTCCACCCCTTGGTCCCTCAATTGTGAAGTGCCACAGGGGTCAGCCATATCTCCCATGCTCTTTAACAGCTATATGAGTCTGCTGGGGGAAGTCATCAGGGGGTATGGGGCTTCGTGTCATCAGTACGCTGATGACACCCAGCTCTATACCTCCTTTTTACCATCTGCAGTGGATGCCATTTCGTCTCTGGATCACTGCCTGGATGCTGTGGTGGAATGGATGAGGATGAATAGACTGAGGTTGAACCCAGGCAAGACAAGTCCTTCGGATGGAGGTGCCGCATGTTGGCAGCCTGAGAAATTCCCTCAGTTTTGGGGGAGTGACTCTTCTTGTGCAGGATGAGGTACGCAGTCTGGGTGTAATATTGGACCCTGTGCTCACCATGGAAGCCCAGGTGGTGTGAGTGGTTCATTCCGCACATTACCATCTCTGGCGGATCACTCAGCTGCAATGGGTGGTACATAGTTGGTATGTTGGTACATGCACTTGTAGTCTCGAGATTAGACTACTGTAGTGCACTCTATGGGAGGCTGTCCCTGAAGTTAATGCGGAGGCTCCAGCTCATGCAGAGTTCTGTGGCTAGACAAGTAACGGGGTTAAGGAGGTACCATCATATCACCTCTACACTGGCCGCGCTGCACTGGCTGCCAATCCATTGCCGCATTGACTTCAAGGTTCTAATGCTGACACACAAAGCCCTAAACAGTTTGGGACCTTGCTCTCTACCGCAGAATATCACCGAAACACTCAATCTTCTCAAGCAGGTCTCTTGAGGGTGCCCACCCCAAAGGAAGCTTGGAAATCAATAACAAGGAACTAGGCTTTCTTGGTGGTGGCCCCCTGCTTATGGAATCAGCTCCCTGCTGAGATTTGTCTGGCCCCTACCCTATCAATTTTTAAAAAACATCTCAAGACATGGTTATATTGAAAGGCTTTCCCTTTTTATTAATTCATCCTTTTTGACTTGCTGTCCTTCAATCTACCTTTTCTGTTTTAATTATTTATCTGTTCTTTGAGTGATTTTTATGATGATATTGTTGATTCAGTCATGTTTATTTTGGTTATTAGTGGTATTTTTACATTGTATACTTTTATTTGTTTGTTGAATTATTTGTATACCGCCTAGAGTGGCCTAGATGCTGCGGTATATAAATCTAATAAATAAATACATAAATAAATATGTGCAAGGCTACCAATGAGACTCCTATTTCTGTCTGTACAGGTAGAGATCATATTGGTGCATGTTACCAGTTAGACCAGTGGTTTCCAGCCTTTTTTTCGGCCATGTCCAATCTAAGCATCTCTAAATTCTGATGCCCCCCATGACATATAATTCTTACTATTCAAAAAGTGAACTCCTACTCATATAGAGAAAGCCGTAAAAGCCATTAACTTGGTTTAAACTATTCATTTTATTTATTTTATTTTAGAGTATTTTACCCCACCACTCTCCTTGGAAAAGGACCCAAGGCGGCTTACAGTAATGAGGGATAATATGCAGTCGAGTACAATTAAGACATGTTCAAGTATTGAGAACAGGGAATTGAAGAACATCTTACAAGGTTCCAAAGAACATGCATCCATGAAAGAGAAAAATAAAAGAACGAAAGACTGTAGAAGTACTGAGGAACTTAAAAAAATAATAGCATGAAGGGATATGAAAAAACAGCAAATAAAGTTTCAAAACATATAATAGAGAACTGAAATGCATAACTTTAAAATAATTTTAATGAAAGCTTTTTTGTAGTGCTTTGATCACATTAATTAGTATACACATTAAAATAAAGGTATAGTAGGACCCCTGTATCCGCAGGGGATGGGTTCCGGGACTCCCCGCGAATACCAAAAGCCGTGGATAAGAGCTAACACTCTTATCCGGGGTTGCCTTCCCAGCCCGCAACCCCCGCCCACCCCAAGTTTTATTTTTAAGAAAATAAAACTTACTTTTTGGAGAAGCCCTCCTCCTCGCTGCCACCGCGGGCCAGCCAGGCACTCTCCGGAGGGGTGAAGGACATCAGGAGTGGCGGCAGAAGTGGTGCCCACATTGCGCTGCTCACTGGGACCATCCGGACGGCGGCGGAAGAGGTGCCCACGTGGACCTGCAGATGCCTGCAAGAAGTGCAGGTGCTTCTTCCGCCGCCCCCCGGATGTTCCCGGTCAGCAGCACGGCGTGGGTGCTGCTTCTGCCGCCACCCCCAATGTCTTTCACCCCTCCAGAGAATGCCAGGTTGGCCCATGGTGGTAGTGAGGAGGAGGGCTTCTCCAAAAAGTAAGTTTCCCCCCCTCCTAGCCGCCCTCCCACTGATCACCATCCGCGGATAACTCAATCAGCGGATAGTGAATCAGCGGATATGGGGGTCCTACTGTATCTACCAAATTCAAAATACAATTTGAGCTCACCTAAAGATCATATTTACAGTGCAATCTGATGCATGTCTACTCATAAGTAAGTACTATTATCTTCAATGGGGCTTATCCCCTGGAAGATGTAGGATTGCAGCTTTAGTCAGAGATAACGATGTGTAATAACGATGTGTACAAAACAATTTAACTGCTACTCAGGCAATTGGCCAGTAGGTGGAGCTGAACCACATAGGCCTGGTGAGGCATATGCATGTGTAGTCCAGCCCCAGATTGCTCTGAGAGGAAAAGTCTTGTAAAACACGGCATGGGAAAACAGAGACTAAAAATACCTGTAAATCTAACAATTTCTTATTTAAAGTTGAGAGAGAGAGAGAGGGACCCTGCCAGTCCCATGGTCCTTAGTGGGAAAGCATCTGATTGGCTGGCAGTTGCTCTCCCCCCCCCCCAGCTGGGATATTCTTTTCAGAGCATCCCTAGGAAATGCACTTTAACAAAGACAACAATAGGTAAATGATACACAGCTGTTTCATCACAAGTATCTAAGGTCAATTAGTGGGCTTTCAAATTTACAGTTATTAACTCAAAAAATCTCAAAAAATCATTTAAATTGCCCCCCCCTTAAAAATCAATTTGTGCCCTGTGGGTCGTGGGCCCAACGTTGGGAACCACTGAGTTAGACAAACAATTTGAGTAAAAAAATAGTGATGTATTCATTTGGTAAGAGGGGTGCTTATTTGGTGAGAAGATTGCAGTTGGCTACATAGCTCATTGGGTTGAAGTTCAATTCCCTACTTTGCCTCCTATGAGAAAAGTCAGCCTGTGCAGCCTGGGGCAAGTTGCATAGACCCAGGGTGCCTTCACAAGATGGGAATAGTAAACCATTTCTGGGTATTCTATACTCAGAAAACATGGGGAGAGTATCCACAAGTTGCAGTTTGCTTGACAGGACATAATCAGTATTATTAATTATGAAAATTGCTGCAGCTGATTGCTTCTATTTTGCTACTTTGGCACTCAGTAGTAATGTTTGCCTATTTTCCTGTATACTTTATTGAAAAACGTCTATTTTGGAATGAAATTACAAAGATATGTTTGCTTGTGATTTGGCTAAATCTGGGTTCTTTCTGCACCTGAAGTTTCAGACCCAGAGTATACGTCTGTCAGACCTGCACAGAAAAGCACAGCTGTGGAGAGGAATAGTCAGCATCACTTTGATTGA
This sequence comes from Phrynocephalus versicolor, assembly GCA_023846285.1. Taxonomy (NCBI): domain Eukaryota; kingdom Metazoa; phylum Chordata; class Lepidosauria; order Squamata; family Agamidae; genus Phrynocephalus; species Phrynocephalus versicolor. The sequence continues at coordinate 22,930,044 of JAHTLZ010000240.1, read as the reverse complement.
AGGTCGTGAACTCAAGGCCATGGATCCAAACGGGCTTAGTGATCCCTATGTGAAATTCAGACTCGGACAACAGAAGTACAAGAGTAAGGTAACTTTGTTGAGATGTTTCTCCTTGTCATTATGGTGTTTTCTAATGTCCGTTTAGCAAATGTGTGTTTTCCTAAGTTCAGAGTGTCAAATTTAATCCTAATATTTAATCCAGAATGTAGGTTCAAATGCAGACACCATGTGGTTCAACCAAGCAAATCTTGTAACATGTTTGTTAAGATAAACTGATCTCAAAGATGAAGCTCTAATTGTAATCATAGAATCATAGAGTTAGAAGAGACCTCAAGAGCCTTCCAGTCCAGCCCCCTGCCATGCAGGAATTCTCATCACAGTATTTCTGACAGATGGCCATCCAGCCTCTGCTTAAAAACCTCAACGAAAGAGATTCCATCACCCCCGTGGCAGCATATTCCACTGCCAAACAGCTCTAACCATCATAAAGTTCTTCCTAATGTTCAAATGGAATCTCTTTTCCTCTAGTTTGATACCATTGCCCCGAGTCCTGGTGTATATTGTTATTAAGGGAAGAAGAGTAAACCAGGCTTGCCAACCATTGAATGGGAATGATGGAAATTGTAGTCCAATGGATCTGAAGGTTGGCCAAGGCTGAATTAGGCGATTCTTGTCACTCCTCCAGCAATGCTCTTTGGAAGAGTATGGGGCTCATAGATCTATTTAATATTAAGTCAGTTAGTTGGTCCAATGAACTCAGTATTGACCACAGTAGCTAACAGTGGCCTCCCAGGGTAGGAGAAGAAAACTCTCTACTCTGACGTGCTGTTGATTGAATTTGGGGTTCTTTGGATGCAAAACACGTATCCTGTCAACATTTGGCTTGAATCTAGTTGTTAGTTCCAGCTAGAGTAGATCTATTGAACCAACTGATGAAATATAAGTCAACATACTGTATATTTGTTTCTTTGCTCAGTGTTGTGCTGTCACATAATGCACAATATAATATTAATGTTTAATTGATCAAAACAGCAATTAATCCCATGCCATAAACAGCTTAAAATCTCAGGTTAACATTAAGAAAAAGCTTCTTTAAAAAGTATAATTTTACATACTTCTTAAAAACCTGGAGACAAGAAGCCTATCAAATTTCTATTGGAGGAGTATTTCAAAGAGATGGTGCTCCAACGGATTAGGCACTGTTTCTTGTGCTTACGCTTTTCGCCTCCTTCAGTGTTAGCTATTCTTAGCCTCATGGATTGTGAATAGCAGGTGGGACAAGTAGCTGTTTTATGGGAGATCTGTTTTGACAAGTGACAAGGTCCTAAACTGTTAAGGGCTTTGTATTTAATAACCAGCACCTTGAATTGTGAACTGAAGCTAACAGGCAGCCATTGAAAGCATGCCAGAAAAATGGAAATATGTTTGAATCAGCTGATACGAATAATTAGTCTGGCTGCTGCATTTTGAACCTGTCATAGTTTTTGTACTGCCCTCAAGGGCACCGCTATTTGGACACCACTGCAGTAGTTGATTTTGGACATCAACAATGCATGAACCACCACTAGGTATTTAATATCCAGATAGAGGCACAGCTGGGCAATAGCCAAATTTGCTAAAAGGCACTCCTGGTCAGAGCAGATATACAGTTTATGCCCCCTCCCCCCCCAAAAAAAAAGAGGGTTGGATCTAGGAGTATCCCCAAGCTGCAAATCTGATCATCCGGGGAAGTGTAACCTCATTCAGGCAGGGTAAATATCCCTCTAGCCCAGTGGTTCCCAATCTGGGTGTTCTTGGACGGTTCTTCCCAGAGACCTTCATCACTGCTGTGCTTGTCAGGGTTAACTTAGGTTGGGAACCACTACTCTAGTTGATCTGATTATCCCCTCAACAGTATAACCACTGTCTTGTTTCGATTCAATTTCAGTTTATTGGCCCTTGTCCAGTTCAGGAACATGGCCAGGCACATATACATTCTATTGATTAAACAGTTTACTCATATTGAAAATAGAAGTTGTATTTAGTTCAGTGTCTGCCTTCGCATAACAGTATTTAACTTGAGAGTGACTTAAATCAAAAGAGTAACCAAAAATATAGAGATGAGAAGACTAGCCTTGTTCTCATTTATAGCTGGCACCTCACTAGCAACTGGGGATCCAGTTATTTGGAGAAGAGGACTTAAGATCTACAGATTTTATCTTAACTGATATCCTATTTAGCAAAGCAGCTTCACTGAGTGTGCTTTTGTATAGGTAGTATTGAAGATTTTATGGTCTACCGCCTGTCACTGACTAGCCAACCTATAGCTTTACTGGACTTGTTGAGGAATTCCTGAGAGTAAATGCCCAGCACTCCATGCCTAAAAATGATGATAGATCTCATTATCTGCCAAGACCCCATGTCACAACTGGCTTCACAACTGTGCTTTTAACAATATGACTGTCCCGTAATTGTGTAGCACTGTTCTGTCATAACTCCCAAATTAAGCAGTAGGGCTGCTGTTGAAAATGCTCCAGGAACTATATTGATGCAGAATACCACCTGCCTGTTATTAGATGTATGCCCATAAGAACATGCTACAGGTGTCCTGAAATATGTGTACTTGTTTATTGGCATAGTCAATGTGCTAGTTTTCCTCTTTCTTGTGGCCCTGTTTCTGCCAAAATGCCTTTTTCCTACACAAGTTCTCCTTCCACTTCCCAAGCTTTAAGGTCTGCCATTGAAGTCCTGTTTGATCAGAGACCAGAACCTCATATGTAATAGCTATAGGACAGCAGTGTGTTTCTGGGAATTTAGTTTTATATTTATTTTGGGAATTAGATGGTGGATATAATCCTACTTCTGATTTTATGTAACTTTTATTTTTAAAACCTTTTTTTAAATCTTCTGAAGGTAAAGTGCAGAGTTAAAATTTTTGTAATATTTAGAAATACTACAAATAAATAAAACCTGTGGTGAGAAAATGAATTCAAATTTCAAAGATAGACTGAAAAAGTATTTGCTACATTGATCTAATATTCTCCATTCCAGAAAAAGAAAATCATTGTGAAAGCCTTTTCAAAATTAAGAAACAAGTTTGCACATGCAGAAAGAAATTTATAGAATTAGTAAAGGTTGTTGTTGATTATTTTGTTCAGTTATAACTTCATATATTGTTGTTATATTTCTGTTGTCAAGAATATGAAGTTCTGGGAATATTACTTGACTTACAAGAGAACATGTTAAGAAACGTAGAACATTTTTAGCCTGGTTTCTGCTTTCCAGAATAGAATGCAGGCACAATTGCACATTGAAGCAAATATTATCCCTCCAGGAAACACAGATCTTTCAGTGTTATGTGCCTTAGAGATGAAAACAAAGAGATGCAAACAAAGCCATACTATCTCCCAGTTGACCAATTAGGAGAGAAAAGTGAGCTAAGTTGCCACAAGCAGATCAAGGCAAGCTTGTATGAAAATCGAGAGATGTAAGCCCTGATCAGTCAGTATCAAAGTGTGAGGAACTCACATGGGTTGATAGGAGCATGTTGACCTTCTCTCTCCTCTCCACCACCAGTTTCAGCATATGAAGGCAAAATCTGAAGAGAGAGAAGTGGTTCTATCCACATCAGCCAAATTCCCAAAATATCAGGATATGCACATTTCCTTCAACCGATGTGCACTCCATGTGTTCAGATCATGACAGACTAGGGCTATTATATTCCCCTTTAATATATTCCTCTTCCTATTATGTACACAATCATCATCTTGTATAGAGAGGTTTTGCTGTGTATTTGTCTTGGATATACGCTGTTTCCTAAATAAGCTGTTCTAAATGACTTCTGAAAACATTTATTGTTAGTAGAATTTGGTTTCCTAATTCCAGTAGAGGCTTTGTAACATAAATGTTTCTTTTCTTTTTCCTACCATCCAGATCATGCCCAAAACCTTGAATCCTCAATGGAGGGAGCATTTTGATTTGCATCTTTATGATGAACGAGGTGGAATTATTGATATTACAGTCTGGGACAAAGATGCTGGAAAAAAGGATGATTTTATTGGCAGGTTTGTCTCATTACAACCCACCTGTATTCTGGGAATGAGATCTGAAGAAAAGGGGGTGTTGTAACAATATTACGCTAAGAAAAAACTTTCTGCTTAAAAGGAGAGAGGTGGAGGAAGGAACTTACTTGCTGTCAATTTTATTTTATATACCAAAGTATTTTTTCTTCACCATTTCTTT
>JAHTLZ010000240.1:22887920-22922920 GCA_023846285.1 Phrynocephalus versicolor | reverse complement strand
TGTGTGTGTGTGTGTGTGGGTGTAGTGTTTTCCATATAACTATATAAAATTATAGAGATAAAGTTCTGAGAACATCTTTCTCATTGTTGTTGTGAACTTAATTTTCATGCAGTACATGAGGTCAGGCTTGGCTGCTCATTGTGCATTGGAGAACAGTTTTCACCATTCATCTAATGGTGTTTCTTCCTGAGCATGTTGAATTCTCAGGTGTTTTGCAGGCTGCTTTGCTACCTACCACTTCATGCAATTTATTCGTATTATTCCTGTAGGCTCTTGAGGGCTTCAGAGATAATTTCTGTTCCCAACCAACTAAGCAGTGAAAGATGCACTTCCCTGCCTCCCTGGCTCTTTATCACTTATGTTCTTTTGTCTCCATGGTTGAAATGGATCTAGAGGGGCCACCAAGGGCCCTGCCCAACACTTCATCTCTTGATCTCCTTTTTGACTGACCAGAAGCACCTCTGTCTTGACTGGGTTTAGTTTCAGTTTGTTCTTCCTTGTCCCGTTCATTACTGATAGCTTCCTTGGAATGCGGAAGTGACGAGAGGTAGAGTTGAGTGTCATTGGCATACTGGTGACATAGTATTACCTGAACTCTTAGTATGGTGATCCCCAGACATGGTTAAACTAGAGCTCTTACAGTCTCAGATCATTGGCCATGCTAGTTAGGGATTTCTTTGAGCTGAATTTGAACAACATATGGGGATGCAAGTTTAGGGGTTATTGTTTTAGGGAGAAACAAAGCAAAGGATGGAAAGGTTTGATAATTTCTTAACTTGACAGTTTTTGGAAAGCCACAAATTCTTGCTTTTTTTGCAAATACTGATGTATTACTGCTGTAGGTACTTCCTACCTTTGATTTGATGAATAGTCTGAATTTAAACAAATAACTTGTTTTCCCTTGTCCTTTGCTTAGCCATAAAATGTTTTACATGCTTGTTAGGACTTTTAGGTAGTTAATTTTTATCTGATAAAAGTAGTTACATTTTCAGGTGGAAGTAAATAGTCATGATAATAAGTAATGATAAGGATAATGTTAATGGTAAGGATAATCATCATCTTAGAACTGCAAAGTTGAAAGAGACCTTATGGATCGTCATCAAGTTCAGCCCTTATGAAGGAGGCAAACTATCGTAGTTCATCTTATGTAATTATTTAACTTTCTATCATTTGCATTTTAAAAGGTAATTCTAACTCCAGCACACACACTTACATTAATCAGCTAATAAATGATCCTTATACTGTTAATACTTAAGAATAATGTGGCTAAATTGGCTGCTGATAGCTGCAATATATTTTTAGGGAAGCGTGAACAGTTTGTTTTGGTGAACATGCAGGATAAGTTAATCCTGTGTAATGCAATTTAATTCATCTGGAATTATTTACACTCCAATACTGCAGGGTTTATAGTGTTATTTATTAGTATGAAACCATGAATGTTTCGCTTCAAAAGAAGATTGATTTTTGTTCATGTTTTTATGTCAAGTGATTGCAACTGGCTGATTTCTTTTCTTTCTCTGTGGGTCAGCATTGCTCCTCCCAGTAGGTGGAAGCTCTAAGCAGATCAGAATGTGTCAGTTTGGCAGAATGATAAGATTGAGGTTATTAGATTTCTTGCACTACAGATCCCCTTTCCCCATTCTTCAACCTGACATACACATGCCAAACAATCATACACACTGAAATGTGGTTCACCTGGAAGAAAAGAGCCAAATGGGAAGACTTTGAGGCTTAGCTCTACCTAGGATTCTTGTTCCTGCCCTAGTGCTAGCTGCAAGCTTTCTTCCTGAACAGGAAGCTAGGTGGAGCTGGACCCTCCTAAGCCTCAAACAGCCCCAATATCCAATCCCTATGATGCAGCGTTTGGGAGCTCTTGAAGTTTATTTTTCATGGGCAAAGTGTTGCCCAACTTAATCTACCATAAAGTGGTGTGGAAATCTATCCTATTTTATCTCCCTGCCATCTTTCCACTGGACTTTTCATTACCACAGGATAGTTACTTTGTAACCATTTTGAAATAAATTATTTGTTAAAGAATAAGGAGGAGGAGGAGGAGGAAGAGGAGGAAGACCTTTATTGGCATATATAACAATAAAACAAAGTAAAAGAAATATTTTAATGCTGAGAGTTATAGAAAACTAAAAAAAAAACTAAAATTAATAATTTTTTTTTCTATTTGACTTTTTGTTGGGTTGAGTTTTTGGATAAATTGTTTAGATTGGCAATCTGTTGTACTCCGCCCAGAGTTCCTGTGGGAAAATTGGGCAGTTAACAAACAAACAAACAAACAAACTTTCAGTGAAATACAGAGCTACGTTCCGCACAATTTTGCTTAGAACGTCTGCCACTGATAGAGGTTGTCTGGTCTACAGTCAACATAAAATGAATTTTGTCTAGGTTCAGAGCACCCTGCTCACATGAGCAGCATCTTGCATTAAGAGGTATTCCCCTGAATCTGCCCCATAACAAGGCAGAATGCATGACATTACAAATGCTCTCCAGTTTTGAGGCCAACTGAGTAAAGAGAGATAGGTAGTTGTCTGGCCAATTTTGGATGGTATGTGGAAGAACTGGGTAGAGCAGATCTTATTTGCAGCACCCCACAGTTCCTGCAAGTCAGTATCCAACAGTCTTCTTTGGATAGTTTCAAAGGCCAACTTTTGATTTAAAGAACCAAGCGTATCAGGGTTTAAGCCTATCAACTTCAATTTTTTAAAAAATCACTTCATTTTACCTGGACACTCCTTGAAGGACCTGAAGGTCACCGTTTTGGAACAGAATCATTACAGATCAAGAATACAAAGGGAAACAGCTGAAATAAGGTTTATATCCATGATGGACACACACAATAAGGAATTGAACATAAGTCAGGGGTACTTGAGTCATTATCAAATGTAATATTACCATATTGCCACTTTTTCATGGACGCTAAGATAAAAACTCTACATTATAATTTTTTTCATGGACTCTAACTTAAAAACTTCCATTCTCTCTCTCCCCCCCCCCCCGTCTTTCCACTACCTCTCTGATCTGATCTGGTTTCTGTCACTTGAGGAATTTACTTCCCATACTTAAACATAAACAGGGGCTGCCGAGAGCCATAAAACCATAAAACTATACAGCTCTAACTCAGTCTTCTCACCATTTAATGTTCTCACAATTTCTACTAATTAACTCTCCCTCCTCTTCTCCACCTCCCCCCTCCTCCCGCCTCTCTCCTATCTACCCCAACCTCTATATGCTACAGCCAATGGCTATATAGACTACAGCCTATCAATATCTGGTATGAAATATATATATCTCATATTATACAGTATCTCGCACCTCATTCTGCGCTATATGTCTGAAGAAGTGCACATGTGCATGAAACGTCACCTTAAAATATGAAAGTTAGTCTTTAAGGTGCCACATGTTTGTGTCTTTTGTTTTGTTTTGTTTTGTTTTTCTTTGAGTTTTGCCTGAAATTCTTGAAAAGACTAACATGGCTACCCTCTCTGAAACTTAAAAAAGGTAATAGATCCATAGGAATGGACAGAATCAGGCAGGAATTGCAATAGCAGAGTGCAGAATTTTTGAGCCAATATTGAAAGACTCTCAGCCATGCCATTGTTTGTATAGAAGGTAAACCAGTCTCCAGGCAAAGCACTGAATATGGGCCACACCTAGGCAAGCCTAGCTATTTGCACAAAAAAGAGGATTGTATGATTTCAATTGACTGGTCAATTGCATCTGCCCAAGTTGGTATACCATACAAAAATTAAGATAGAACTTTAGCTTTATACAGCTGTAAAGCCGCTAGCACATAATGATGTCCAATAAAAATGCAGAACAGAATGAACTGTAACTTTTGCCAGATTTATGGCAGTTTTTCGGTGAGGTACCCAGGAATGTTTATAATGGAAAATAATGCCAAGGTATCTATATTGTTTGACTTGATCAATGGTGATTCCATTTATATTCCATTTTATTTCCCCCCAGGTCTTAGCAAAAAACATTATTTTAGATTTAGTATAGTTCAGTTGCATTTTGTGTTCAAGTATTCTACAGTTAATTAGCCTTTTAAAGCCAAGATGGGTGTGTGAGATAACTGCATCATCCGCATAAAGCAATAATGGAACAACAGATGTGCCCAGTTTTGGGTGGTGACCATCCACATTTGCCAGGAAATGAGCTAAATCGTTCTGGAACAGATTAAAGAGGGAGGGGGCAAGAATACAACCTTGCTTCATACCTTGGTTAGATTGGAACTGATTGCTTAACTCTCATTTCCAAGATGCTCTAATCTGTCACAATGTGTCTGAGTATAAAGCTCTAATAAGAAAGTAGTATTCTATTAATACCCAAGTTTCCAAGTTTATGCCACACGAGATATGAGATTGACTCTCCTGAGTCAAAAGCTTCCTTTAAGTCTAGTAAAAATCTATTATGATTTTTCTTTCCATTTTATTATTATTGCTTTTTTCCCTTATATTATTTAGTTTGTTATTATTGTTATTGTTATTGTTGTAAACCACCTGGAGTTCCTTCGGAAGATGGGCGGTATATAAATATTAAAATGAATAAAATAAATAAATAAATAAACCACTGGCAACAAAAGTGAGTACACCCCTAAGTGACAATGTCCAAATTGGGCCTAAGTAGCCATTTCCCCTCTCTGGTGTCATGAGACCAATTAGTGTCACAAGGTCTCAGGTGTAAAGGGGGAGCAGTTGTTATCACACTCTCACATTTGGTGTTACCACTCTCAATCTCTCATACTAGTCCCTTGAGGTTCCACATACAATGTGTGGCGTATGGTCTGAAAACTGACAGGCACAGGCGCGCGCACACACACACACACACACACACACACACACACACACACACACACACCACTCCTTCAACTTCTGCAGCAACTCTGGCAGCACTCAAATGCCTATTTCCCAAAGCCAACCTCTGGATATGACGCTGATCACGGGCACTCAACTTCTTTGGTTGACCATGCCAAGGCCTGTTCTGAGTGGAACCTGTCCTGTTAAACTGTTGTATGGTCTTGGCCACCATGTTGCAGCTCAGTTTCAGGGTCTTGGCAATCTGCTTATAGCCTAGACCATCTTTATGTAGTGCAACAATTCAATTTTTTCAGATCCACAAGATAGTTCATTACCATGAGGTGCCATGTGGAACTTCAAGTGACTAGTATGAGAGAGGAAGGAATTATGCTAACCATCCAGTTGGGGGAAGAAAGGTAATGGAAAATTTAGAAGAGCCCCCAGGAGTTACAATTCTCCTTAACCATGTCACATCATGATCTTGATACATTAAGTGAATGGAGACATATTCCAAAGGCAGTATTCACTAATTTTGGTGATACAGCTCCTTGGGAATTCGATTGTGATAATACCTTTTCTTCTACTACTGTGCTTCTTAAGACCTACAGGTAGGATGGGTTTGCTTATTTACATTTTGTGTAGATGTGCTCATGTCATTCATCACTCTATGAAGAAAGCTGCATGCTGATGAAAACTGTTTTTTCCTAGGTGCCAGGTTGACTTGTCAACCCTGAGTAAAGAGCAGACTCATAAACTGGAGCTACCTCTAGAAGAGGGAGAGGGCTATCTAGTCCTGCTGGTGACCCTGACTGCCTCAGCAGCAGTTAGCATCTCTGACCTCCCAATCAGTGCCTTGTCTGATCCCAAGGAACAGGAAGAAATACTCAGGAGATATGTATGTAACACCTTTCATATTTTTGATTGCCTAGGTTTAGAAATGTGATAAACAGTGAAGAATCAAATAAGACCAATTCACCCAATAGTACAGGGCACCATTCAGCTTGTTGCTCTTAACATACTGATTTAGGATTGCTGCCATACATAGACTGATTAATGTCTAGAACTGGGGGCCAGATTCTTTTTAGAATAGCCTCAGTGCATTGTGCTAAATCTTAGTTTTCTTAACATTTTACAATTACTTGTTTCTAACTTGTACTATTACTTCTGACAAATAACAACATATTTTAGTTTACTTGATAGCTATTCATCAATAAAACATTAACTTAAATTCATAATTAGCAAGTTATTCTGATGGTTTTCCTCCACAGAAAATCAGGTGACTTAAGAAAATATTTAAGAGAGCACATGCAAATAAGATGCTGAGGAATAGAGGCACAATTCAGTCTGTTCATAATAATGGCATTGTAATTAAAAATTCTGTGTCAGATATTTTGAAAATAAATTATTTTATTTCCCAGCATCCTCACATCATGTACTGTGTAATTTTAGTAAAGCAACAGCAAGGGGAGCTCTTACTCCAGCATTTAGTGATACTGAAGTCACTAAAACTGACTTCCTACACGCAAAGAAGAAAGAAGAAAAGCTATTTCTACCTAAAATTACAAAGCTTTTATTGTACGGTGCTGCCAGGTGTTTAGAAGCTTCTCTAGACACTTTGCCATTAAGCCAGGCTCTGACTAACAAAGGACTATTTAATTTTTTTATTTTAAAATATTCCTATTCCCTGGCTGACATCCTTTCAATAACTGAATTTAATAAAGATGTACCTTATCAGGTTCTGCAGATAACATGAAGTGCTGGTACTAATGCTGTACAATATTCTTCAAACAGATTAGCAGGATGTGCGCTTCAGCAAATTTATTCTACCTATCTCCACTGAATCAGCTGTCTGCTGCTGCTTGTACAAATCATACACCAGTAGTGTTATCATAAACACAGTTAAATGGACTTAGCAAGGCTAAACATTAGATTTCCTAAACTAGCTGACAGCTAAGATATTGTGTACTATGTCTGAAAACTAATAATTGCAAGTATTATTTCAGATTCTGATATCAAGCAAGACAGCTTGTTCCATCAGACCAGATCTTAGCAGATGCAATGTAATTCTGGTGGATTAATTGTAATGATATTCATTTTTATAGTAAGGAGAGATTCATTTTTTCATGGATTTGCTAGGTTAATGTGAAGCAAGTGATATTGGCTAGTCTAATACTATTATAATATAACAGAAATATTGTCCCTGAAAATCACAACTTTTTGCAACTTTGCCACCTCCACCATCAAATCTTATAACCAATATAAGCAGTATTATCATTAGTAAAATAGGAACTTCCTCTTTAAGGCAATCTTTTGCGCTTGAGTTATGGATTTATCACAGTAGTTATTTTCAAATGTTAGAATGTTTTCTGACAAACTGACTTTGTTTGCTAGTCCATTGATAGTTACTGAAAGACAGGATTAAAAACCGTATCTGTGGAGCCAGTATAAATATCTGTGTATTGCTCTCTGAGTCATATTCGGTTTTTGTGCTTCTCTCGTTTGTGAAATATACAAACAATTATTGTGCAATCATCAGGATTCCATTTATTAATTCTACTTTATGGAATTTTATTTCATTTTTAATTTTCCTAGAGAGCATTTTCTATTTAAAAAATTTCTTTTCCACCTGTTCTTGAGATATAAAGGGGGGGGGGAGCAAATGGCTTGACCCTGCCATTGGATCAAACAGGCTTGGAAAATGACTCTTACTGTCATTTAACCATTTGTAGCTGAGCACCAGAGTTCTACAAATTAAGCGGGCATTACTGTTAGGACCATTATTTTATCACTGTTGTATGAAAAGATTAATTCCTTTTGAGGTGGGAGGGAGAGGGACCATAATGGATAGCAGACCAAGAGAAAGATTGTATGACCTTTTCCAGAACAGGGATGCCGAACCCCTGCTCCCCCTTGTCACAGTTTAAAAAGCAGAGAAGCTAGTTTAGTGAAGAAGTTGTTAGCATTCCATTTTTATTATGACATTTCACAGTCATCCGATTTAATGTCCCTTGACCGGGTTGTCCACCGTGAGACGATGGGCTTGAAATGTTATTTAGAGCATTGATAAAAGGTGAGCAGTTCTAAGATGACAGCGAGTCATAAGGCTGGTGGTGTGACATTAATTTTCTCCGTAACAGAGATGGAATAAGACGTCATGGTGACAAGCTGTCAATCAGTACTGGCCCCTCAGTGTATCTCAATGCCATAGGATGGGGTATTGGTTCTCCCATAATAGAGCTGAACTGAGATGCTCTCCCTGACAGCTGCTGCAGCCATACAGAAAATATATTATACAGCCTTTCATTAAAAAAATAAAGAGGACTCATCTCCAGAGCATTTCAATCTTTTCCCATCTATTGAGGGCTGAAAGGATTCACAGCAAATCATAGATTTCTCCGCTATGGAAATTTCAGGCCTCCGATAGCATTTGGGTTTGGGGGCCTTCAGTAATCATAAATAAGAAGGCTGACAATCGGCTGATAAATCATTACCTTAAGTTGCATGTTTAAAGTAATGTATTAAAGTCATTTGCTTTTCAGAGAATCTACAATAATAATCTGCAGTATGTCACTGGCCCAGATTGTCAGAATGTGCAGTAAATTGCTCTCAATCAGCTGACTAGCTGAATCTGAAAGTTCAAACTATAATTATCCTACAGAGCCCTGACAAATAGCAACGAGTGAAATGCTGCAATGCCTGAGCATTTGTGTGCTCATGGAATGTGCATGCAGGTCAGGAAAAATCTATATGCACCTTTTTCTTTTTTAGAGAAAAATCAAGCTAAACGTAGTTTCAAAATGAATAAAACAAACACTCAATTTTTCCATGCCTGCATTTTGCTTAGTATGAGAACTAAAAATATTGGAAGGAAGACACAATAACTTTGACCACAAACAAGCAAACAAAAAGCTCCACCAAACCTTGTTGACAAGTGTTGTACTATTTATTTATTTATTTATTTATTTATTTTTACAACTTATATGCTGCCCACTAAGAATTAAAACAGTTAAAACATCAAATATCAATAAATAATTAAAACAATAATAAAAACCTTACACTAAAAGGTATGAGGAAATACCTGCTTTCTGAACCTGTCTATATTGTAACTTTCAGAACTAGGCAGTTATATAAACAAAGTATGAAAAAAAGATTAGCCCTTTCAGATTTCTGATTAGCAAGTATTAAAAAAACTGTAATACATGGGTTGTATTACAGAAATCTACAGAAATCTACAGAAATATACTGTAGATACAAATGCTTCAGTTAAATATGTTGAAATTGGTGTAGCACATAACTGCATAGTTTCAGCTCAGTATGCCAAGGTCAGAGCTTCTCTGCACAATAAGCATCTTAGGGGATTTATATTGTGGGCCTTATTTCTAACTCTTACTGGTAAAAAAAAAGCTTTGTCTAGCACTTTAATAGTTGATGTTTCAAGCCGGGGGGGGGGACATCACCCTAGACAGAATGGTCCTAGTAATATTGATATCATGCAAAAATCAAGTAGAAAATAAAATTAATTTGTATTCCTATTAAACTTAGTACAGTATTGCTTTTGAAATTATTGTTACTCCACTGAAATGTTTGGAAATCCTGCTGTTTCTTTTTCCTTATAATTTTTTGCACATTGTTTAGATTTGTCTTACTTGCAGAATGCTCAACTATGTAGTGGTAGTAACTCATACATAGTAGCTTAGCAAAGTTTTATATGAAATTTTACAAACATATAATATATAAGGCATGAAACCTTACTAAAAAGCCTTTCTTCCATCCTCTTCACTTTCCTATTTGCAGCTATAAATTAAATTACCAATATTTTTGCAAACATATAGTGAACATGTAAGAAAGCTGTTGGAAGGAGAACAATTTTTTAAGGTTTTGTGGGTGAAAGATAGGTGTAGTCTTCTTCAAGATACTTTCTAAAACATTATTGCCATTTAACCATGGATTTCTAAACTACATGTAAAGAACTGAATCTATTGCTCATTTATAGTGTATAGAAATATATGTTGATGGGTTGTAATCTGGGCATAATCTTTCATCTTGGTCCATGGTTTGCTCCATCTAAAGGTTGATATATTTGAAAGAAATAGTCCACAAAGTGACATATTCATTTTAGACTTTTTAAAAAAAAATCAAAGACAGCAATTGAAATCACATATATTTTCAATGCTAAGTGAAGCTTAAATATACTGAAAATATCTGGTTTGTAGACAATATGGCTATTTTAAGAATAATCCTAATAATCTAAATCTAAATTTAAGCAGAAAGGAATAGACTTTGCTGCATCTGCATAACTTCATAAATTTGCATACTTTTGCAGGGCCTGTTACGGATGTTTCATAATATGAAAGATGTGGGTTTTCTCCAGGTGAAGGTCATCAGAGCAGAAGGTTTGATGGCAGCAGATGTTACAGGCAAGAACCATGTCCCTTTTTGTGATGATGTGTGTCCTGTGGAAGCATTTCTATTTCATAATATTTTTAGAAAACCTGCAGTACACTTAAATGAAGAGTTTAAAAAAACCTGTTTGCTGGGGTTTTACTAATGATGAACTCTGTATTTTACTTAAAACATCCTTGCAAATAAATCTGTGCCTTGGCTTTTGACAGCACAAACCCTCCTAACAGAACTTTACTGAAAATTACTTATTGAAAGGATGAAGTGATGCATCCCAGTGCCTCCAAAATGAACTCACAGGCTTCATGTCACGAGGCTTCATTCTCAGTGGGCTACAACAGATACAGAAGAGTCAAACAAGTATTCTGTAAGATAAAGTTGTCACTGGTTCACGGTATGACAAGTTCACTTGTTAGTGTGAAGCAGCTTTTTAAAATGGGAGAACAAAGAAAGATATAATGGAGGCGTTGCCCTAAATATGTGAGAGATTTATGTAATTACTTTGTGTCATGCATGTTGCCCTGCTTATTTTATGATGCTTATATGATCCCTTTCTTCCATAAATTACAAGATCTAGACTTGCTTAGGTACAGGAGGCTCTACTCCGTTATGCCCTGGCAGATCCTGGCTGAAATTCTGTTGTGCACCTTTGTGAGCATCAGGATTATATCATTAGTAGTGGGTATTTATTTATTTATTTATTATTTATTAATTTATTTTGATGATTAAAGGTGATTTGGGAGTACAATACAGTAAAGTTCCCTGCAGCCTGGAATCACAAAAGGAAACCTGTAATACGTTGCTGCTGATTTCAGCCCATATATTGTAATTAGTGGACATTTAGAGCTTTCATGCCCCAATTTAGAGGGAGGTGTTCTGTTTTTTGTTTTGTTCTTGTTTGTTTGTTTTTTCTTTTTGCCCAAAATTTGTGCAGGAGTAATTGTGTGCTGGTAAACTCCAGAAAACTTGCCAGCAACCCCATCATTCTTTATATACTAAAGTGACTGCTTGATGTTGAAAGTGGTGCCTAGTGGAACTCTGCTCACTGTTACGTCATCTATTCTTCTTGGCTACCACAACTATTCCAAATCCACTCCACTGGTTTTCCTATCCTCCGGAGCAGATTTTGAAGATATGGAGGATCTGTCAGTTCTATTAATGGAAGGTGTTCCTTAAATTTTTTTAAAATTTATGTTAATCTTACTGTGATCCATCTTTGCATAAAGACAAGATAAAAGCAATATAAATAAATGGTTATTTGCATCTAGGATTTGCATCTATTTATATGAATGTCTTCAAAGCACTGATGATGAGGATCATCTACTTCCATAACCTACCCCGGGGGGGGGGGGGAGTTGACACAAAACAATGGATTCGCTTTTTACAATCTGTGTGTGCGTGTGTTTCTCTGTTCATTCTACAACTCAGTATTTGGACATATGTGGCAGTTGTTGGAGCGGTTGATTGAGTGGTGCAGAGAGAATAACTTGCTTCTGAACACATTAAAAACTAAGGAGCTCATAATAGATTACAGGAAGAAGAAAACAGACCTTCAACCACTATTCATCAGTGGGGACTGTGTAGAAAGGGTGACCGACTTCCATTTGTTGGGAGTCCATATTGAGGAGAATTTAACCTGGAGTGTAAACACCTCTGAGCTGCTGAAAAAGGCCCAACAGAGACTGTACTTTCTGAGAGTGCTCAGAAAGAATAACATAACTCAGAGACTATTGGTGTCTTTTTATCATTGTGTAGTAGAAAGTGCATTGATGTACTGCATATGTGTGTGGTATGCCATTTGCACGGTGGCTCAGAGGAAATCGCTCCAGAGGGTTATCAATATGGCACAGAAGATCATCAGATGCCCACTCCTCACATTGGAGGAATTACACAGCTCCCGCTGTCTTAAGAAAGCTCAGAATATTGTAGGAGATATTTCTCATCCTGGACACTCTCTGTTTGTACCATTACCATCAGGCAGAAGGTATAGATCTATTAGAACAAGGACAGAAAGATTCAGAAATAGTTTTTACCCAATAGCAGTAACCATGCTAAATTCTGTTAAAAATTAAGTTGACGGGTAATATTAGTGTTGAATGTGTTACACATATATTGTATGGGGGGTTGTGTATGGCTGTTGTTGTTTTTTAAATTGTAGTTTTTATGAATTGGGTATTAATGTTGTAAGGTGAAAGAGTGTAGGGCTGTGTGTGTATGTTTGGTTTTTATGTCAGTTTTAAATGAGTGTAAGTGATGTTCGGTGTGTGAATGTTGGAGTATGTATATAGATGGTTTGTTCTTAAATTGTAGATTTTACGTCTTGGATTTTTATGCTGGGTTGTGTGAATGACTGACTGGATGGCACTTTTAATCTCGTTGTATTTATACAATGACAATAAATTCCATTCCATTCCATTCCATTATACATGCAATAAACATCTGGCTACTAATTATTTGTTTAGTAGCATACCTCCAAGCACTGGATCAGAAGGTCAGATAAAAAGAGAAAAGCATAACAAAAAGTTATAAAATACACACAAACAAAATTTAACGTTAAAACACAATTGAATTACATGTTTTATAGCACATTAATTTTAACAAGTGCAGCATCCATCTCTGAGCCATCGTGCTAGGGAATCTAGATGGAAACAAACAGCCTATTTCAAAATGCTCTTGTTTGTATCATTTTTAAAAAGAACATGGCTGCAACACTTGCATTTTGAATGTTGGCCTGAATGTGGAGAGACAGTCCTGTTAAAACTAAAACATTACTTCAAAAATGTATTAATGCATAGTGAGTGCCCATTAAAACAGTGCCTTCTACAGGCTCAATGAAAAGGCACAATCTGAACAGATGTAATTAATCTGTGTTAAAATATACTATATAGGGAAAGATATAGAACATAGTTGGCAGTCCTGTTCCATTTCTGTAATTGTAAGGCTTGTTGTAACAAGCAGGCCTAACTTCTAAGTACACATACTTAAGATTGGGCAGCCTGTTGCTTTTTTGACTATACATCTATATGGTCTGCCGTTTAAAATAGGCAAGAAATTACTTTCCTAATGACTATGTGTACATAATGAATATTAAGCATTTTCTGTAGAAGTTCTAGGAAGCCATTTTTATTTCTAAAGACAGTACAAATGTTTGCAGAGTGCAAGACGCCATATGTTCTCTGGGGGCTTATGAAGAAGAAAAAATCTACAGATTCCTTTGACCTTAAAATCCAATGTGGCCTTGAGAGAATGTATGTGTCTCACTCTCTGTCATTGAAGGAGCAATGGGATAATTCACTCTGATCTTATTCAGTTCTATAGTCTTTTCCTGAACAACTTGTCATCTGTGCTGGTTACAAAATTTTGGAAAGGATATATGGATCATATATATTGGCAGAAACGCTATTTGTTCGCATTGCACGTTAAAGTTAATTGCTTCTCTCAAATAATACCCATGCTTTGTGTGAAGCATTTAACTGAATCTGGTGCTGTTTCAAGATGTAGATGTTTCATTTTTGCTTTCACCATTTTCTTTCTGTTCTATTCAGTTTATTCCCTTCCAGGTTATCATATTTGTTATGGGGCAGAAAGTCTCGGAAAGATGTTACTGTTTCCAAATTCCTGCAGGAATAATATTTAGAAGAAATTGGCTATTATTTTTTTACTGTTCGATTGCTTTCACTAGTTAACACCTGCACATGTGGAGTTCAACACATTTAGCACTTTTTCTTGAAGCATTCAATTATTTGCAAACCGTACCCTGAAACATAATGATTTAAACTAATGCATGGATTTTTGCACACAGATGAACAAATAATGGCACATAAAATATAAGCCCCATTGAAATCAGTGAGATTTCTGCATAGCTATGTGGAGGACTGAGTGTGAAATAAGACTATTAATGTATTTCTTTGATTATTTCAAATTTGCCACATTCACATGTCTGAACCTGTGCGTTTGGGGGTGTGTTGGTGCTATTAACCCTGGTTGTGGCACACTTCTTTCTCTGCTTTGCATATGTTTTGATGTAGGGGATGTGTTCTTTAAAGCCCTCTATAGTAAATGATCTAAATCAAATTGCAATCCTTCATGATTCAACACTTGCTGAATAGAGTGGGGGTGTTGATGGTGGGACCAGTAAAGATTGAGGAGAGCATCCAGCAGGCCTCTCATAATCATGAAAGTTATCCCCTCCCAATACTGAAGAACCAGAATAATTTGTATAGCTTCTCACCTGGTTTGTATACATTTCTTATAAATTAGAATACCTTCTTAAATTACATTGCTAGACGTAAAAAATTAAACCAGTTTAGCTTTGGCTGGGTTCTTAAAGGCCACAATAGTTTGCTCTATTGTAGGTATTGGAGAATTCTTTACCCTGGATATATATACCTTAAATAACAGAGCTGTAACTACCTAATTTTCTGCCTGAGGCAAACATCTAAAATTGCTTCACCCTTATTTTAATTTTTGGAGTTATTTAAAATGGTAAATATAAAAGCAGAATTAATAATAATGGCATAACTTTTGTTTTGGCAATGAGAACATGAATAGCAATAGCAACTTGTATGTTTGTAACTATTTCTATTTCAAAACATCTCTTAGGTTACAGAACAACTGAAGTTCATGAAAAGAGAGAGCTTGGAGGCATTAGGGAACCATGAACATATGCAATACCACACTAAGTTTAACATTTGATTCATTGCAAATGTTAACCTTGAATGAGACAAGCAGGAATATCTCCCCTCCTGATCTATCACTTTTTAAATGTAAAAAGCAATGACAGAGAAGGAAGGGGCTAGCCACCCAGAGTGACCATTTGGCCAGATAAGCAGGATGGATGGATGGATAAATAGATAGATAAATAGATAGATAAATAAATAAATAAATAAACAAACAAACCACTCTCCTTTAAAGTGGTGAGCTTATCCAGAAAAAGAACAACTGTGGCAAGACAATAGATTTGTGGTGTAGCTTGCTTGGAATAGGGTTGGCCCTCATTAGTACTTGGATGGGGGACCACCAGGGAATACTAGGTGCTGTAGGCGCCTGGAGTAGGAACTGACAAACCACTCCAGCATTCCTGCCAAGAAAACTCCATGGACATGGGGTCACAAAGAGTCGGTCACGACTGCAACGATGCAACACATACAACAACACATGCTTGGAATATGCAATGCATGTTTCTTATACAAGTATGTCCCTTAGATTTGTGATAGGTGCTTCATTCTTGTTCTGACTGTTCTAAGTAAGCATGTGTTGAATTTTTCAGTGAGAAAAAAATGCCCACCAAGTTACACTATATTATTAATAATATAGTACTGTTCTTGCACTGCTTGACTAGATTGTTCTGCACTGAAATGAAATGATAATAGATGCTTCCGAAGGAACAAACAATGAAAACAACAAAACCACATACCCCAACAGAGTGCTATTTGACTGAAAAACATTATTTCAATAGGAGTAAATGTACTAGTAAATGTTAATAAATATTTCTAAAAGATTCAACTCCCAGTACGCAGTCACAGCAAAGATACAACAATAAATGGAACTCTCAGTCAACTGGGACAGGCTTCCACAGTCTTAGTAAGTAAGCATACTGAGATTTGTGACATTTCATTGGTCCAGTATTTCATTTGCAAAGTCTGGCAGTGAACAGAATGCAAGGAGTGGACTAATTTCCAATGCTCAGGAGCTCAACTGAAGTAGAAACATCACTTCCAAACTTGTTCTTATAAATAAAATGCTTCCTCCAACTCACCAAAGAGCTTTCATCTTTCCCTTCTCTTCCTTCAGTTGTTTGTATGTTGATACATACTTTGTTTCCTAGTAAACTATAGATTTAACTATGACCCGACATATATAGAAAACTGTGAACATAAGCAGTAATTATGCTAGTTTTGTTTCCTGAATTCTTGTTCAAGTGGTAACAGGAGTCCATGTATAACGATTGTGCCATGAAATTGTCCGATACAAGTGTTACTTACCTGCTTCTCACCAACACATAGGCTGGAGAGTGTTTAGCTGCCCTCCTGTTTTTTGTTTTCTGCATGTAGAGAATGACATGTTTACAGAGGAAAGGTTTCTGTTAGACTTGGGGGCTTTGGATTAATATCTCCAGATATATGAATATGAACCACAGCACCACTAGTGCCATGGTGGCCCAATCTTGCCCCGCAAAATTGGTGGAATCACTCGTTGGACTCCATGCAGTGGTGTGGGGCTCTGTCATGGATGCACCAATCTGGTAAGGAGGCTGATCACCCCTTCCCTGCCTTCCTATGCAGCCTACCACTGATCAGCTGAGTGGGGAGACTTCCTGCCCTGCATCCTCACTGAAGTGTTCGGCTGTGCAGGGAGTCAGGGAAAGGCTGGCTGGGCTCTATGGCACTTTGATGGCAATGGAGCCCCTGGCTGCATGAAACCCAGTGAGTGGTCCTGCAAGTTTCGGGTGGGTGGGGACTGGCTGGAGATAGAAATACAAAGCATCCTAGTTCCAACTCATGTATTGGCTCTCCTTGAAAGAAAGTCTACCCAAATTTCAAAGTTTCTTAATTGCACAGAAAGTCTAGATGTTAACACATCATTCATGTAGTTGTGCATACACATTTTTTTTAATCAGAGGGGTATTACATACCATAAACTAGGCATAAGTAATTTATGCTCTCTAAATTTTTCAAGCTGCAACTCCCCTAATCTGTGACTGTCAACCATACTAGCAGAGTTTAGCATGAGAAACAGAGAAAAGGATAAACATATTAAAGAATAAGTGCAAAACTTCCACAGCCTTAGCTTGTAGCTGCCATGATGGCAATGACCTTGCAGCTATATTAAATGTAATAAAATATGCCAGTGCTTTTGGACTTATGGCTTTAAAATGTTTGTCCTTAGCAAGTGCCCATCCTTGTCCCAAACTTAACTTGAAAAACTTATACAAAATTAGTGAGTGTGTGTCACTGGCAAAATGACAACGGACAGAAAATTGTCATTGTTTCTTTAGATAAATTGGGTTTTTTATTCTTATTGTACATAAACAACAGCAAATAAGGTATCTTACTGAAGAAGGAGAGAACATAGACACAACATGACATGCATTTAGCATAAACCAACATAGCCTTTCATGTCTTTTATTCTCTTTTGCTTCATGAGTATGACTTCTTATTCTGAGGTAAAATTTACTGATTCTAACTGGAGAATAGCAAATAAAGAACAACTGGGAGAAACCAAACAGTTCAGCTAATGTAATAAGCGATTTTTAATAAATTAGTGATTCCCCATTTAAGATCTTTAATATGTAATTTTTATTTGTTCAAGATCTTAGATAACCTGGAAAATAGACTGTTGTTCAGAGAATCTAGTGAAATATATTTGTGTGGAACATTCTACTGTGAATAATTGGATAACCCTCTAGTGTGAATCTTCGTGTTAGTAAGATGGTTTTTCTTATCATCATTATTTATTTTCATGGTGTGTTTCTTTTAAAATGTATTTTAGTAGAGGACTGCTTAAGGACTTAGTATAATATAAATGATGTTGAATTTTTAAATCTGTTGTTAAGTGAACCTTATTTTTCCTCAGAAATGAGAAGAATCAAGACTCATTAGTGGAGCTAAATCTATTCTGCATTTGACAGGCTGCCTAAAAACAGTTTATTTTTGCTATCTGTGGGTTTTAATTAAGACGTGTTCAATTATAGTCCTCTCACATCCCCACTCCCCTTGCTTGCTGTGTCACAGACCAGCGATCAGGGTGCTTTCAGATGGTCCAGCCCATGACTTTGACCTTCTGTGCAGTCCAGCGTTCCCTGGGGAACCGTTCAGCTCATGAGGTCTGATTTCACACTTCTAGGATGCCTCGACTCTCTTAACAATGACAGGGAGACAAAGCCCTTTAGAACAGGCCGCACAGGGACTTGTTTAAATTGGAAACTAGAGAGGAGTCAAGGAACAAGGTTATGGACTATAGAATAGTGCTTTTAATAAAGAGCTCACCGCTCTGGTTTGGCTCAAAGAGGGTTACCTCTGTACAATTAATTGAGCCATTTATCTAGAGCATCTTAGGCTTCTAATTTCTCACAGAATGATGCAATAAATATTAGCTGAAAGGCAAATCAGCTATGCAGAGAAAAGAATTTTAACACAATGTCATGTTGTGGTACTTTCTTTCATTTATAATAAGGTACATTGGGTTGGATTTTACCCCATTGCCATAATTGTATATGGTATGGGATTTTCCTGGATAAAATATGGATTTTATTTGACAGCTCACAGCTCCCGGATTTACTATCCTCAGTGTTTCAGCTCTTCATATTGTAGGATGAAAAGAACAGAACCCGAAAGGTGCAGTCATTGTGGATATAAAGAAATATCTCAGAAAACGGAGCGTTTAATGCTTAGCATCATATTCTTTTTTTCCCAAGCGATTGTATCTGATTTCTGCTTAACAGTTGCTTAATCTGTCTGAATTACAAAATCTATAATAGCTTCAATTAAAAGTCCAGCTACATCCTGTAGGTGTGGTTTAAACAGATATCGGGCAAAGCCTAAGATGGTGTCAGGTGAAAAGGCTGTGAATAGGGAACTGACAGGAGAGAAACCATTTCCTTTCTTTGTTAGCTGCTGGGCCTGTAGATGTGCAGACAGCTCCAGTGGTAATCATGTGTTGCTCCAACAGGAGCCGAGTAGTATATATTAATTGAGCAGGCATGATGAGTCCTGAAATCCTACCCTTTGTTCACTCTTGGCTACATTTCTTCATTGGAGCAGGCTGATGAGAGCTAAATAAGGTTGCTAGGAAATTCTGGAAATGGGGGGGGGGTGGAGGAAGTGACAAGGAGGATTTTTGTGTGCTTTTTCTATGAGAAAATTACATTTTAAAACATTAATTTCGTAGGCTATTTCATGGAGCCAGTGAAGTGTTTATTTGGCCAGTATCCTGAAATGGTGTTATTCCTAAGCCACTTCACAGTACTAGCAAATTGACAGGGGAAGATTTTTGGTTCATTTCCAGCTGGAAACAAAGTAAACTAGAGCAATTTTATGTCACTAAAAACAATTAGAAGGTAGGGGCCAAAAAGATGTAGCTAGATCCCCTCTGGAGTTATGCTTGTTTGCTGTAGCAAAAAACATGATCTGATTGCTGTTTTTAAGAGTGAACCAGTTCATCCCTGAACTAGCCTTTAAATCAGCATCTGCTTATACAACTACCTAAGAGGGCTCTGTGAGGCATTCATTTCTGTGTCAGATAGGATTATAGATTTGGCTTAATCTTAACATAGATTTTGGGTCCTGATGGCAATTTTAGTGTTTTGTATTTAAATGTTTTTTATTGTTTTAATTGACATTTCAATGCTTTGTGTTGTAATTGTTCATTTCTATTGTAAGCCACCCAGAGACCTTTGGGTAGTAGGCGGCATATAAATTGTATAAATAAAATAAAATAAATAAATTAATTAATTTGTTCTAGAGGCCATCAGTAAGAATTTTCCAGATATGCCGATATTACAAACATAAAGAGCAAACAATTTACAGCAGTACCTGTCGTTCTCTTGCCCTTTTCGTATTGCAAAAAGTTCATAAGCCAAAACACGGTTTCCCATAGGAATGCATTGAAAACCAGTTAATCCATTCTGGAGGTCAGATAAAAGGCAAACTGAGGCATTCCATTTAAAATTTTCTTAAACCAAGGCATTCCCATTTCCAATGTTTTTTGTAAACCAAATTTCTGTTAACCAAGGCATTCTTAAACCAAGGTACTACTGTACTCATAAACAATGAATTAAACTCAAAAGAGCAGATTAAAAAAGGAGAATCTAAGAGCACATTTTAAAAACCCTGACAACAAATTAGCACAAAGCAGTTTGTCAAAGTAGTTAAAAGGGGTTGGGAATATGAAAATTGGGGGGTGGGGTGGGGGTGGAATTTTTTTAAAAAGTTTGACATATATACCTTTTAGTGTTCTGTGAGGAGACCATTCTACCCACTCAGGGCATTTAGGGAGCTGGCATATGACAGTATTTAGAGACAAATGAAGATATAATGAGCTTGACAGAAAGCATTCTGTAGGTACTTATCAAAAATAGAGAAGAAAATTTCTCAAGCTGTCAACTGTCCAGCAGAAAAAGGATTGGAAGCCTACAGTTTTGTGATAGAATTAGTAATAGAACTCCAATAAATACAATCATTAGGACACCATTTGGTGATAAATATCTGTATTTGACAAAATGCAGAAAAATGGAGTTGGTCTGCCAAAAATGCATCCTTCAAGCATTATACCATATTGGTTCTAGTCTCTGTTAGGGTTTGTATGTTTATGGTACATCTCTGAAGGAGGACGCCCCTTCTCCCTGAAGGTTCGTAACCTGGTGTTGTTGTTCTTGTGTGCCATCAAGTCAAACATTTTTATGGTGATTTTTGTATGGTTTCTGAGGTATGTCAGATATTTAAGTACTGGTTTTACTATTACCCTCAAATGAATTTATGTGGCTAAACAGGGATTTGAACCCAGATCTGAATTGTAGTCCTACATTTTATGCCCTGCACTACACTGGCTCTCCTGTCTGGTACAGAACTAAAGAAAATCATGGTTCTGCATAACACAGAAGCCTCTACAGATTTACAGCATATCACAGAAGTCAGTACAACCTCCTCACATTTTGTAAATATTTTAGTATATCTTTTCATGCGACAACACTGAAGAAATGACACTTGGCTACAATGTAAAGCAGTGAGTACACAACTTGTATAACAGTGTAGATGTGCTGTCCCCTCAAAATAACACAACACACAGCCATTAATGGCTAAACCATTGGCAACAAACACTGAGTATACCTCTAAGAGACAATGTCCAGATTGGGCACAAAGTGTCCATATTTTGTGCAACCAAAAATATTTTCCAGCACAGCCTTAACCCTCTTGGGCATATAGTTCACCAGAGGTTTACAGGTTGCCACTGGAATCCTCTTCCACTCCCCCATGATGACATCACAGAGCTAGTGGATGTTAGAGATCTTGCACACCTCCACCTTCTATTTCAGGATGTCCCACAGATGCTCGATAGGGTTTAGGTCTAGAGACATGCTTGGCCAGTCCATCACCTTTACCCTCAGCTTCTTCAGTAAGGCAGTGTTCATTTTGGAGGTGTGTTTGGGGTCATTATCATGTTGGAGTACTGCCTTGTGGACGAGTCTCCAAAGGGAGTGGATCATGCTCTGCTTCACTATGTCATGGTACAAGTTGGCATTCATGGTTCCCTCAATGAACTGTACCTCCGCAGTGCCAGCAGCACTCATGCAGCCCCAGACCATGACACTCCCACCACCATGTGTTACTGTAGGCATGACACACTTACCTTTGTACTCCTCACCTGGCTACAGCCACACACACTTGACACTATCTGAGCCAAATAAGTTTCTCTTGGTCTCATTGGACCACACAACATGGTTGCAGAAAGCATTCCTTACTCTGCTTGTCTGCAGCAAGCCATATGTGGGCTTTCTTGTGCATAATCTTTGGGAGAGGCTTCCATCTGGGATGACAGCCCTACAGACCAATTTGATGCACTGGACAGTGTTTGGTCTGAACATTGACAGGCTGACCCCCTCACCCCTTCAAACTCTGCAGCAATATTGGCAGCACTTATACCCTATTTCCCAAAGGCAACCTCTGGATATGACACTGAGCACGGGCACTCAGCTTCTTTGGTCGACTATGGCAAGGCCTGTTCTGAGTGGGACCTGTGTGGCTGAACTGCTGTATGATCTTGGCCACCATGTTGCAGATCAGTTTTGGGGTCTTGGCAATCTGCTTATAGCTTAGGCCAGTGGC
The DNA here is from genome assembly GCA_023846285.1 of Phrynocephalus versicolor. Classification (NCBI taxonomy): domain Eukaryota; kingdom Metazoa; phylum Chordata; class Lepidosauria; order Squamata; family Agamidae; genus Phrynocephalus; species Phrynocephalus versicolor. The sequence goes on along the minus strand of JAHTLZ010000240.1, from coordinate 22,900,887 downwards.
TCCCAACCTTTTTTTTTGTTTGTTTTTTGCCATGCTCCACTAGCATCTCTCAAATCCTGATTCCCCCACAAATATCTAAGAACAATTAGCAGGCTTTCATATTCACACTTAGTAGCGCAAAAAAATCTCAAAACTCAGTTAAATTGCCCTCCTTAAAAATCAAATTGCCCCCCTGTGGGGCGTGGGCTAAACTGCAGTGCTTCGGAGCAGGAGTGTGAATTTCAGTCTTTTGCCCTCTGTGAGAAACTGGGGCAGGAAATCCTCTTTTATCCTTCAAAAAAACCTTCTTTTCTCAGCGGAATCACTTATCTGCACAGGATTGTTACAATTCTTAAGGGAAATGGCATCATCCCTGCGCAAGATTCCCCATGAAGGGCACTGAAGGGCATGGAGTTTGGCTACTTCTTGGGGTCTTTCTGTGGAAAGCCAAGAAATCTTGCTTATAAAGGAAGAGGCTTTATCAGAAATCTTGATGTGATGAGAATTCTCAGTGAACCACAGATGAATATGAAAAAAATATTCATCACATACCTACTTCAGAAGATATGCATTCATGATCCTATCTTCCTTATTTCGTTCCTATCCTTCTAATTTCTCTTCTAGTCCTTCTGCAATAGAGATCTCTTAATCAGTATCTTTCTGCATATAAATAGATAATGGCAATAAATGTCAGTACCAAATATTTGCTGTTAGTTGGAGTTTTGCTTGCAGAGTTCTGCACGAGTTTATGTATTAAGAGAGAGCATCAGTGAAGAACCTGCAAGTCACCCATGTCCCTTTCCATTTTGGGCTTCCATGGGCTGTGCTTTCCCCTTGATGCTAAATGCAGATATTAAATATGGCTACCCTGATTCAGAAGTTGTCCTCAGGTAATCTATCTCCAATCCATGGCATCTCTTCATGGGCTATTACAGGTGGGAAAAGAATTTATGATAACTAGATGCTCCAACATAGTGCAAAATCATTACAAAAGTGTTGTGTGGTTTGGAGAACATTTGCAAATATACAGTATTGTTTAGATATCATCGTGGTTAATCCTGAGTAACACCCTTAACAACAAAACACTGAAGAGCTATACAATTATTCCTTGTCTGATTCTCAACAATATGTAAACATTTGAGTTCCTAGCCTCTCCTCTCTCTATCACTGCTTCACCAATGTGCAGGTCACTTTGTCTGATGAGGGGGCAGATCCTCTTCATATGTAGGCTTGCCATGTAAGCAAGAACCCTAATTTCCTTGTTTGCTACATATGAGAAAGAACCTGTCCTCTGCAGACATGTTGTTTCTATGTGGTTAAAGTTAAGGTGGAGGAAGATGGGCTAGACCAGTGGTTCTCAACCTGTGGGTCCCCAGATGGTCCTGGACTGCAACTCCCAGAAGCCTCCACCACTCACTGTGCTGGGAGGGATTTCTGGGAGTTGTAGTTCAGGAACATCTGGAGACCCAAGGTTGAGAACCACTGGGCTAGACACTCTCCCATTCAAATGTTGTTAAGATCAAGTTTATTAATTCCTGACTAGAACTTCAGCATTAATAGAAATGTAGCAGGGACAAATCTATATCCCACTTAATTTATTAACAAATTCTGGTTGATTTTAATGAAACTGGATAGTAATGGCTCAATAACTTTTGAGCCATTGTTATATGTAAATTGAGAATAGCTGCTATGTAATAGTATAGAAATGCATTTCCCAGGTGTGTGTGGCTGGGTTTTGATGGAGTAGATAGGACTATTCCTTATTATTACCATGAAATTGTCTAGAATGATAGTGGTAGGTTAAAGAGCCAGTACAGTAAAACACCATCTCAAATGTGAAGTAATTCTGCCTTGTATACAGTGTGTTACCAGCAGTCACACTTCTTTCTTCAAAGTAAGGTTATCACGTCTGAATCTATGTACTTCTATACAATGTATGAAGTGTTCCTTTAAACAGAGTGTATCACTAGAAATAATTAACAATTTAACCATGTTAAAGCTAAATGGTATTTAGTTTTACTTAAAATGCAAATATCCTCTGCAACTATAATTCAGTATGTTTAAAACAATTTACATTACCATTAAGGTTAATAATATGTACATTAACCTGTGATGAAGTCTGAATCAATATTGCATTTTGGAAGATTGGGGTTCATGGACAGCTTTGTCTACACATTGATTTAATTGTCATTTGTTTAAGGTATGAAACAAATTACATGCCACACCAATATCATTAATGTGGCCTCTCCAAATAGCTGAATCTGCAAGTCCATGGAGTACATGACATTCCATTGTGAAAGTATTAGAGTTATGGTGAAATGCAATTGCTTAACATGCTAAATTTGCTTGATTGCAGTTTTAAAAAAAACATTTGCACCCATTTGGGCATTTGGCCATCAATATTAATGTAGTGTTTACAGGTTTGCCACCATGCTTCTCTAAATGGATGCTGACATACTTTGATAAAGTTTAGTTGACTTATGTGTGCATTAGTTGTGAAGTATGTCCATGATAAAATCCCTGTGTGTATAATATTGTACAATACTATATTGTCTCAATTATAGATTCTTATTGAAATTTGCATTAGGTTCAGCATCATAGGTATCTTATAGGATTCTCTGGTATGTTTTCAAGGAGGTTCATTCTGAATTGTTAATCCAAATGGCACCAGGATTGCGGCCAAAAAGACAATATCAATTTGATATTTGGTAGTTTGTAGTTTCAAAATATGAAATGACAAATATGTAAAACTTGCCTGTTTTCTAGGACATCCATATTTATTTTCCCTAAATTGAGCTCTTACTTTGGTCTTAATTTAATATAAATTACCCAATAATGTATTCATTGCTGCCTTCTACCTTCCGTAATCATTAGAGTAATTACTTGCTCAACACCTGAGTAATAAAAAGTCTGTATAATGGATTGTGTGGTTAGTTAACAAATAACTAGGATAGAGTACGAACATAGATTACATCCCTTAATTCTCAAGAGGGTTTTCAATGATCTCTTAACAGGTAAAAGTGATCCATTTTGTGTAGTTGAATTGAACAATGATAGACTGTTGACTCACACAGTGTACAGGAACCTCAACCCTGAATGGAACAAAATCTTCACCTTGTAAGTTTTAATGCAGTACTTTCTCATTTTACTTCCAAGTCTGTCTAGTCTTTTTAAAGCTATCAGTATAAAGATAAATTCCTTTTATTTCTTATGGAGAACTGCATATTAAGGTACAAACATTAGTGTAAGGTAGATATTGGTATTTCAACAATTTTGAAATGGCTTTGTGAGTGCTGATATTCAAAATGTAAATGTACTTTGAGATAGTGCAGTTTGCTGGTTTGCCACTATTAGGCTAAGGTTATGGGCTTTTAAGGCTGGTTTCAAGACACTTTTAAAAATTGATCTTAACTGTTGGTGCTCGGATGACACTGAACTCTGAACCTTTTATGTAAGCATATATGCGTCCAGTGTCTCTTGATGCAAAATATTTCAGCTTTAAATGTAAGTAATGGAAGACACTACTATCAGATTCGAAGTGGCACTTGTTTTGTTTCACAGCAACCATTCATGAAGAGAATGTACAGGTCAGGGAGTCCCAAGTGCATGTGGGCTGTCCCAGACCTATTGGATAGCTTGCCATGTTAAAAAGAATCCTTAGAAACAGGGGAAAGAAAGATCTATGGAGGAAAAAAGGAATTTGGAAATAATAAAAAAGAAGGGAGATTAGCAAAAGATAGTGCAAGAGCTGATTCTCTCTATTATTTCCTTTATTTGTATTTAGACTCTAAAAACTTAATTCCAAGAAAAGTGAAACTGCAGCAGACACATTTTTACTTACTAGTGCTATTATAAATTAGCCCATTGTTTATCTTAGAAGAACTGTCCAACTGCATGTTTTGCATTTCATTGCTCTTTGGCCCTTCTGTTTACACCGAAGCAGGCGTATAGACACAGTCCTTGAGATAGATTGGACCCAAGCCACTTACAGCTTTATTGGTAAAAACCAGGACAAAATGGAAGTTCACGCACATCACATTTTAAAAATATCATTATACTATATAATTATGTAAGTGACACAGTCTATGGAAAGTCTTTGTTTTTGGAATGGAAGACATTCACAGAAATGTTATGATACTTGTTTTCTTCCTCTAAAATGAAAATGGAAGCTCATTTTCCTTGTAACCGCTTCATTTCTTGCCAGCCCCTAAAGCTCATAAAATGTTTCCTTGAATGTAACCCATAACTTACCAATGTGGCTACTTCCAGCTAGTAATTGTAACCATAATTAGGAACTCAGATTACACCGTAAACCCTGGGTAATATAAAATGGAAAGCAGAAGCTTTCATCTACTCCTAGCAGCCATGTTGGAAGGGGAGGGGGAAGAGGAAGTGTCCTATTGAGAAGAAAGGTAGGATAGAAAAATTTATATAAATAAATACTGTATTTTTCCATCTATAAGATGCACCCCTGTATAAGGTGACCCCACTTTCCTGTCCCAAACAGTTTTGCAACTGCACGGTTCTCCCCTTGGCTTACTTCCATGTATAAGATGAGCCTCCATTTTTAGTCTAACAATTTTAGACAAAAACCCATGGGAAAATAATGTAAATGTTTTGGAAATTTAGATTCATTGTCATTGTGATAAACTATGGTTTAGCATCATGTGTCAATGTTGCTAGACCTTTGGCCCAATACCAAAATGTTGATGCTACATAAGGAATAAGAGAAAGCTATGAACATATATTTTGCCCCCAAATATAGCGCTTACACAATGTCATATTGGTAGCACGTGCTCAACAAAAGATCTAATTCTGTCTCATTGTGAGTAAGCTCATATTTCTTCAAATATACATTACAAAATGCATTCAGTTAATGCACTAAATCTGAATGAATATTACATAAAGCATTCTAGTGCTAATTGTGGAATGTACAATCAGTGCAATATCCGGTATTTTTCTAGTTTAAATTAATCTGCTTATAATTTACTTTTCCCAATTTTTAGTTTTCAAAATTATGTGCAGTATATTTTTCTGTATATTAACACTTTTATTTCAATAACCATTTAGTTGGATGACTTTTCCACCTTTATTTCTGCCCCTCCACTTTTGAAGCAATATTAAGGATATCCACTCAGTTCTTGAAGTGACCGTTTATGATGAAGATCGAGATCGGAGTGCTGACTTCCTGGGCAAAGTGGCTATACCATTGTTATCTGTAAGATATTATCATTATTGTCATTACTATCACTATTATCATTATTATTGGATTGCTCTGTGTGTTTTTCTGCTTATGGAAACAATCAGTACTATGTGTCATTTTTCAACCAAGGTCTGTAATAAGGACACTAAAAAATTTAACATACTCAATTCACAGCCATGCTGAATCCCATGATAGTTAATTTCTCCTGACAGACTTGGTCCTGGTAATGAACAGGTACTTGTCAGAATTGCCACAGTTGTTTTGGGTTCTCTGTCAGTTTCAGCAGCTGGGGGTCAAAGGTCACCGAGGGAGTGTATTCAGTGGAGACTGCGAGACAGACGGCTGTCATGTCCTTTTCCTGCAGATTCAAAATGGTGAACAGAAAGCCTACGTCTTGAAAAACAAGCAGCTGACAGGGCCAACAAAGGGGGTCATCTATCTTGAAATAGATGTGATTTTTAATGCTGTAAGTCTTAACTTTGGCTTTTTTGTACTGCTAAAGAGTTCAGTTTCATGAAAGCTTTTGTTCTTGATTTGTAGAGAATTTATGTCATTCCTCATTTTCTCTAAACCTTGATGCATGCTGCAGAATGCTCTTCTACCACTAGATGAGACATCCACACTTTTCACTTTGTTCCTGTTGCTGCTAATGTGTACACAAGCATGAGTTTCTGTGCCTCACATTTCTAGCTTACAATCAAGGTCTTCATGGCTTAGAAATGTCATACTGATGATTTTAAATGTTAAATATATTGGTCCCTAAAGATTACGATGCATTTATGTACAGGTGAAAGCCAGCGTACGAACATTAATGCCCAAAGAACAGAAGTATATTGAAGAAGAGAACAGAATTTCAAAACAGGTAGTGTTTTACCCCTCCTACCAGAGGTGTGTGTGTGTGTGTGTGTGTGTGTGTGTGTGTGTGTGTGTGTGTAGGAAAGAAAAATGTTGCTATAGGGTTAGGGTTGCCTCTACATATCAGGTTGTAGCACAGGTGGTTGTAATCTTAGTCTAGCATTCAGTTTTGTGGCTAAGTGTGACCTGGAGGAATTCCCATATTGTTGCAGATTAGAGAATGTATCGGCCTTTTGTTCTAGTAGTTATAATTCTCTCGTGCTTACTAGAATCTTAATCAAAGGAACAAAAAAAATCACTTGACTCTTCAGGGTTGGTTGATAAGCGTATTTCTTTATTTTCACATTTGTTTACTAATTAATATTTGCAATCTGTAATTTCAAAAGTGCAGTTCTATTGAGAATTTCCATTTGAAATATTTTTAAAATACCCTTTCATTTAGTAATGCAGAGCTAAATTATTCTAACTCAAAATCACTCACCTTATAAGATCCTACTTTTTTCAGTATTTGTATTTATATTTTCCCCTAAAATATAGAGTCAGTAAAGACCTTTTATTGGGGAATATAATGCTTTCATTGGAGCAGAAGTAAGCATTTTTTTTAAAAAAAAACCCTCTATATAAAGTTTAAATGAAGAGTTCTCTTCAATGTCTCCTTAGAAACTGGAAAGATAATTTGTAGGGAGAATAAACCTGGAACTAGTATGAACTGTATACAATTAGATAAACTTCATGGGTTGATTCAAGGTATATATTTTTCAGCTATTGATTACAGATCATTGTAGTTCCTTAGAGAGATTCCCACCCACCCCTGCGCCTTCCTTTTCACATAATGGAGCTCTCTTCAACATGATACTCTCTACTCCCAGCAGATATGGTGTATATTTATGCATAATGAGAGTTGTAGTTCAAAATATTTGAAGACCACAAAGTTGAGAAAAACTAGTATTGCATTGTATTATCACAGCTAAATGGAAAAAGACAACTTATGAGAACATACTAAACCTCAAATCCATTTACCTTATTAATGTAAAACAAAATAAGACCAACTTTAAGATTCTAGTTTTAGGAATTTAGACTTGTATCTTAAATGCCTGTGTATCAGTATCAAAAGCATTTTTAAAAATTATTGGAATTAAAACATCTTAGCATTGACAGCCACGTTGTAACTTTATTTTTATTTATTTGTTTTATTTACAGGAATTTTTAGCCACCCCATTACAAAGTAGTTTCTGGGCGGCAATGTGGTTTTAAGAATAGCATAAAGCTGCTATCCGTAATTTCACTGATAAATATCAAAGGCACCATTTCACACTTTTGTGCCACTTGTTTTTAATTTCATGTAGTACAGTGTTTTAAGTTGAAGTATGTTCTGAGCTGCTTCTGTATGTAAACTATCTAAACCAAGCTAACATGTGCTACCTTTCTTTCTTACAGCTTCTTCTGAGGAACTTTATCCGTATGAAACGTTGCGTCATGGTTCTCATAAATGCTGTCTATTACATAAACAGTTGCTTTGACTGGGATTCACCACCAAGAAGTCTTGCAGCTTTTGTGGTATGGTATTTTATGCTTTAAATAGAAGATTAATCTTAATATAAATTGCATTTATATCTAAAATCAATATTTAATGGGCTTTAGTAGTGGTGCAGAACTTTATCTTATAGCCAAAATCAACAAACAGGAAATAGTTTAAGGCTCTTGTTAGGTTTGCCAACCCTCCCTGTAATTGATGTGTCAGGTCAGTGTTGTATCAGGCGCCAGGAACTTTCATACAACCAGACTCCACTTATTATTATTTTCCCCATTGTCAGCAAGTGTCATGGCTCTAAAGATGGCCATTTGAAAATGAAGTTTTTTAAAAAAAAGTTTCCACAGACTTGTTTACATTGACAATAAATAATTTAAATGTCTCAGACATATGGCAGTGGCGTTGTAGAAGTGTTGATGATGAATTGTCAATAAAATGCACATTTCAGAAATGGAGATATTATAATAGTTGTTACTTTTGTGCACTTGCTTTGTATGCTGCTCTAAGAAATCGTGTGGCAGGATCCTATGACGGAACACTTTGCCATGCTGATTATATGCAAAGAAGAGGAATGGTGTTATGAGACATCTTGTCTCATGTAGTCTCTTGGCTTTAAAAGCTGTCATATAACTGAGAAGTAACAATACGGAGATGCAGCAATTGCATCCTAATTGCAATTTGATAATGGAAACCAATAATTTGATATAGTGATCTGTGGGGCTTATCAGTAATGATACTTCCTATATCAGAGGCATGATGACTTTGAATAAGATTTGTTGGGGTGCAATAGTGGTAGAGTGTTTTGGGATTTCCCAAAAGCATTTAGTCAGTCACTGCTGGAAGCAGAATCCTTAATGTTATTCATACAGAAAAGCTGTTACATTTTCTATGGGTTTTTGTATCCCAATGCTTAAATAGGTTTTGGTCCTCCCCCCACCCCAATGCCTAAGTTGAATTTCCATTAACACTGTAGAGTACAATTCTGATTGGCAAAAAAAATTAGACAAGTACATTTGTCCAACCCCTAGGCATTTTTCTACTTTGAATATTTGGCTTTAAATCTTTTTTGTCAACCCATAGCCTTTTGAATCCTGTCCAAAATCTGGAAGTTATTGCTGGAAAATGCTTGTCCCTCTGCTGCAGTGAACATTGAGAGCAGTATACTGTCTTTTCTCACATGCTTCCAGGCACAGTTGTTTCAGAACTGACAAGCTAAGAGCCATCAGTGCCATAAACTATATATGTAGCAATATAATTTAATGCCAGGATGGGCAGAGAAGACACAAACCATTTGCCTTCCTTTGACTCATTGTCACATGTATATATGGACAACATTGGTGCTGAAGGAAAGTTGTTCTAAGGAAAATTGAAACATTCATTTTGTATGCTGTGATTTTTGGACTGATATGTTATTAACAGAGATTACTGAGCAGATTCAAAGCCTTTGGATAGACATAGGTGAAACTGGACTGCTTATACCCAAGATTTTTGCCCACTTCCTTTCCTAAGCCAAACTGTAGTTACCTATAGTGCCACAGCAGATATGTGATTGCTTGTGATTGCAGCTCTGTAAAAAGCAGTATGGTGTGTGTCCCAATAAGATCTTTGGTGTATCCGTTGATTACTGCATACCATCTGTTCAAGTGCAATTGAAGTCTTGGAATTGGAGTAGCTTAAAATGAGCTGCAGATTGCAGAATACAGCAGTTCGAGAACTGCAGATTAAATGAGCAGATCCTGTGATTGTGATAAAGATCCAGAATTGTGAGAAGTTGGACTTTGTAAATTGGATGATTTTAAGTGCAGAACGAAGAAGGTGATTTTGTTTCCTTAGCCATGTCTCCAAAGCCCTTGATGGTTTTGAACATTTGCTCTTGAGGGTTAAGGGGACTTGAGAATAGTGTGTGAGTTGGTGCTGGGGGCTACATGGGAAAGGAGAACTCAGTGAACATTACCATCAAACCTCTAGTCAGGAACTTCTCCTTTTCCTTGCTTTCATTCCCTGATAACAGAGGAAAAGCGTCCATTTGTAGAGTGGAATTCTACATGAATTCTCTATTAATTCTACATATTAGATTTAAACAGATGCTTACAATGCATGGTACATGAGATTTAAATATTCTTTCTTGGGCTGGAAAGGACATACTGAAAAAAATCAGTGGATACAGTCTTCTCACATTGCTGTCTCTTGCTGTTTCTTGTCTTATCTTTCTAAGTGTTAAATATGCAATAAGCAAAAGCAACCTAAATATTTCAACACAGAAAACATTAACATACAGTTGCTTCCTAGTTCATGTGCAAATAAATCCATTTGAAATATTGCTACGTAGTTTTCACATGTAGTGATTATTATACAATATTTTATGTGTATCAAGTGAATGGAAGACATCACATCGGGTGAAATGAGGTTATTTTTAGAATAACCTGATACAGATGCTGAAATGTCTTATAAATTAGGTTTAATTTCCTGTAGCCTCATGACATTTCATGCACTTGTAGATGTTGGAGAGGATGAAACAATATAGGCCAGGAGAGGAAGAAATGTATGCAACCTGGTTTATGTACTGTCAACTTACTATAATGAACAGAAAAATAATTGGACAACTAAGCTCTTGGTGAAAGGACATACCTCAACATAAGTCAGTGAATTATTTTGCAGGAGAAACCTTTATGTTTAAATTTTATTGTGGATAATTTATTGGTCCTATTTGTCCATTTTGAATTGTTTTAGCCTTTTCAGTTGTTACAAAGTAAGTGCTGCTGTGTTAACATTAACATTTGATATTTTACGCATTTAATTCCTGTGCTGCTGTGTGATCTTTAGGGAAATGTGCTTGAGTGCTACAAGACAGAGACAAAGTATTGATCAGTTAACATTTCGGCTACATTTATGTATGTCGCAAAATTAATGAAAATGCCAGACAAAAATGTCAGAGTGCACAAAACAGTAGGATTTGAATTTTGGTAGTTTAATGAAAAGTTTAAAATATATGTTATCACATGTCCCTTTGGTCTGCATTGTAGAGTTCATAATACATTAATTAAATGGAAACATGCACTTTACTTTGAGGGTTGTTGAGCACAAACTTCAATGGAAGAATCAATTCTTGAAGTAGCTGATGTTTCCAAATGACTTCAATAAGAAATTGCAGGTTTGATTATTGAAGGATGGCTCTAAGTAAAAAAACAAAGCAAAATGAAAAAAAAACTGTTTTCATCTGTCAAAATGATGGCATCATATTTTAGGCACTTGAAATTTTCCTACACTGCTCTTTTATATTTTTCCTGTTTTGATATATTTCCTTAGCTCTCAGATAGCCTAATCTAAATCCATTTACCAGTTAAGTGAACAGATGAAATGTTTGAGATCTTAGGCTGACGGTTTATGTTCATTATTAATAGGGGAAATCTAGTAGATCAAGGTGGAAATGTTCTTGTAGCTCCTCCTTTCCCCTGGATATTCCTCAGGTCTTTTGAAACATCTGTGGAAAGCAAGTATAATTGGGAGGGGGGGACAGAAATGTTTTTCCCCAGTGAACAGTGCTATATTATAGACAATTACAAACCAGTCCTCAAATTGCACAATCTTATGTGAAAATTGCAACAGCCATCGTGGCTAGCCAATAAAAATCATTATTTCATTCAAGTTTACAGTTGCATTTTGCTGTTGCATAGATAACAAAATAAACAATTAAAAGGATAAATGAGACAGTGATAACAGGTGTAACATTGTTTGTTTTGTCTTTTCAGGCATCTCAGAAATATTATATATCTATACTATGTTAAAATATTGTAGTTTTGCTAGTTGCTGTGCAAGGCAGACTGTCCTTAAAATGAGGACAGTAGCTGCTGAAATGCCTTCTGGACTCGGACCATGTGTGAATGGCATGTGGCTCTTGCTGTTTTAGAAAGTTAGTGAAACTTTCTTCAGCTATGGACATGTCTGTTGTTGTGCAGTATATAGATGTACTGAAAACACGTTGGAAAATACACAATCTGACACAATAAAATTTTGTTACTCATCTGAAAACAGCTATTACCTCTGGTATTTAATGACTTCACAAGGCATTTTCCAGATTGTCTCTTCCATCAAGAACCACTTGCGCCACTTGAAAACCTGCCTTGAGTTCAATGCCATCTCAAGACTTATGCGTAATATTAGGCAAACAGAACTGCTGCTGGAAGGAGGAACTCATAAAGTATACACACTCAGTAACATATAGAAGCATATACTATTCACTCATAGGGTTTTCTGGATCCCAGCCTTTCTGATGGATAAAATGGCATGCCATATGCATTTAGTTTGACAAGCATTTTAAATGTCAAGTCATAAACTTGTGGAGTATGGACTATCTACCATTTCCAAGATGTCTGAATGCTTTTTCTCCTTGTACCTGACTTTGATGGGAAATGGTTAATGAGCAAATACATTAATATTTTGTTTGCTAAAGAGGTCAGTGATTTAGGTATTTAACTGAGGAGCCAGAGACTGAGAGTTTGATTCCCCAGTTTGCATCTCAGAAGATCCTGCTCATGTGACCTTGGTCAAGCTGCGAAATCCTAGGATGTCCCAGAAAAAGAGAATGATCATCCACCTCTGAGTATTATCTACCTAGAAAAATATCAAGTGTTGACTTGATAGCACACAGATTATTAAAATAATGCCAGGAGTTGGAGAACAACTTCAGCATTCCCCAACAGCTTGGGCATTCCCAGCAGTGTTTTTGACTTTGAACAGAAGCTTCCCATGACATATTGCAAGCAGCCTCTGAAGTGAGGGTAAGAAGATCCAAAGAAGAGATTGTGCTCTCTTACAGAAAGGAAACTTGCCTGTTTTGTTCCACTCTCTAAAAGAGCTTTCGTAGAATGCAGTGTGTTTTCTTGAACCAGATCTCTCTCATTCTGAAGGCCCAAGGCAGCCGGGGGGGTTGCTGCAGGTTCCTGTATTTTCTTTCTAGATATATCAAGTGCACACAATCAAGAAATATCCTTTTGATACTTCAATTTTTGTCATCTCCCCTCCCACCCCTATGCCACACAGACAATGCAATGGGTCAGTTTCCTTACATATGAAGGAAAAAGATATTTTCATAACGGGATTAGTTTGGGGCATCTTTAACACACAGTTTAAAAATCATTGAAGTAACTATCTTAGCTACCACACCTGTTACTTTCTTTTTCAAGGTTAACTACCTGTTGCCATAGGCAAATGCTGTCTCCCCCTGCTGTGGTGACAACAATTCCTTACTTAGAGTGGAATCTAGGCAGAATTTATAGAAGGAATCATATAGAAATTAGTGGAAGAAAAGTCTGTGATGGATATTTCTTCTTTTGTTCCTTGAAATTGGCCGTTTGCCATTCTCATCATGAAGACAGGAAATAGGACTAGTTTATATTTGA
>JAHTLZ010000240.1:22869914-22887910 GCA_023846285.1 Phrynocephalus versicolor | reverse complement strand
TGCCATTCTCATCATGAAGACAGGAAATAGGACTAGTTTATATTTGAATCTGAGCAGCGTTAGGGAAGATGAGGTCCTCCAGATTTGGTTGGGCTCTGGGGCCTGTTAATCTTGGAAGCATGGTTAAAATTTAGAAGCCCACGTACTACATAGATCTCACATTACCAGTCTCTACACTGAAGTATGTCATCTTCTGTAGGAACATCCATGAAAAAAAAATAGAAGTGTCTATTGCTGACACAAATTTTAAATAAATATATCAGAAGAGATGACAGCCTTTTTAGTGTGATAAATTAACAGATGCAAAAAAAAATCATTTGAGGTAGATATTAGGTTTCACATATGAATTGTGAAAGAAATGCTGTTTCAGTTTTATATTCACGTATCATATTAGCAATATTTATTGGTTGTCCTCAAAGCTACATTCTCAGGGCTGCTCACAATGATTATGGGGTGTTTTTGAACTATAACCATGCTGGCTTTTTTTAAAGGAAACTCTAGTTCTAGCAGGTCTGCATAGGTTCTAATTACAAGTGCATCTGAGTGAGACGCACTTCGTAGTCCACAAATGAAAAAAGTTCGTCAAATTCATGACAGTTAAGTAAAGAAAGCCAACAGTTATTGGCACAGGAGGGGTGTACTTGTTGTTAAAGGGCAGTTCAGAATTAGAATATAAAGAAATTGCAATTAATATCAACTGCACAGTAGCCTTTATTACTCTCCAGAATGATATTGTCAAGATGATTAGGCATGTCTGATATTCAGATTATAACGGAATCACCTTTGTTAACTAGAAGTAACTCATTAATGGACCAAATTGTATTCTTTTATCCTTCATTAAAAACATTACATGTTTTAAAAATGGTATTCTATTAATGTAATCAGGATTTTGTAACATAACTACGCTGCCATATAAAGGTAACATGTAAAGTCATTTCTGAAATTTGATTTTATTCTCCAGTAATGTCACATTCGCTAAGTTTCATTTGAACAACTTTGTTCTCCATCATGTAAGTTTCAGAAAGTATGTACAGTATGTTGGATATAAAAATACACCCAACACTAATTCATTTGTTCAGCAATAGATGCTAGTTGTAAAATAGAATTCATTTGTTCAGTGAATAAATGATGGGTATAAAAAGTTAAGATTGCTGTAAGTTGAACAACAGTAACAACATAAAAATATTCCACTCCCACCTCAGCCCTACAACAAAGGTTTAAAAATTAATATGTGCTATGCATATTACTCTCTTAGAAGACTGTCACTTTGTCAGTGTTTTCTCCTTTAATGAAATCAATGTGTGTGGGCAGTGTCTCTTCCCTCTCTCTCCCTGTTTATAATGGGTGGAGTGGGGGATAAGACTCCTCTCTTTCATTCCCTGTAGCGTTTTAATCCCAGTGATTCTCTCCATATCATCCCTACCAGGGTGGCTTTAGCTAGAAGCATTTCATTTGCCTACCCCCCCCCCACACACACACCAAGTCTGCCATAAAGCTGTACAGCTCCCATGCCTCACTCATAGCTCTTTGTTTAGAGCACTTTTCCTTCTGTGCTTTTGCTCTTCCTATGCATAAGATCAAGGCAAAACGTGTACACTGAAGTGTTTTCTGCACCAGGATGGGATAGCACAAACTGTTGCCCCTGACAAGAGCTGATGGGAGGCTTGCGTGCCCACTAACCTTCCTTCCAGTAGGCATATGCATAGTGACCTTGGTTTCCACCAAAGCCTCAGTAGGAATAATGGAGAGACTTCATTTTATTTTATTTTTAATTTCTTTGGAACTGGCTTGGTAACTTGTGACTGATTGAATTCTTTATGATACTGTGCATAACGTCTGTTTCCTTTCTTTCTTTCTTTCTTTCTTTCTTTGTACTGAAAGGAGTGTCAGTGTCAAAACCAACTATTTAAGATGACTAAATATTTGAGAAGTAGCCAGTAAATGCTTCCCTTCTAATACAATACAACTACTGCATGAGTTAAGAATTAATAAAAATGTAACTGCTTTGCTATAGGTGGATATCATTTTCCCAAACAAGGCCATTATAACAGCATTCTTACTTCTCTGTTCTTTAATAAATTTCATTTTCTTATATGCAGTGCCAGTGAGCAATTTCCAAACATAATATGGTTAAATTAATCTCCTCAACTATTTCATTCCTTAAATTGCACAAACCTGTTTCAATAGTTAGGTGTTCCTGGATACATTGCAAAAGTATCTTGGTCTACTTATTTTATAAAGCTGAAAAGGACTCATTGAAATACAAATATAATCATTGTTAGGTAATATTTATTCTTAGTGAGAAGGTTTTCATTTTATGCAATCCCCCCTTACTAATGTGATTGTGGTTATCTCTTTACACTAAACATTTACAACACATATCTGTTTCAGCAATGGAGTGCTTGAGCCTAGCTAGGCAATTCAGAGATGAAAACCCTGACAGCTATCTAGTAGTACTAGAAGGGTATCATTGAACTGGCTGAAGTTACTTACCTCAGGAACAATTACCTGTTCAGGGTCAAAACCCCTTTCACCTTTCTACCTGAACACCTGCAAATTGAGCTGTTTCCCATTCAGAATTTTAAGAAGAGAACCATTGTTTGGGAGGGAGTTTGTTTCTGGGAGAAAAGTTACGCCAGTTCTCTTTTAAATGAAAGACAAGTCTGTTGTTACTTAAGGGATATTAAGCTTCACTGCATTTTTGAGGAAAACAAATTTGCAGTAACTTTATCTGTAATGTAGTACTCAATAGGTGCAAATAGACCCTACATTGTATATGGCAGAACAGGAAAAATAAGAGTTTGTTAAAACCATAAAAGGGATTTGTAACCATTATGTTTTAACAGGCTACCTTATCCAAGGCATAGGTTATAGAGGAAATGTTTCAGTTACAGCTCAGCATTAAATACCTGCCTTGTAATTTATCTGAATGCTTCCTCAAAGAAGGAGGGTTTTGTCTATTTCACACACAGTGAAATTACAAATTTCCTGAAAATAAATAGACTGATCTTCTTTGATTTAGGGCTTTAGTTGGCTAGGGATTACAATAAAAGACTAAACCAAAGTAATTGTTCCCAAAACTGAGCTTTGATTTGGTTTCCATTATAGTAGTGGTTTATTCATTCCATTAAATGCCTTGCTGATTTCATTATTTCATGCATTATTTTGAAATATAATTTTAAATGCATATAGTTATGAGGCTTCACTGCATACATTTTCCCGTCACTTGTGAGCCTATTATGGATCATTTGTTCAGAATCTGTTATTTTTATTTTTATGAATGTGAATCACTACCCAGGATTTTGAAAGTGATTATGGAACTTCTGGTCAGTACTCAGCCTTATGTAGTGTAATGTGTTGTTACAGTTAAAATTTGTGAAATTGGGTTTCAATTTAGATTAATAGGATGTCTGCTGCTGGCTAAAGATTTTATAATAAATATGAAATAGAGAAACAGATAAAGCTAAACAGAGGAATGTAATATTTTCAGAAAACCTGCTAGCATAAAGTGTGAATGCATTGCATAAGTAAACTACATATATTAATTGTCAGAATATTATCTCCTTGTGTTTCTTCCTAATTCACAGTTAAGTCAAATATTCTATTACAGTACTTAAATATTGCACTCGATTATTTAACCTAACCTCATTCAAAATACCTATCTACTTTCTTTAATTTTAGACATAAAAATCTTAGGTGTGTGTGTGTGTGTGTGTGTGCTTTTTATATACATGAGGGCACAGCAAATAATACTGGAATAAAATATAAACATATCTGAATGAGTTATTTGAATTACTTTCATTTTAAAATAATTCCTGAAAAATAATCAAAACAATTAGATAGACAGGGTCCAAAGGAAAAAAGTATTTGTTTATATCACGACTTTACAGATGTACACCTCAGCTGAGACAGCATATTGGAGAAACAATCAGCATCATCCTTAAGAACTGGGGTAAAAGATAGGTAAAAAGATTTGTCTGATCAAGGGACAATTTACTGTTATGCACAATTGTCTTCACCTTTTCCTCTTCACCTTGTGTTGCCCAAACTCTCAATAATTAAATTGATAAATGGGAGCCAATATTTGTGTGAGATTGCTGATTATAGAGAGCAGCACTCTTCATGTTAGAAAATAACTACCTTTTATATTTCTTCGTTGTATGGCTACTTTCAGAAGTATAATGTACAATTTTATGTCTGCATTTATCAAGAGCAAGCCCATTAGTGACCCTTTTAAGCAACATCACTGTTTAACCCTAGCAAATCTCACTGAACAGCAGTATCTCTTTCTTGAGTAACAAGAAGTTTAAAACCAGATGATCAAGTTTTAATCCTTTACACAATTGCTTGTATTAAAGTAAGAGAGTTCCGAGAAACATACATAGGGTGGAATATGTGAGATTTGAGTAGAATGAGAGATTTTAAAAATGTATTAAGAAAGCATAATGATTTTGTATCATTTCTATTCTACCCTTTTCTGTCACTGGTAAAATGAAAATAGTATCTTCCAATGTTTAAAAGCTGCTTATATTTTATTGATATTTTATATGTTTATGATTTAAATATATAAAGTATGACTTCATCAACATAGAGCTGATTCTTGAAAACCATTTTTATGTTCGGAAGGAATGAAACAAAACACAAGTATAGTTTAAAATATAAAGCAGCATAACTAACCCTGGAGCTAAGAATTTGATTTAAGAATGATTTATTATATTCATCTTTCATAGTCAGAATTCACTAGTTAGACATCCATTTAAAAAGAAAATGTAAAAATTTTCTTGATAGCAGATGTAATGGGGATGAGATACTGAATCCACAAAAGCTTTGTAAAGTTACGCCAAGTAATTCATCTTTTAGGGCTGATACAACATTCTGCATGAGCCAATGTCTCATAATTGACAGTCTGCATCATGTATTTGTCCTGTTCTGGATTTTTAATACTGAATAATGCCAAAGTTCAAAGGCATTCCAGAAAACTTGTGCATTAAAATACTGTGGATGATTTTTATACTCTTCTTCGCCCAAAAGTACTGTTTTGTTGAAGAGATTTTTCTGGGTTTGTTTGTTTGTTTTTTCAGATAATGATGGTTTTGGTTTCCAAACAAAGAGGATTTTGATATGGGTGGGAAGCACCGTCAGTGCTGATATGAAAATACTGCACCTCCTCCTATAGCACTGTATAGAACAGTAGCATGTATACCAGCAAGAGCATGGAAGCACATAGAAGAAAACACTAAAGACACGCAATTGTTGTCATGTTTGGGAATCCACATGAAAAATCAAATTTTAGCTTTTTTTCTCATTTAAATATTACTAATATTTTATTTTTTAAATTTAAATGTAGGGACACATTATGATGAGGGGTTTGGGTTAATTTGAAGAGTATCCCTGTTCTTAAAATTTGATTAGTGTTTTCTTAAGATTTGTGACTGAATTGGTTCTCTTAACAAATATCTCTCTCGAAATCCACAGTGTGCTTGCACCATACATATTCACTGTGATTATAATACAGTTCAAAAGAGCACTGAATTATTCGTTTCAGTAAGTCCAAAAATAATTTTCTTCCTCACAGTAAGCAGAAAGCATTCTTAAAGAAAAAATGAAAGCAGTGTATTTAATGTTTTCGGCTCTAAAACTATTTCATTATGGTTAATTTCTAGTACTAGAAGATCTATAGCATAATTACAACTAATATGTTGTCTGGAGGAGCATTATTTATTACTAAACCTAATTGTTTTTATTGCATCATTAGGTGCTGCAGAAAACCTTGCAAAATAACCCAATTTACTGTCTTAATTATATTGAAAGCTTACAAAATAAATATAGGATAGTTTTAATTAATTTTAGCAATTCAGTACTTGTATTTGCCTAGTCTTATTTTCTTTGTTTTTCTGTCCCTAAAGAAATGAGTGCAGTCACACTGTTACAGTGAAGTCTCATCTGTACCTGTTAACAATTAATTTTCTAAAATCATTTTGAAAAGTACTGTACATTGGTTAATCAACACTATATTTTGCCATAAATTTTGACTGTTGTTTAATAGAATAATTGAAGTTAGAGGGAAAAAGCAACCCAAAACTCATAATGGTGTGATATAAATTAACTAGTGTTTGAATTTTTCATCATTTTCACACAAAAACCACTTTGTAAAATACATTTATTCTGCATACTTTTTGGTTACACTTTGGAAGTATTTTTAATATATCATTATCCATATGTGGCAGCAAAGGCTATAAAGTTTATTAATTTTAAAGATTATCCCTCTGAAACAGATGGAACTGCAGTCATAAGTATGCTCAGATTATTTTAAGAGAACACATTTCAAAACTAGCCTGGTCTAGAGACACTTTCTGTAGTTGCTAACAATTTTGATGCATTCTGGAGCTTCTTTGGCTGTCAATTTATTGCTAGTTTCAACTCAGCTACAAGGAGTCTACTACTGCTCTTCTTACTAGAATAGATCCACTGACTCAGTGGGAGTTGCATAAGAGTTGACTTACCATTCAGCAATTGATCAATGAAACTACTCTCTAGTTGGGACTAGCGGTAGGATACTGGCCATTATGTTCAAGTGATTTTCTCTTTCGGTTGAATGTTGAGGATAGCTCTGCCTGAACGTCTTCATTGTATGTGCTCCAGTGGCACAGTCTGCTGGAAGAGATGTATCTTATGGTCAATAAGCATTATGGGAAATGAGTACAAATGTTTCCCCCAGTTTTTTAAGCTTGCATTTTAGCATTATTTGTTATTAGTGTTCTGCAGGAGGGGAGGTTGAACTCACTAGCATCACTTTCAGAAAATAAAAAATAGAAAAACTCATAAAGGGAATAGAAGAAAAATTATTTTTGGTTTTGCTTTAACTGGAAAAAAACAAACTTTTAAAATTTTATATGAGAAACTACCCCAAACTGATAAGAAGAAAAGGGCAGTTCTTAAAATATATAATAAAGAAAGCTTTAATAAAATCAATATGCCAATATTTTGATGTATGATGATTCCTAATTAGAAAGATGTTTGTCTTTTGGACAAATACAAATTGATGACTGTTGTTCTTCACTTGAGCCTGTAGGTAGCACTATTGCCTCACAAAAGCAATAATCTTTCCAGCGCAATGGTCTACTTTTATTTATTTATTTAACCTTAGTAGGCTAAATCTAGCTAGCACTTACATTTGCATAATTTCCAGACTTTCATGATGATCTGCACTCTTACAACAAGTGGCCCTAAACATTGTCTTGGCCCTTGTGGGTTTCCCTTTCAAAGACGTTGTTTTATGTTATTTTCCACTATGATCTGATAAGAGTACAGCACAGCAGCCCAATCAAATATATTATCTGAAATCCCCAATGTTATAGTGATAAGCTATCTGAAAAGAGACCTATCTTTTAATGCATTGCTGTTCAGATAACAAATGCATCTGTGGGGTTCTAGCATTCTGTATTCTATTTTCTTCTTTATACAAAACTCTATTCAGGACTTGCTTTACTTTCAACTCACTAATGAGGTAAATGAAGTCTCAATCTCTTAATCTTGCTATTCTTTTCATCTTTGGACAGGGCCACCTACATTATTTCTATTAACTTGTGTGAGAACTGGATCAGCTCCTGTGAGACTAGCATAGAACAGTAGTAAGAGATCCCTGTGCTGTGCTTTTGTATCATTTATTAACTGCTGCTATGAAGTTAGCAAGATGTGTGGAAAACTGTTGCAGGTTTGAGAGTTCTTGGTAAATATAACAAATAAAGTACAGTGCACCCTTGTATAACAAACAGTTTGTATAACATAAAATCTGTACAACATAAAAAATCCAGAGATAGGGGAAGTTTGCTTAACATAATCGCCTATGGGGAAAATCCGTACAACATAAAAATGGGATTACTCCATTTTCAATGCATTCCTATGGCAATTTGTATAAAGGAAAATTTGCTTAACATAATTTCATTTGGAACGAATTAATTCCTTTATACAAGGTACCACTGTACAGTGGAATATCATAGGTGACAATTCTTAATGTCTCAGAAATGGTATACTGCAGTTACAGACTTTCCAGAGTGGGTAGTAAACTGTGCACTATATAGTAAAGTCTACCTTTGCCTCAAGTTCATATGAGTACCATTGGCAAAAGAGAATCAAAACAATGTTTTTTTACATTCTGCTCCTTAATATAGATTTTTCTTTCAGATCTATTATATCCATAATCAGTATATAGTACCAAAGGAGATTTGGTTATTATTCTAACTAGCAATCATGACTTGCTTGAATGAAAATTTGGAGCTTTATTCTGTTTTATTAATAACAAAGCAGAGAAAAATACTGTTTTGAAGTTACCATAGATTTGTTATAGCTTCTCTCTAAGGAAGATGGCTTTTAATGATTACAATAGTTTTCTTTTATTCATTTGTGGGTGGTTTTTTTTTTTTTTTTGTGGTTAACATAAGGCAGCTGTGAGTGTAAAATTCATTGAAATTCACTAAGTGGGATTCAGAAAAAACTTACAAAGGCCTATTAATGTGCATCTTTATTATTCCTTTGTCAGTGTGCTGCACCATGGGAGACTTGAGAAGGGAACACTACAGCCTTCTACGAACAAGCTGTTTTCTAATCATATTATCTGTGCATTTGCGCGTATACTAGAACATGCAAAGTCAAATGCAGGTGGGAGGGAGCTAACCTTTGACTCACTGTAGCAGCAAAAATATTTCAGACTATCAGCACGGGAGTTTTCAGCTTTCATTGTCTCAATAGAATAGAAGGTATCTTTATCTTGAAGGCAAAGAGCACAAATAGATCCCCTATGTATGCCGTGCCACTGTTTTCTTGAATTCATATGAAATATGAGCCTTGCAATTTGAAGGAGGAAAGATAGAGTAAAGAAATTCAAATACAGAAGAAACTATGTATTGCTTCTGACACAAATGTAGAAGATTGTGTTCAAATGAGTGAATGCAGTAAGGTCAACAACAAGAGTCTACCTTACTATTTCAGTGTAGATTTGCTCTCCCTGCCAAACTCTAATTTTCTGTTGTCACTAACTAGGTTAAAGCAGTTGATATTTTGAAATGTTGATAGATACACTGCTTATGAAGGCAGACCATTGCCTAAGTGTGTTTTAGTGGGTACACTAAGTTAAACAAAAGCTGGGCTGATACAGTATTTTTGTATCTTGTATTTTTGTATTGGCATTTTTATTGGATTCAGTTTCTTGATTTTTTATTTGTTTTATAGTTGCGGATCTATTTGTCTGCTCTTATTATTGTTTACTTTACATTGTTCACCACCCAGAGATTATTTGGGAAAATCAGGTGGTATATAAATATAAATAATAAATTTGGAAAAGAAACTCAAAACCTGCCTTTCAGCAGTAGTGTGTCTAAGTAGAAAAGATATTGAGCAATGTGTTTGGGGGGGGTGGAAGGATTACGGAAGTGTTAATAAGACATGATTTTAAAAAACAGCTTAAGCATCTTAAAGGGTTTCTCTGCTTTTTTGTGGGCACCTTTTCATTTAAGGGATGGCAATTATGCTCATTCATTGTATTCTTGAAGGATTTTGCAACCAGGATCTGACAGATGTTGTGAGTTTTTCAGGCTGTTTATCTGTGTTCTGGAAGCTTTTCTTTCTGACGTTTCGCCAGACTCTGTGGCTGGCATCTTCAGAGGGCAAGGAGCTCAGGGAACTAGGAGTTCTCTCTGCACTCTGGAGTATAGAGTGTGTGAGACTGGGGTTTTTTGGGTTGTGGGAAAGAGGGAACTTGTCCTATTCAGGAAAGTAGGTGTTAACCATAGTACTGTGATGAAGAGATTAAAATATTTCAAAGCAATCAGGGGTAGCAACGAGCTTTCTGTGTAGTTGGTGGGTGTTGTTAGTTGTTCTATTGTGTGAACTGATCACTGTTGCTTGTGGGTGAGTGGCTGAGAATCATTGAGTTTTGGTCTGGATGCTGCGCTTTGTGGTTCCAATATATACCTGGCCACAACTATAAGGTATCCAGTATACTCCTGCAGTGGTGAGTGGGTTCCTTTTGTCCTTTGCTTACTGTAGTATCTGTTGTATTTTTGTGGTGGGTCTAAATAGTGTTTGTAGGTTGTGTTGTTTCAACACTTTGTCCATGCTGTGAGTTTTTCAGGCTGTTTTGCCATGTTCCGGATGTTTTTCTTCTTGACATATTCATGACAAAAAGAGGCATAATCAAAACTCTTGTAGACCATGCAAACAGAAACTGTGAAGCTGAATTCCTCAACACTGAACTCAGCCACCTGAATTAGGCCATACAGGCAAATGGCTATTCCAAGAATGAAATAAAAAGAGCAATCAAACAAAAAAAAATCATCAAACTGAAGAAGAAAAACAGCCTCCAACAAACAAAGTATTTCTGCCATACGTAAAGGAGTCAAGGGCCACATGGACAAAGTGTTGAAACAACACAACCTACAAACACTATTTAGACCCACCACAAAAATACAACAGATACTACAGTAAGGAAAGGACAAAAGGAACCCACTCACCACTGCAGGAGCATACTGGATACCTTATAATTGTGGCCAGGTATATATTGGAACTACAAAGCGCAGCATCCAGACCAGAATCAAAGAACATGAAAGACACTGCAGACTAAAACAACCAGAAAAATCAGCAGTAGCTGAACATACTCTGAAGCAAACTGGACATAAAATCCTCTTTTAGGACACAGAGGTACTGGACAACAGTACCAATCACTATGTCAGACTATATAGGGAAGCCATTGAAATCCACAAACTTAAGCACAGTATCAACAAAAAAGAAGAAAGTCTAAAATCAACAAAGCCTGGCTACCAGTACTAAAAGGTGCAGAGTGCAAAAGGTCAAAACTCAATGATTCTCACCCACCCACCCACAAGCAACAGTGATAAATTCACACAATATAATAGCAAACAACACCCACCAACTACACAGAAGAATTTTTGTTACCCCTGATTGCATTGAAACTTCTTAATCCCTTCATCACAATACAATGACGTAACACCTATTCTCCTGCATAGGACAAGTTTCCTCTTTCCTACAACTTAAAAAACCTGTCTCACTCACTCTATACTCCAGACTGCAGAGATAACTCCTAGTTTCCTGAACTCCTTGTCCTCTGAAGATGCTAGCCGGAGTCTGGCGAAATGTCAGGAAGAAAAACGTCCAGAACACAGCCAAACAGCCTGAAAAACTCACAATTATGCTCATTCTCTATTTTTGTTTTTATTTATTTGTTTGTTTATTTTTTCATTTTGCACTACAGTTCCCATAATCCCTCACCATTGTTTATACTGCCTTGGATATTGTATTTAGAGGCCTACAATATCTAGAGGGCCATAGTTCATCACCCCAGTGGATTGGATGCTGCTTCAGAACACTATCTAACTTCTGTCACAGGTTTTCAGGTGTTGTGGAATATCTTTGAAGTTATCGAGGAAATTGTACGGTTATATTAAAGGATATTTTAAAGTATAATATCTGTGTTTCTTGTACTCGGTTCAGTGGATGTCTTCTCCGCAACATTCTGCTATAGGCAATATTGGTCTTGAAGGTACTGCAAAATTTGATTGTTTACCTACCACAGGATAGCATGGCTGCTACTTTGGAAATGTTTACTGTACATTATCCAGTGTGTTGTGGAAGTTATATTTAGGAGACATGATCAGGTCTAATACTGGACTTGCTGTTCATTTGTTTGATATATAAGCATGCAGAAGTTAGCTAGAAAGAGATGGCTTGCAGCATTTGCCAGGATGTCAGCAAGTTGCTGTTTGTGTGTGCATCCTGGAGCTGCTTAAGGCTACATTGTTCATCTATAAATCCTTCATGTGTGGTGTTCTTTATCTCTTGATATTGTAGTCGATATTCTCATGTTAAGTACTTTAAAACTATTCTTTCAAAGCAATAGTATTTCTGTGAATTTTCCACTATCAAACCATAGTTTAGACACACACTCCTTTTTTCTCTAAAATTATGTTGAAGACATTTTATTCATACAAGCAGCATCCCATTGCTTCTCTCATTTTAGTATACCATAAGTACTGAACAAAAATATGTCAATGGCAGTGCAAGCCCAAATAATTTGTTTCTGCATCTGAGTTCAGAAGGATAACTATCATAACTGAGCTTTTGGTTCCTAGGGCTCTTAGAATTTGCCATAATATGCTGTGGCTTCCATGGTGACTCACATGAAGTAGGACATCATTAGCACTTAAAGAACTTGACTGTGTTTTTGTTTGTGTGATAGTCCTCTCTAATTCGGGCTGATTTTTACTTTTTGCTTACCATCTATTCTGCGAATTTCCATAATAGTTAGATCTGTGCTGTAGCTTTTAGGATATAATGGTTCCTCTCCTTCTGATTTTCATTCCTTTTGCTTATCCTTGAAGAGTAAAATCCTAAATTGTGCTAATCACTTTCTGTTTCTCTTTATTCTTATTTCTTCATGTTGCATATGTCTATAAACTGCATTTTCACATCTCTGTAAATGCCGTGAGACCTGAGCGAAAGTTGCTTCTAACAATGTTAAACTCACTCTTAATTAACAGAAACAAATTATCTCCTTGTTTGTGCAATAGCATTTGTAATAACTTCTGGTTATTACCCCTTGTGGTGGAATCTGAGTTTATTTTCCTGTATTGAAGCAAATTCTCTTGGTGTCTCCAAATTATCTCCTTGGGGGTATTTTTTTTGAGTTAATACTGACAGATTCTTCCTGCCAGATATGCCCATCAACTCTCCACATACAGGAACCTCGGTGCTTCAGGCTGTATGCAAATTTAATGCCCATCTCATTTCTATTTCTCTTACATGGATGACAGATATTGTAACAGTAACCCACACATCTCCCTGTGGGATTCCCATTGGATCTTCTTATCCATATATATCTGTGTGCATGCTTGTGTATTTCTGTGTATCTCAGTTTCAGCATGTGTATTTTGGAACAATATATAGGCAAAAAAACGTGAACTTTACTTACATTTATGCATACATAAAATGTGTATGAATGGTTATCTCAAGATAGTAAACAGCCAAGAATATCAGAGATGTATCTAGATCCCAGGGAGACTAATCAGATACTAAAAAATAGATATGGTGCAGGGAAGTGATAAACAAGGAATGTATACTGAAAAATAATTTCTAACCTTTGAGGGCTCCTGCCTTCATAAAGAAAACAAGAAGCAACAGCATAGGAAATGAGTTTTTGTTTTCTGATGTTTCAAAAAATGTGCAAAATAAGGGAAAATTATATGCCAGCAATTGCAAACAGGATTTACTTCACATGTGTCATAGTCTTCATGGCAGCCTTCATTTTCATTCTAGGTAGCGGGGATGGTTGGGGCTCAGTTTAACATCAACCTTAAACTTTAGTGTTGTTTCTCTTTAAGTAAATAATGACACATAAACTGGGATTGGGTGATGGTGCATAGGACTTGCATGAGAAAATGGTTGGAAGAGGTAAGGCTGCTTCATTTTACATAATATCCCTTTAAAAATGTGCTAAGCTACTGCTTAATTATGTTACGCCCATCTCCCATTGAAAAAATTGGGTGCTACTTCTATAATCTGAGTCATCACTGCATTGCTATGGGGGCTTCTTACATCTTACTAGTAGAGGGACTACCCAAACCAATTATTAATCTCCATCTGGCTGATCATGGGTGATGGTCTTGTGTGTTGAATGCTTGGATCCAACACCTACCTCAGAACAAGGGAAAGAGAAGGAACTGGTGCTGAGGAGAACAAGCCTCTTGACTCAGAAAGTGTGGTTGTCTTTACTTCTTTCAATTGCATATATATGGGAATAAGAAGTTATGAGAACATATGCCAATTTTTTCAGTGGCTTCATGATGAGGGGCTGTGTTTTGTGTCCTGTTGCACATTGAAGGCAAGTTTGGACTACCCCTGTGTGAGATCCATCCAGAAAGCAGCCTCTGTAAACCTTGGAACTCTGTTCAGTATCACCCTTTCCTAAATGATTCAAAACGGAACATGCATTTTGAAGCAATGTTTTCCTACTTAATAATAAATGGGCTTTTAACACTTTTAAGCATTCGATACAGACTGAGACTTCTCTCTCGGAGAATTGTCTAAGAAGAGGGACTTGAGGCAGCTCACAGTGAATAAAAACTATGCAATCATTACCATTATAATACCATATAAACAATACTAGAAAAGCATAAGAGTCATTCCATGTCAAATCAACCAATGCATGGAACCTTGATGTCATTGATTTGGTTCATTTTTGGTATATTTGTACCATACCATGAGATGTCTTTAAAAAATGTTTAAGATTTTTTGTTCCATCCATTTCTGAGATATTGCATTTTCAAAATTGCAAAAAAAGGCCAATTCACTACCCACCATAATTTCAAATGTCATTTAATAGATACCTGTGATAGCTATAGACCTGGGATAGGGGTCAGTTTAAAGCTTATGAATAGGGCTTTCATTTGATATACAACATGATGCAATTGTACATTTTCAAAAAATTATACAGTAACCCCCCGCCTATCGCAGGGGTTAGGGACCAACCCGACCCGCAATCTGTGAAAATCCGCAATATGCGGAAGTGGGTCGGGTGGGGGTGCGGGGGCAAACAGAGGGGTCGGGGCGGTGGGGAGCAATCGGATTGCTCCCCGCCGCCCCCCAATGCGGCTCTGAAGCCTCTCAGAAGGGGCAGGAGGGCGGTGGGGAGAGATCCGATTGCTCCCCACTGCCCCCCATGCATCTCTGAAGCCTCCCAGAAGGGGCGAGAGGGCGGCGGGGAGAGATCGGATCGCTCCCCACCACCACCACCCATGCGGCTCCGAAGCCTCAGAAGGGGTGGGGGCCTCCCAGAGGGGCCTGGGGGGCTGCAGGGAGAGATGGGATCGTCCCCCCCCGCCCCCCAGGTACTGCGATCCCGCAATATAGTGGGACCGCAGTACCTGAACCGCGAAATGGCAGGGGGTGAGTGTACATTATATTTAATGTACAGACTTTATTTAAAAATTGAATTTTTGGAAAAACAGATTCAAAAAATTCTCACTTAAAGATACACTGCAGTGCAGGTGGAATTATGATTTTGTTAAGATAGATAATACTTTTGAGATACATAGGTTTTTGATTTAAACTTATTTCTCTTATACCAGTAAATGTTTTTAAGTTTGATTGATCGTGGCTGGTATTTTGAAGAAGAAGAAGAAGAACAGTGAAACATACAAGCACAGAAACACATTTAACAACATTCATATGATCAATAAAACTTCTTGGAATGAGGAGAAATCCAAGAAGAGTTAAACTAACTACAAGTAAACCAGTTCGACAGTTCATGTCAAGATTCATCAATCACTCTCCTCTCCCTATATCTGACACCTGTGGCTCCAAGTTGAACAGAAAAGATTTCAAACCTTGTCTAAATAAGTCCAATCCTGATGTTCATTTTGGGAAGGGGAGGGAATTCCACAACTTTGGAGCCCAAGGCAAATGATCAAAGCCTATAATTTGCCACCTTAGTTCAAGGAACCACCAGTTGTCCAGATTCTGTGCACAGACTCCTCTCAAGAGGAATATACCATGCCACCAGGGCAGAAAAAAAACATAGAACTTTAAACATCAAGGTAAGGAGTTCAAGATACGTCCTTGATATGATAGGCAGCTCATGCAGTGCCCTAGAATTACTCATACCATACTTTTCTGTTTAAGGGAAAAGGACAGAGTAAAAAAGGATGACCTATCAAATTATTATGGTGAAATCACTTTGTTTACTGTAACTCGTACTCGCTGTGCTAAAGAATTTACCATTACCCTGCTTTATATCTAATTGCTGTCTTTCAACACTGCAGTTTTCTTGAATTCATTCCAATAAAAGCATATTGGTGGATTGCACAAGGAGTACAGTTTCTCTCTTAAAAATAGTATAACACAATTTTGTGATATTGGGCAGCTGAGAAACCATGTTGCTAGGGGGAGGAAGGATTCAAGGATTGAGACCTGCCGCCCATGTGCTTCATGTATGAGTTAAAATGTCTGCTTGGCTGGAGGCTTTTCCATTATTTGTGGTCGCAAAGGACAGGAGGACTTTTTAATGTACTACAGGGGTGTCCAATCTTTATGCAAGGAGGGTCAGAATTGGTGAGGTGAAAATGTGATGGGGACCAACCATTCAGCTTGAAGCGGGGAGAAAGGGTGTGGTCCATGTGCATCTGCAACAGCCGCAAATGCTCTGGTTTCAAGGCGCCCAAGAGCCTGGTGGCTGTTGCACCCAAGAGGCACCACTGCTCGCATATGCTGCCCTCCCTCGCAAGGAGGTGGGGAAGACGCTGCAGCAACAGAGCCAGGAGCAGGTTAGGCAGGGCAGGTGGCTGATGGACGAAGGCAGGGAGGGCAGGCAAAACATAAAACTGCAAGCTGATGTCTCTAGCCAGCACAGGGAAGGGCCGGCCGGTGGGGATGAATGACAGACTGAGCTTCAGGGAGAAGAGGCTGAGGGCCACTAAAAAATTTAAATCGGGCCGCATTTGCCCCCCCCCCCGGGCCGGACTTTGGACATGCCTGATGTAGTAGGAAACCTCCATAGGTATTAGGAAGCCTGGATGGGGAAGAATTCTGCTTGAAGAATAGGCTTAGAAAGTACACATTGAATGTAGATAAGGCTAAGGTCCAGGAGCAGGCCTGAAGAAAAATTGTAAATCTCGAAGCAAGAGAAGGAGTATAGAGCCAGTATCACAACTCGTGAGCCTTCTTGTTGCATAAACCATGGCAGCGACTGTATAGAATCTGATAGGGAAAATGTTGCAATTAGTTAGCAATAAGCTTTCTACCAGGAGGGCAGGGCTGGAAAATTTTCTCATGTTATTGTGTGTGCTGTACGTATGCCTGCATGATAGAAGAGCTCTAGCAACCACTGCAGTTTCTTGGCACATCTTGCCACCTGCCTTGCCAACCAAAACTCCCTCTCCAAGCTCTGGGTTATAACATTATATGGTTATTGGGTTTTATCTGAATTCAACAGCCATTTACTTGAATTCTCTCATGCTCTTTCCCACAAATAGCTGGCCCATAAGTAGTTCCTTCCACTACGAAACGTTCCTTGTCCTTTGATGTCCTAGGGAGCCATTTCCATAAGCAGTCTCAAAAGGGCTCCTTGAAGAGAACCAGGTGAAGGGGAGGCAGCAGTTTGTGGGCTCCTTCATAGCCCCAGTTTACTCTCCAGCCACACCACTTTTGGGATGCCCAGAGTGCCATGGCCAGAGAGTAAACTGGGCCACGAATGAGTCCACAAGCTGCCGCCACTTTCCCTGGCTTTCCTGATGGTGTAGCACCCCATCCGCCTCTCTGCCCAGGGCAGAGAGGCGGATGGGGTGCTATTCTTTGGGGAAAGTGAGGATCGAAGAGCAGGCTTTTGAATTTTCCATGGCCATAGCACCCTCACTTTGACTGTGGGAAATTCAAAAATCTGCTCTTTGATTCAGGGTAGCACCTGAAGCATTTGTAACCCAGGGTACCACTGTGTTCAGGTTAAATTGCTGTAACGGCATTTTGCGAAATATAAGTGGGTTTTGAATTGCAGTTTGGGCACTCAGTCTCTAAAAGGTTTGCCATCACTGTCCTAGGGCTCACTCTCTGGTCAATCTCACACAAAAGAATTATGCCAACCTTGCAATCCTAAATCAGACTTAATTTAAGTCTTCCCAGCTTTATACAGACAGATGGGATCCCTGCAGATTCAGCGTTCAGCTGGAGACCTTCTTCCCCCCATTTAAAGCAAAAGGAACTTAGTACTTTAATTGCAATTCCTTTCCCATCAAGCTCACGTTTGTACCAAAGGAGGGCAGGGAGGCAGCATAGAAAACAGGAATAGTGATTATTTTGCAGCACTAGGAATCTGTTGTCTGGAGACATCCTGGAGAGATTGCTTCAGAAGTCTGGGAGTTGAGTCATGGCTACTGGACTTCTTTTTTGAGAGATAGAAACGTTTCGCTGTTCATCCAAATGTTTGGATGAACAGC
>JAHTLZ010000240.1:22857805-22868404 GCA_023846285.1 Phrynocephalus versicolor | reverse complement strand
CCAGATAAACACACCTGGATGACTGAGAATCTTCACAGACGTATTGCTTCAGAAGGCACCCTGGACCAAGTGTGTTGAGCAGGAAAACAGTGTTATTTCATGGAAGTCATGTTGGTCTGAAATGCAAAATGCTGGCTGGCTCTGGGGCTTATGAAAGACTAAATAGTCCAGGGAAATGCAGTACACCAACTTCCTGTGTCTTGTCACTGGTATAAGCCTTTTGTGCTACCCGAAAACCAGCTCTGTAGGACTGCAAGGAATCACCCCTCCCAGTTCCTCTGGAATTCACAGGTTCTCAAACGTGGATACTGCTTATGTTTTCATTTGTGCACACCTTTTCCAAATTTCCTGACAGATTTGTCAGCTAAATGTGCTTCCTACATGCTCTCTCTCTCACTCGCTATATTTAAATTCCTATTTTATAAGTCGTAGAAAGTACTGACTTTCCAAGTTTGCCTTTCAGACTTGGAGGGTAGTAAATCTAGGAAACATTTTCTGTGTTGATTCTCAGAGGAGACTTACTGATTAGAATAGAATTAAGCTTAAAGGCAGAATAGGAATTTTAGGGAGTTGCAGCGAGAATCCCGGAGAGAATGTCACAATCCTGGATAATTAGTTTTATAGGGAATATATTGTTCAATTAAAACAGACTTACAAACATTTTTTCTACTTCAAAACTGTTTCTTTTTCTTTACGTCAGCTTTGTGAAAGATGATAAATTTTTCTCTGTTAAAACAAACTGTAGTCTATTACACTTCATCTAGGAGATAGGAGATATATATACAAATTATACTGATGGTTTTTCCATAAAACATGTATCATTAAAATATCTATCATGAAAGTAAAATATATGATTTGGGTAGTATGCTTTTAATACTGCTTTGCTATAGAGATGCACAGATTGCTTGTTATAATAACATGAGTTTTTAATATGTGATTAAAATATTTCACAGCTCTTTTTGGTTGGGCATACAGTATATAATTTCAGTATGGTTTGGGTTTTGTTTCTTGTGTTTTCTCCTCTGCTCAAAAAAGCAGCATGGAACTCTGTAAGTGGTGCATAATTTGAATATCTGAAAGACGAGAAGAAATCTCTCGAGCACTAATATTGTATTACTGCTCTCTTGTAGTCTAATTCCATCATCTTCAGCACAAATTGTATAAGGATATTTATATAGTTTAGATATCTGTAACTGGTAAGCCATGTGTCTTTTATATACTGGAAAAAAATAGCTGCATTCTGATTCTCTGACATATATGGTTAAGGAACACCAGCAAATGTATGACTCATGGCCATAATGTTTGACTCATTAGCCATTATAATTCAATGTGTATCACTGAAGAGTTAAGAGTAATCAAATACATTAACATCTGCCTCATACACAACAAATTTCCTACATATGTACTAAAGTCTGTGAAGCTCTGCTGTCAATAGTTATATGTATGCATACTTGCATGAACACACATGCATATCAAGACTGAAGTATGGAAATCTGTAGTTGGATTTTATATTTTGTTTGAAGCAAACCTGAATACCAGAGCAAACCTCTGCTTTCAGCTATATAAAATAAGTTCCTTTTAATCCTTTAAAGTTTACTGTACTTTAACTGCACTTTTCAAAGCTGCAGCCCTTACTCTAGGCTGTTCAGGAGATAAATCAAAAGCCACACCATCTTAACATAACTATACATTGCATTTATTAAAATAATATTTATATAACTTAACACCGTTTGTTAATATTTTAAACATTAAACAAAAAAGCAGACAAAACCCCAACTTAATTCTGTAATATTCTGTAATAAATATTAAATTGAAGTAAAACAGAACAAATTTGTGAATTATTTATTTATTTATTTATTACATTTATATACCACTCCATCTAGCTACACGGCTACTCTGGGCAGTTAACAAAACAGAACAGAAATCAAATCCATAAACAATACAATATAATATATAAGCACAAATAAGTAAAAACATAATAACTAGTAAACAATATATATCTACAACAACATAGAAATAGGATCAGCCAAGAAATAATCCAATGTAGCTCCCTTGAATTTCTGCTGCATTGCTTCATTAGCAGTGGCCCTCTTCAGTGTGTATCTTCGACAGTGGTGGGGCCCCACCACTTGCCAATTGTAGATTGAAGAACGGTGTTAAAGAAGCTGATCAGCACCTAGTAAATATAATAAATAGGATAAAAATGCCTTGCTCCATGGAGTGAGGGAGGGGAGGAGGGAGGCCAGCCATGCTACCACCACCACCAGGTTAGAGACCAAGCCAGGAGGAGGTGGCGGAGAAAGAAGAGAAGGGAAGGGAAGGCCAACCGTGGCTCAGGCCTGGTTCCTAGGAGGGTGGAGGGGCTGCATTTGCCCTGGTTGGTGATAGGGGGGCTGGCAAGCCAACAGAGCACCGCAGGCTGGCTGGGATCAGCCAGTGAGTGGGCTGCACGTGGCTTTGGGCAAGCCTCCCTGCCTCCCCTCCCTCCTTCCCAGCTCTTGCTCCCACCCTCCCTCACTTGCAGTGCACCAAGTTGGGCCAGGATGGGTCAGGCCAAGAGAGGAGGCAGTTTTCCCTCTGGGGCACAGCGAGGGGTGATGGCCAGGGTGCATGGCTGGATCTGCACGCAGTGGCACCAGCCTTGCCAGGGCTGTTGCTCCTCATCTCGAGTGGCTGCCCAGAAGGTGATGAGGGCCCTGAGTTTGTCTCCGCTGCCACCTCCTTCCCAACGCAAGGAAGGAAGGAAGGAAGGAAGGAAGGAGAGCTGCTCCAGCTGCTGCCATTGTAGGAGGAGGAGGAGGAGGAGGAGGAGGAGGCGCAGCAGAGGGATCCCAGTGGCAGCACCTCAGGGCAATGAGTGCTGGGGCCCTGGAGACGCACTGATCATGGGCCAATCTTGGGGAGGCTCTGCCCACTTGCCCCTTCCCTTTTTTCCCATGTTGGCCTTTTTGGGGGGCTGTGGTCCAGCCCCCAGTGGTGTCTCGGGGGTTGGACCGGCCCGCTGTTTGAAAACTCTGAAGACCCCTGGTATAAGGTATTCAGAAACAGTTGCCACTCCCTTTTTCTGAGAGTGCCCTTGGATTGTGCAGATTGCCCAAGACTACTCATGCTGGCCCTTTAGCATAGTGGGGAATTGAAGTCCCTACTTCTGGCTCTGTAGCCAGATACCCAACCCACTGAGCTAGTTTGCCAGTTTTCACACTATACTGACAAACATAAATCAATAAGTTAAATCAGTGATGTATCAAATGTTTGAGGCATTTGAGCTTCATTCCAGTGTGCTGTGTGACTACACTAATTTGTTACTGTATGCTTCCAGCATATACTCATGGGGGAAATCAAATACTTCAACAGGAAGAAGGTCCTCCACCCTACTATAAACATTCTTGCATTCAGATCCACCCAAAATAGGTGGGGAAATAGTGCTCTACAATATATTGAATGTTGTGGTCTGCTTTGTAGAAGACTTCTCTGGAATTGCTCTATTGTTGGTGATGTTTGTGAGGAATTTTAAGAGACTCAAACAGGAGAATGATTTCCAACTGAAAAGGCATGGATAATGAACAGGATATAGGGATGGGCATTTCGTTTTGGAACCTACTATGTTTTGGAGCCTACAGCCCAGGTGGTGCTTGGAACCCTCTGATACACACCCAGCCAATGTCTTAGCTTTCTCTGGGCTTGCACGGGGTTAAACTCCAACCAGGACTCAGGCTGTGATGTCATCTCTGCTTCCTCTGTGGTGTTGGCCAGTCAGGAGCTGTGCAGGGACAGGCATCATCCCGCCTCTCTGTCAGGCATATAGCATATACTGGTTCCAAAATGAAATGCCCATCCCTATATCCTGTTCATTATCCATGCCTTTTCGGTTTTTGGGAACCTACTGGTTCCAAAATAATATGCCCATCCCTAAACATGAATTGTCCTGCTTAACAAGAGTATGATTCATTTACATCATCACTTTTGATAGATGGGACTACCGTTAGTATCAACATTATATTGGAAATGCAACTTTTAAAGTAAGCTTGTAAGTTAACCAGAAAATGAAAAATTTAAGATGCAGATGGACAGTAAGAACAATTAACATATGGATTAACTTCCAGATAAGTTAAAGACTGAAAAAAACAATTGACAGCTTTTTGGGTAAAACTCAGTATTAAAAGGCATTAAGGGAAATTAAAGGAAGTCCCCCCTCCCCTTCTGGATTGGGACAAGGTAGAAGATGTGAAGAAAGTAACATGCAGCCGAACGATCTTCCTGATAGTGATAGGAGATACAGCCAGTGTTAATTGGGTCTGTTTGTCATACCACTACTAGATATTCTCCTACTCCTATCATGGAATAATAAATATTCCGCATGTATATAACTGTGTTTGGAAGGAATCCAAAAGACATATTTTGTAACCATGACATTCACAGCTAAAACAATCCTGTCAAATTGCCATGAGCCCCCACTGAAGAAGGCCACCACTTTCACAGGCAACCCCACTGTCCACTATCAAGCAGCTCTTATCATTAGAAGGTCCTTTGTAATATTTTATTATACTGTCCTTTCTTGTGATTTAAATCATTTGTTCAAGGTCTTATCTTCTGGAGCAGTCCACCCTTAGGTTACAGTGTAGGATTGATTGGTCACCTTGGGACCAATTAGGATATATTGTTTCATTTTGTTTTGCCTATTGCCTAGATTATAGTGGAGGGAAGTGGAGTGATTGAAATAGTGTCTAAATCTACTAAACAGACAGATTCAGGCACTGGTGGGACTCACTTTGAAGACTATCAAACACAGGTTAGAGGCACCTTTACAATGACAGGGATATTCCCCAAATCAACTGTTGGATAGCTCAGCGATTTAGGAATTTGGTTTTGGGTGAGAAGTTGAGAGTGCAATTACTTACTGTGCTTCCTTGACAAAGGCCTAGATCAGTGACAGCAAACCTTTTAGAGACCAAGTGCCCAAACTGTGAGTGAAAACCCACTTATATTTTGCAAAGTGCCAATATAGCAATTTAACCCTAATACAGGTGGCTGTGAAATTGCGATGTTGGGTGCCCACAGAAAGGACAACAAGTGCCTCTTTGGCACCCCTTTCCAGCACTTCCAGGTTTTGTTTTTAATATCCCAAACTGCATTTCTAAGGTATAGTGAGACTGGAGGCAAAAGATTTCGCTCTTCAGATCCCCGAGATTGTCCATTCCTGGCCGAGGTATAGCCAGTGACACAGAGATATAACAGCAATATATGTCTAAGGTTGCAGCCCCTGATCTGGTTATGATGTGTCATTCCACTCAGTTCTGGATTGAATGAAACTTTTCTACATGATTTGCATATGCAACACAGTCTTTGGTATACTTTGTGTAGTGTAATCGAACTCAAAGGCATGTGATTATTTCACTGAATTCTGGGTTAGAAATGCTATTTTCAATTCTGTCTGACTTTTACCAATATGAAACTTATTACAGTGGCATGAATTTTTCATCAGTAATTCATGGACTGTTAATGTGATGCTTGTATCTACAAACTCTGGGGCTTGCAATGTGGAATTGTCAGTATTTTCAAAGCAAAGTCACAGTGCTTTCATCTTTAACGTCTATAAAATGATGAGAAATGTCACTACAAGATTATAAGTGGGGGGAAGAGGGGGGATCAAAATTTAAATTAAAACAAGAAATTCCACAAACTGCTAGGCCCTGAGCAAGCAGGTTTCATTGGTACTGACAAACATGCCAGGATAAACATGTTTTTATTAGATGGTAGCATCATCTTTGCAGTTCCCTGCATGTCATATAGTCAGAGAAAGAATTTAGTTCCAATGATGATTGGGTAGGCTGAATGGAATGAATCATATGTAATTAGAAATGAGAAAAAATATGTTTAGACATGAGTCAACTACTTAGATACAGATCTCCATTACTGAGGGAAGGAAATTTGAGTATAAAACTTTTGACCATGCCTGATACTGGCTGTACATTGGTGGATGTATTACTGAAATGTCATTTGAGATTTACTGAATCAACATATCTACATACTCTTTTCTTGATATAAAATAACATCCTTGGGATGAATGGCTTGTGACTGCCATTCCATTAAAGGTAAAAAGACAGAGAAAAATGTTTTAGGAAACAAAAGAATCACAAAGCGAAAACTAGGCCTATCAACTGAGGTTTGAGTCTTATGGAGAGAAATAATTCCTCATGGACAGAATTTTCTCCCCATCTGGAGACCTAGGGAGGCATAGGTACTGTATTCTCCTAAATACCTTCTAGTATCCTGAGATCGAGCATCCTTAGGACTGACTGGTCCAATCTGCTCTTACAGAAATCCTAGAATCAGTTTTCATGTATTGCCAACTGCTGTAATATGATTCCTGAAAAGGCTTGTTCTTTCACAGCCCCTACATAAGCACAGAGAAAAGAGCTAATATATATAATGAATGCTCTAAAAGGACATAGACTTCTCAACACTTCCACGGAGGGCAGACATCAAGGAGTACAAAGAATCTTGCACTTTTCAAGTGTTGCCTTTCCCCATCCCAACAACTAAAGGAAGGTTTGTTTCAAGCAAGCAATGTGAAGGGGGGGGGGGAGGCAATCAGAGGCAATTTGCAATCATTTGGTCCCAAGGGCCAGGTGTAAAAAATTCCACACAGACAGTATTGGTCCAGCCTCAGAAGAACATCTTTCTCAGATATGTAATATCTATATATGGATAGCTTCTGCTACACTGTCCATGCAGGGGTTGTGTTTGGATCCAGACAAAGTGTATTTTGTCCACGAAAGCTTGCTGTTTGTTTCATTTTTCTATAAAAAGTGCAATAAAAAGTACCATTTTCTTGTTCTAATTTACACTTTTCAGTTCTACTTTGAATGGGCATAAAACCATTTAAATATTATTTAAAATCTGAATGTATAGGGAGGCATTTCAAGAGCCAACATAACACAGATATTCTACTAATTATGTTTATTGAGTTTAATTTTAATTTATGATATTTCAGTGTCTTTATTATTTGATTGTTGTAAACTACCTAAATAGCATGTTGCCAGATGGGTGATACAGAAAACAAATAAATACATTGTATGGAAGAGGGAATGTTCGTGCTTTATCCTCTGTATAATCTGGCCAACCAAATCCTCTCAGGTTACTGACTAATACATTTAATAATGGATCTTGGAAAGTGTCCTCTTCTAGGACTCCGATACCCAACTGGTGTGTCACCATATGAATAGAACGATGCGATAAACAGACCATGTCTAATCCAATATGCCTTATGTTACACAGAAAGCTAGTAGTAGTAATTATATTTGTTATAATTGTGATGATTATGGCTTACAGTTTATGAAAACCACAAATTCACAATCTCAGAAAATTAGAAATTGTGAAAAGGTTCAATATTCTAGGCTCAAAGTGTCCCATTCTATTCAGCTTATTAATCAATAACACCTACAAAGGGTTTCTGAGCCTTTAAATGGTCTCCCAGGCTGGTTCAGTAGGAATCACAATCATAGGAAAGACTGCTGACCTGACAGTTGGGCATAAAACCATCATCGACACCCTCCATAAGAAGGGAAAGCCCCAAAACGTACAGATTGCAAAATAAGTTGGATGTTCCCAGAATGCTTTATCAATGCACCTCAATAGAAAGTTATTTAGAAGGGAGAAGGGTGGAAGAAAAAGGTGCACAAGCAGCACGGATGATCGCAACCTGGAGAAGATTGTCAGGAAAAGGCCATTCAAAGTTTTGGGGATGTTCACAAGGAGTGGACTGAAGCTGGAGTTAGTGCATCAAGAGCCACCACACAGAGATGGATCCTGGACATGGTCTTCAAATATCGCATTCCTCTTGTCAAGCTGCTCCTGAACCACAAACAACATCAGAAGCGTCTTACCTAGGCTAAAGGAAAAATAATTAGTCTGTTGCTCAGTGGTCCAAAGTCCTCTTTTCTGATGAGAGCAACTTTTGCATCTCATTTGGGAGCCAAGGACCCAGTTTCTGGGGGAAGAATGGAGAGGCACAGTGCAAGATGCTTGAAGTCCAGTGTGAAGTTTCCACAGTCTGTGTTGATTTGGGGAGCCATGCTGCTGGTGTTGATTTACTGTGCTTCATTAAATCAAGGGTCAGTGCAGCCATCTACCAGGAGATTTCGGAGCACTTCATGCTTCCTTCTGCAGACGAGCTTTATGCGGAATCTGACTTCATTTTCCAGCAGGACTTGGCACCTGCGCACACTGCCAAAATATGAAAACCTGGTTCAGTGACCATGGGATTACTGTGCTTGCTTGGCCAGCAAAGTCCCCAGACCTGCACCCCATGGAGGCCATGGTCTCACTAAAGTTTTCTGCACATCTTAATTTGATGCATAGGTTTTTTTCGGGTGGTCGCATGGTGTTTGGTGCGCAATTAGTGTCCTCTCGACAGGGTAGTATTTTACTGCTCTGTGCCCATCTCTGTGCATCTTTTCCCTTTTTTCTGGGTTGATTTTCTAAGTCTCCGTTGCAGGAAATGGCAGGAAAAGGGGTACGAAGCTAATCACTGCATATTTTCTGGGGTTGCACCTTGCTAGAGTAGCAAAGAACTGTGCATCTTTAAGGGAAGTTTTTTAAACCAACACCTAGTGGTGGTTTAAAAAACTTCTGTGAAAGTGTGCTTCCGGGGGCATGGTCGGTCGGGGCACCAAATTACTTCCCTTCACAATTAGGATGCGATCTTTTACTGCGCAGTTCACCGCAGCAAAAATGTGCAGAAAACGCTGGTGAGACCGTGGCCAGAGAATCTGAGGGGCATTGCCAAGAGAAAGATGAGAGACATGCAACTGAACAATGCAGTGGAGCTGAAGGCTGCTATTGAAGCATCCTGGTCTCCCATAACACCTCAGCAGTGCCACAGGTTGATAGCATCCATGACACGCCACATTAAGACAGTAATTGATGTAAAAGGGGGCCAAACCAAGTACTGACTACATATGCATGCTTATACTTTTCAGAGGTCCAATATTGTTCTATTTACAATCCTTGTTTTATTGCTTTCATGTAATATTCTAATTGTCTGAGATTGTGAATTTGGGGTTTTCATAAGCTGTAAGCCATAATCATCACAGTTATAACAATTTAAGGCTTGAACTATCTTGCTTTGCATGTAATGAGTCTATCTCATTAGTTTCACCTTTAAAGTTGCATTACTGAAATAAATGAACTTTTGCACTATATTCTAATTTTTGGAGTTTCACCTGTATGCAGATATTAGCCAATAGTTTGTGAGTGTTAATTGCTGATTTAGTGATTAAATCTGCATTATCATAGAAATAAATAAAATAATTATTCTCATATTTTTAAAAAGTTCATTTTAAATTGATGCTTGCATTCATATAAAGCTGTACTTGACAGACTCCATCTTAAAAGATCCTCTAAGCTTACAGGTATTTCTTTGCCAGAATGGGTGATACACATGGGACTGCAGCTATCAAAGAAACAGCATATGTATTTTAGGCTTTCTCAGATAGGACTTGGTCAAACTTTGCTTAAGGGAAATAAAGACAAGGAATTATTCCAGTCTGCTCATTAGCTAAAGAAATGGCATTAGCTTGCTGTTTGGTATATGCAAGAATTACTAAAAGAAGTATACAGTATTTAGCAGAACTTGTAAACACATATTCTATCAGAGATGGATACTTTCTTTGCAGAAATTATCTTCTATGTTTTGCATATTATAGTCTCCTACATTTATGCTGTATATAACATTTATCTTTCTGTTTGATTCTAGCTCTTTCTCTTTGTGACGTGGAATTTTGAATTGTACATGATTCCTCTGACCTTGTTGTTACTCCTAACATGGAATTACTTCCTGATCATATCAGGAAAAGATAACAGGCAACATGATACAGTAAGTCCCTTTAAAATGTGTATTTTTAATGGGCTGCATATGTCCTTGTTGAAACAGATTTTTATTCACTCATCTAAAACTAGTGTATGTAAATGTGTGTAGGGGTGAGTGGGTAAGACAACATGTGGATTTATTAGGGAGAGACCAGAATGATGTGGATTACAAAGATTTGTTTCACGTTCTGCACTCTGCACTCTAACTATGTTTTATAAAAAATATCAAAATTTTCATTTGTGCTCCTTAGAATGGAAACAATTCAAACTATCTGATTCATATATACATATGGCCAAAGACCTACAGAGAGAATCAATTAGTAATTGCCATGGACAAAGCTCATGGAGACAAGATAAAAATATGTTGTGACTCAAGAAATAAGAAATAAAGGAATTCTGTGCAAACATTTCAAATTGTCTTTTACAGAAGATGCAAACAATCTAGCAAAAACTAATCTTTTTAGTATTGAATGCTAGTAGTGACATTTTGCAAATTTAACTGGATGACAGACATTAGTATACAGGCTATGACGTATGACTGGAGTTGCGAAGAGTACTCAGTAGCCTTGTGTCTACTGTTTGTATCATTAATCGAAGAAGTAGTGAAGCTATTCATCAAGATTGTGTTTTACCCATAAAGGTAATAGAAATAACTAATGCTTTTCAGGTTGGTCAGTCGGTTGATAGATAGATAGATAGATAGATAGATAGATAGATAGATAGATAGAT
>JAHTLZ010000240.1:22828546-22857795 GCA_023846285.1 Phrynocephalus versicolor | reverse complement strand
GATAGATAGATAGATAGATAGATAGATAGATAGATAGATAGATAGATAGATAGATAGATAGATAGATAGATAGATAGATAGATAGATAGATAGATAGATAGTGAGGAATATGTCTGATTGCTGGTATCTTAAGTTCTATCAAAGATAATTAAAACTCCTTTTCATAAACTAAATTGATTCTACAGTCATCATCATTGGCATCTTTCAGTCTCGAAAGACTATGGTATCATGCCTGGAGTAGAGATCCTAAGAACAACACCTAGTGTGACTAAATAGACTAATTCGGGAATGGCAGTCTCTACCGCACTGGGGACAGATGTATTCTGTTTCTTGCCCGGTCCTCGAGTTTTGTTCTTTCCATGCCTGCCTCTTTTCCTCTGCCTGTTGGACAAATGCCTCTTCAAATTTATGTAGACCATGCTGTATCTCTTGCCTCCAGACAGTGCGATCGGAGGTCAGGGTTTCCCATCTGTTGAGGTCCATTCCCAAGGCCTTTAAGTCCCTCTTACAGATATCCTTATACCGCAGCTCTGGTCTCCCTCTGGGGCGCTTTCCCTGCACTAGTTCTCCATATAGAAGATCTTTTGGGATCCGACCGTCATCCATTCTCATAACATGTCCAAGCTAGCGTAGGCGTCACTGTTTCAATAAAGTGTACATGCTAGGGATTCCAGCTCGATTCAGGACTATGCTATTTGGAACTTTGTCATGCCAGGTAATGTTGAATATTCGCCTAAGACAGCGCATATGGAAGGTATTAACCTTTATTTCCTGTCGGGCATGGATGGTCCAAGACTCACTGCAATACAAAAGTGTGCTCGGTACACAAGCTTTATAGACCTGTATCTTTGTATGTTCTGTCAGCTTCTTATTGAGCCACACTCTCTTTGTTAGTCTGGAAAACATAGTAGCTGCTTTACCTATACGTTTATTCAGCTCAGACTCTAGTGAGAGTGTATCTCAGATAGTTGAGCCAAGATACACAAAGTCATGGACAACTTACAGTTCTTTTGCAGAAATTGTAATGCGAGGAGGAGAGTCCACATTCTGGCCCATTATTTGTGTTTTTTCAGGCTGATTTCTAGCCCAAAATCTTTGCAAGCTTTACTAAAATGATCCATGAGTTGTTGGAGATCTTCGGCAGACTGAGCAGTAATGGCGGCATCATCAGCGAAGAGGAGATCCCGCAAACATTTCACCTGTACCTTAGACTTTGCTCTCAATCTAGAGAGATTGAAGAGTTTTCCATCTGATCTGGCCCGGAGATAGATACCCTCTGTTGAAGTTCCAAAAGCATACTTCAGCATGATAGCAAAGAAAATCCCAAACAAGGTTGGCGCAAGGACACAG
Organism: Phrynocephalus versicolor; assembly: GCA_023846285.1. Classification (NCBI taxonomy): domain Eukaryota; kingdom Metazoa; phylum Chordata; class Lepidosauria; order Squamata; family Agamidae; genus Phrynocephalus; species Phrynocephalus versicolor. The sequence continues at coordinate 22,856,445 of JAHTLZ010000240.1, read as the reverse complement.
CCCTGCTTCACTCCATTTTGGATGTCGAAGGGATCTGACACTAGGTCATCAAAAACTACATTGCCCTTCATATCCTCATGAAAAGACCTAATGATGTTAAGGAGCTTGGGTGGGCATCTAACCCAGAGGAGTATTTTAAAGAGGCTGTCCCTACTAACCATATAAATGCCTTCGTAAGATCCATGAAGGCTACAAAAAGTGGCTGTCCTTGTTCCCTGCATTTCTCCTGCAACTGCCTGAGGGAAAATACCATATCAGTAGTGGACCTGTTGGTTCGAAAGCCACACTGTGATTCTGGGTAGACTCTCTCTGCAAGTATCTGGAGCCTCTTCAGTATAACACGTGCAAACAGCTTCCCGACGACACTAAGAAGAGAGATACCGCGATAGTTGTTACAGTCGCTCCTGTCACCTTTGTTCTTATAAATTGTAACAATATTAGCATCCTTCATATCCTGTGGTATTCCCCCTTCCCTCCAGCAAAGGCAGAGGATTTCGTACAGTTCAGTGGCAATCATCTCTTTGCAGCACTTCAGAACTTCAGCAGGGATGTTATCTTTCCCAGGTGCCTTGCCAGAGGCAAGTGAATCCAGAGCCACATTTAGTTCTTTTAGTGTTGGTTCATTGTCAAGCTCCTCCAAGACAGACAAGCACTCAATATTATTTAAGACTTCTTTGGTTATTGTGTTTTCTCTGGAATATAGTTCAGAGTAGTGCTGCACCCAGCGTGCCATCTGCTGCTCATGATCCTGGATGATCTCATCTGAAACAGTCTTTACGGGCACAGTTTTCTTATGTAATGGCCCTAAGGCCTGTTTAATTTCATCATACATCCCCTTGATGTTACCTGTATCAGCTGCCATCTGAATCCGAGAACACAGTTGCAGCCAGTAATCGTTAGCACATTTCCTGGCAGTCTGCTGGACTTTATTACAAACAGCTCGCAGGGCCTGTAGGTTGCACTCACTGGGACAAGCTTTATATGCAGTCAAGGCTCTCCTCTTTTCTTTGATAGCTGGCATCAGCTCTTCTGAGTGGGCTTCAAACCAATCTGCTGTCTTTTGAGTCTCCCTGCTGAATACTTATAAAGCAGTGTTATAAACAACATTCTTAAAATGTTCCCAACGTTTAGATGCATTCTCTTCAGCAGGGCCAGGAAGAGGTTCCTTGAGTACATGGGAGAATTCCTCCACTTTTCCTTGGTTATAGGTCTTACTGGTATCAATTTTTGATCTTCTTTCCTTCTTCAGGTGGTGCAATCTCTTTGTTTTTAGTTTTACTTTGCTGTACACCAGGGAGTGGTCTGTGTCACAGTCGGCACTCTGATAACTGCGTGTGATTGTAACGCTAGAGATGCTGTAGCGCCTGACAAGAATCAGGTCGAGCTGATGCCAGTGCTTTGATCTTGGATGTCTCCAAGAGAATTTGTGCTGGGGCTTTGTGTTAAAGAATGTGTTGCTGACACAGAGACCATAATAGCAGCAAAACTCCAGCAGGCGTTGGCCATTTTCGTTCATCTTTCCAATGCCGAAACGAACTAGGCAGGTGGGCCAGGAGTTATAATCAGCTCCAACCCTGGCATTAAAGTCACCAAGGATAGCTATTGGTTTTTTCTCAGGGATTTTCTTGATAGTGGCAGCTAGATCATCATAGAATTTGTCTTTGAGTTCTGCTGGAGATGATAATGTTGGTGTGTATGTACTGATAAGTGTAACCAACCCTGCTGTAGAGTGTAGTTGCATGGACAGGATTCTCTCACTTCCTACAGCAGGTGGGATAATGAGACCTAGTAAAGTATTTCTTACGGCAAAGCCAACCCCACATTCCCTGGTCTCGTTTGATGGTTTTCCCTGCCAGAAGAACGTAAAGTTCCTCTCCTTGACAGATCTAGAGTCAGGTAGCCTTGTCTCTTGGAGAGCAACAATGTCCATCTGCAGTCTGCACAGTTCCCTGTCGATGACAGCTGTCTTTCGTGTAGTGTTCATTTCTTGGAGATAGTCTGAACAGCCAGGATTCATTGTCCTAACATTCCATGCGCCCAACTTTAGGCTTGAGATTTTTTTATGTTTATTGCATGGTGCGGAGTCAACTATTTGTTTGCTGGTTTGCATCCTGATCTGCCTACACCCAGACAGCTGCCACTCCCTGTGTTGTTCCCCCACTATTTGCTGCAAATGGTCCTCTCCAGGGCACAAGGCCTGGGTAATTCAATATGGAGATTAGGCTGTTGCCCAGGCAGCGAAACCCCCCTCTCCACGTAGCTGGAGTGCTCCAATGAAACGGCAAAGCCGATATGATTAGTTCCAGCTGCGTTGCAGGAGTTGCCAGAACATGATTGTATACAGTCATGAACTGTCTCCGGGACTCTGGCTCCGTTTTTTCCCTCGAGGTTGACTCCTGAAGCCTTTTCCAATGAAGGATATAGCCACAAGGCAGTGGAGGTTTGAAAGTGTTTCCTTCTCCTAAGGGTGGTTCTTCCGCTTTTTCTGCCGTTGGGGCAGTGAGAGCCCTCTTCTGCCTTCAAAACCGTTGACCGTCCTCTCCTGTAACCCCAGATGGAGGCCCTTCAGGTGGTGGTGGTGGTGGAGGAAATCCTTCTGTATCCATGCTAGGGTGTATTCTTGTGTGGCTTATCCATAAAACAGAATAAATGGCCCTCGCGCCCCCCAAGGGGCCCTTCCTTTGCCCACTCTCGGTGCTGCCGCTGCTGCGCCTCCCTCGACGGAGCACCCCTTCCTTGGTGCACGCTCCCGGGCGCCTTGCCTGCCCCTTCCCTGCCGGCTCCCTCATGCTCCTCCTGTGGGGCCGCCAGGCCGGGCTGAGGGAGGGAGGGAAGACGCCGCTCGGCGCTGGCGAGGCTTCAGGCGGCACAGAGAAAAGCGTGGCTTGGCCTCCGTTTCCCAGCGGCGGTGGCGGTGGCGGCCCCGCTCGCTTCTCGCCGGGGACCCCTTCTGAATTCCTGAACTCAGATCCATTCCTGCCTTTGCCTCCGGCTTCCCTCCTCCTATCCGGACCGGCCTCCACACTGCCAAAGGGCCTTGATGCCGCCTCTGCCTCGGACAATGGGGTCTCCTCTAAAAGGTGCCACAGGCACCGCCGAAGGAACCACCGCCGCCGCCTCCGCTTGCCGCCAAGCCCCAGGGAAGGTAGATTCTACAGTATTGTTCTAAATTTGCATGCATTCAAATTTCCCTTGAAATCAAGGAAATCAAAGTGTGTCTTATAATCTAATATAATCTAAAAATCTACTAACAAAAATTTAAAGGATTTTTCTGTAGGACAACTATGTTGGACTTTTGGTGCCTTTAGATGGAGACATAGTTCAAATAAACATATACTAACAGTACATGAGATTGAATGAGATTGAGCAATAAAGTGTGTATTCATTAAAATCAAATATATAAATATATCCACCAATGATGTATTATATAAAACTATACGTGATTTTATATAGTAATCTTAGTATTAATCACAGTAGGTACAGAAAGCTGACAATGGAAGCTGTATGATTGTAAATGGTGGTGGGTTTACTTGCTTGCCAGTTGTACTTGAAAGATCTCAGTTACTTTTAAAAATATATTGATCACACAAAGCTGTTATTAATGAATGGAATTGCTCAAAAGGAAGGTGAGAGTCTTGCTTTGTATTAATTGTCTGCTTACAATCACACTATCCACATTTCCCTTTCGTAGAGCAATGTGAAGAAATATATTTTGTAAGAAAACTATTTTATATAATCTCTTCAAAGATTGAGGTGTTTGTTGTATCAATTCTTCTTTCTCTGCCAGAACAATATATTTGACCTTTGTGACAAGTTCATCATATTATGACATCTGACAGTTCAATTAGATGTCATAGATAGCTACTGTAGATAAAATAGTGCAAGATCAAATGTTTAACAGCTGCTTAGTTTTATTCACAGTGTCATAAACTTTCAAAATAGTATTGTGGGTATGCTATATTATTAATGTCACTTGTTTAGAAACAGCAGCTTGAGAATCCATACATATCAATATGGATTTTACATGCTGAGGCTGTGGATAGCATCATGCAAGAAACCATGTTATATAAGGTGCACAATTCCTTAAGCAGATAGTACCTGCATGTGGGCTGTGCATAGCTATACAGTATACTGTCTTTTGTTTCAAGTAGGCTGCATGGAATCCAGAATTGCTGGCATTTTGTAAGAGATTAAATTTTTCCCTTCAGTTTAGTTTTTAAAATATTTTTTCCTGGATAGTTGTGTGCGAGAGAAGCAGATGCCCCATTGTGAAAATGACCACATAAGACACAGATACTAGGTTTATTGACTATGGGGAATCTTCAGCCTGACCTAAAGTACTTTCAGGTGACCTGCAATAGTCTGAGTGGTTTTATGCATGCTCTTCAATCCATAGACATTCAATATTTTTATATTATAATTACACATAAGCACTGTAAATCAGCTAACACACAACCACATGCTGTGGTTAGGTTGTACAGAGAAAACAGGGGGAATGTAAATCAATTCCAGATTCTACACAAATTCCATGGAATCCCTAGAGTAGCAACACTGACTCAGGATCTAGTTTTATTCCTGTTTCAGGAAAAAAAGTCTGGCCACTGTTTTGTATTATAAAACATTTTTGGAGCAGATACTCAGTATTCTGCCAACTGAATGTTCATGTGAATTCACTTAATGGGCATGATCCAACCAAGGCACAGTATTTTAAAGCATTAAGTGGTTCTTTGATTTCCTTAGAATTGTTGTATTTCTGTGAGCCTTGCTAACAGTCATCTACTGGTAAAGAAGTACTGGCTTAATACAGTACTATTACTGGACATGTGCATCATCTTGTAATTTTATGCAACAATATGATCGGTACCGTCTGATAGTTATCTGTACTGCAGTCAATTTAGGGAGTGTCTACACACAGCACTGAATGCATTAGCAGATTTCCTTGTCTATGGATCTGCCTTTTCAAATGAAATATCAATCTGAATTGTGGTTATGCTCTTCATTTTCATGTTTAAAAGGCTTATTGATCTATGACTCTCAAGTAAAATATGAGCTGCTTCCCCTGTAATTGGAATGCTGTGGGCTCAAAAACTTAATTTTCAACCGTGTGGCTAACTTCCTTTCTGTAGTGTATGGGTCACACTCTGCACTGATGTTTGAGCCATTTGGAACTGTTTTCTCTATTCACGTTTTTGTGCTTTCTACTTCCAGCAGGTTTTGGTCTGTTACATTGTTTTACTGATTTTGTGATCTACTGTAATCTCATCCGCCATTAGCTTATCTTATTTACCTTTGAGTTTTATGAATGTTGTTGTTTTAATTATGTTTTCAGTTGTAATATTTTCACTTTTTACTATATCCTTGTATTTTTATTTTGTTACAGTTTGTTTTATGTTGTAATCTGCCCAGAGAGGCTTTCTGCCAGATGGGTGGTATATAAATCAAATCAATAAATAAATATAAATTGGCTGGGAGAATTTGCATGGCATGGCTTTTCAAGGCAGAAGATTCTTGCCTTGAAAGTTGGAATCCCAACCAGAAAAAAGTGGGGAAAATGGATAGCAAGGGTGTAATAAGGATGACTGTAGCACCTAGTCCAAATGGGAATTAGAACTAGATACGGGCGGAGCCAAGGCAGAAGATCCAAAAAGTGAAAATAGAGTAATTTAGATGGCACACATAGTAGAGAGAACTCTGGGAAGCATTAATTGCCAAATTGAATATACTAGTGGTTGACAGGTTTGAACCTGCAGCAAGCTAACTTGCAGTCCAAAACAAAACAAGCCACTGCTGGTGGATATCTGACTTTATGGGTGTCCAGGTGGGTATTAGCTTGCTATTTAATTCGCTTTGGATGCATTTTGGTTTAAATCAAATTTGGCAACCACACATGTTTTTATTAAGACTGATCCACCCTGCCTCTTTTAAAAGCTATCCCTCTCCTTTTTTTTGAACAGTGGTAGGGCTGCAGTTTATTGGGCATAATTCACAGAGCTCCTAATTATTCTGTTCTGTAGCTTGTGTACTTGGTTAATCTGCTCCCAAATAGATCTGCAGCTTGTTCTGTCTGTGGTGGCAAGTGACATATGCAATGGGTCACAGTCTTCTGTGACCATATGCAATGGGCATTAAAGTCTTCTCCAACTTAAAAAAAAAGTATTTACCTAACTAATGCAGTAGAGTTTGAGATAAATTGGTAAATTTATTGAGAATACATTAAATTGGTAAACCTCGTTAATAAGCCAGAAATATTCTTTTCATAATCTTGTTTCTTGTTTATAAAAAGAAGCTGCCTCTGATTTAAAGCTGGAAAAAAAATAAGGTGTCTCCATGCTTCTAGCACCTCTGATAGTTTTGCAGCCTTTGATATACAGTATGTCATCAGTTTATTTGAGATGCTTTGTCAAATTATTGCTTTGCCTACAGAATCCTCATCGTCCTATTTAGGTTTTTTACTTGTGCTTTTGTTGACCTTTGCCTTTATAAACAGCAGTTCACCTTTAAAAATTGGAGGTTAAACTGCAGCTTGTCTTTCTGTTGAAATAAATTCAGAATTGCTAACTCTGAAAAATCCCCCAAAATGTCTTGCTGTGATCAAGATCATTTCCCCCCTCTTTTTTTCTTTCTGCGCAAGTTTTGTTCGGAATCTTTGAAAAGAAACAGCAGCTCTTTCTCTTCAGCCAGTTATGAGTTGGCTTTTTGGTTAAACACAGGGAGAGAGAAGAAGATCACAAATATATTGAAACATAACAAAGTTTGACAAATATTTGTTAACTATCTGTCTGTTTCTTTGTTACAAAATTCCGAATTTATGGTTACATTCCATTCTGTTGCACCAGTGTTTTTCAACCTTTTTTGGGCAAAGGCACACTTGTTTCATGAAAAAAATCACGAGGCACACCACCATTAGAAAATGTTAAAAAATTTAACTCTGTGCCTATATTGACTATATATTCTCTTGAATAGGAATCAAATAAACACAAAGAAAGTATTTTATAATTACTTTATGAAATAGTAAGTAAACAGAAATATGAAAAATTATAAAATACCATAATGCACACTGCACATTTTTCCTGCAGCTTGCAAGTAGTTACATTCAGAAAACAATTTCAGCCTTTAAAATAAACCAAAACAGGTACAAAGGAGAGCACAGGGTATTAAAACAACCCACAGAATGATAACTGGGCAGGCAAAAATCCACTTATTCCTAGTTTACAATCACCTACTAATTCCATTCGGTAACCCACTAACACTGAGACCAGGCTATCAGCAAAAGCAACCTGGAACTCCCTCTTTTGGGCTTTCCTCCCCATTCCTCCCATTGCAATTCCCTTTTCCCGTTCCCCGTTTGTGAGCCGAGGCCTGCCTCGAGGGACACGGAGGCTTCTGAGGAAGTGCTGGAATGTGCTGCATCACCCCTGTTTGCTCGCAGGCACTACAAGGAGCGAACGGTGCCACATCCAGGGGTTCAGCAAAAGGGCGAGAATGGTCTTAGCCCCGCGCTCGGCCTTCCATTGGAAAAGCAGGCAAAAAAGAAGCAGCCCCCAGTTTCTGGGAATTACAAGAGCGTGAAGGACAACTGCAGGGAGACAAGTGGGGGGGGGAGGAGTAGATCGAGCCATGGCTCGAGACCACCCCCACCCCCCTGCACCTGGGGATGATGGGCTGCGTGGTTGCAGGATGCACCAGGCGGGCGGGCGACCTTGGGGTCCCGCGGCGGCGGGGGCTCTGGCCACCCGCTGCACCAGGAAGCCCAACACACCCACACACCCACCGAGCCCTTTTTCGGGAGGAGCCCGGGGTCTTACAGGAGCCGACCCCCCCCCTTTGACTCACGAGCATGGCAGATGCCCGGCAAGGGCGCATGGCGGGGAAGGAGGAGGAGGAGGAGAAGAAGAGGGGTGAGTGAGCGAGCGGCGGCTTTGATAGCCAGGCAGCCCGCCAGGCAGCCCACCCACCCACCCAGCCCCCCAGCCCCGGCTCCTCTGGAGGGGCCTTCGAACTGACCCCCGCCGCCCGAGGCAAGCTCACCGAGGAGGGGAGGGAAAAGGACTGGAGCCACGACACCACCAGCAGCGCCCCTGAGACCGGCTACTGGTCACCGCCAGCAGCAGCAGCAGCAGCAGCAGCAACAAGAGCAGGAGGAGGAGGAGGAGCGAGACTGCGCATGCCCACCTCCCCACGCTCTCTCTCTCTCTCTCGCTCTCTCTCCTCCCACCCTCGCGCTCCTTCCCAGCAATCGCCACTTCCTGCACGTGCAGGGCGCATGCGCTGACAGGAGGCTCTGGTCCTCCTCCTCCTCCTCTAGACTTCCCTTTCTGCCCAGCCTGAGTGAAGGGGCTTTTTTTAGTACTAGGCAGGCAGGCGCTCCAGCTGCTCCTTCACGGCACACCAGGCAACATCTTGCGGCACACAAGTGTGCCGTGGAACAGTAGTTGAAAAACACTGTGTTACACAGTAGAACTACAGAGGCTCTCAGAGGAGAATAGCTTCAAGTTCTGTAGGTCCACCCCTTTCTTATTAACTGGGACTTAGAATCACAAGAAGTCACTCTCAGATATATGTAGGAAAAGAATTAGAAACATTTCTTTTCTTACAGTTGCTTGAAATTGTGTATGCTGCTTTCTTTACAGCAATTATTTTTGGCAACCAACTGAACAGATGAACAGCAAACAAATAACAACTGCCATCAAGGAAAGAGAGGGGAAAGAACATTCAGCAGAGAGGAAGGGCTCAAAAATGTAATTCTCAGTCACCAGTCAGTCACACAAACTATAGAGAGCAAGTAGTTCCAAATAAAATTCCAACAGTATACTAGCAGCAGGGGATCATATTATACTCTGAATGCTAACAGAGAAATAATTTCTTTTATAATTTTATAATAATGTCATTTTTTTTTCATTTTTGTAGCTTGCAAAATGGAAAAGTCAAGAGTTCTTGAGTTATGTTTTTCCATTTATTACTCCACAGTCAGCACAATAAGGTACCTCTGTGCAGCATGCAAGGCTATCTTACGTGTGCTCTTAAGTGTCATTTGTATTAGTGTAATAATCATGGATCTGCACTAGGAATCAGGTTCTTTCAATGCCTTCCACTGCTATGTGGCATATACATCTGTGACAAGTGACATTACAGAAGGTCATGTCACTTTTAACTGCTTGCATTAGAGCTTTCTGATTTCCCTGGTGCCCTTCCTTTGTTTGATTCATACTACTTGATTTCAAGCTAGGTTGCAGACAGCAAAATTTAAAGGCAGGATTATAAAGCAAATATAAGGATTTTCAGCCTTGAAACCATCAGGAAAAAGGTTAAAACTGTTGTGTTCCTATTTCATAACATACAGCCTTTAAAATTATATAGCTTTTATGCTATCCATTATATACAAAATTCTAAAGATAGTTAGCAAGTACTTGTATAACAAATCCTAAGTATACATCTACAAAATAATATACTGTAATACCTTGGTTTTCAAGCATTATTAGTTCTGGAAACATACTTGTATACTAAAACACTCTTATATCAAAGCAAATTCAACCATAAAAATAATGGAAACTCAGATAATTCATTCTGGGATCCCATAAACCACATACTGTACACACAAAATGGCAAAAGTCACAAAATAAGTTGGCTAGAAGTCCACGTCCTCAGATATGCAGATGATACTACTCTGATAGCAGAGAGTGAGGAGGAATTAAAGAACCTCTTAATGAGGGTGAAAGAGAGTGAAAAATGGGCTGAAGCTCAACATCAAAAAAACTAAGATCATAGCCACTGGTCCAATCACCTCCTGACAAACAGAAGGGGAAGAAATTGAGGCAATGACAGAGTTTATTTTCTTGGGCTCCTTGATCACTGCAGATGGTGACTGCAGCAACGAAATTAAAAGAATCCTGCTTCTTGGGAGGAAAGTAATGACAAACCTAGGCAGCATCTCGAAGAGCAGAGACATCACTTTGCCGACTAAGGTCCAGATAGTCAAATCTATGTTTTTTCCAGTAGTGATGTATGGAAGTGAGAGCTGGACTATAAAGAAGGCTGTTCACCACAGAATCGATGCTTTTGAGCTGTGGTGCTGGAGGAGACTCTCGAGAGTCCCCTGGACTGCAAGGAGATCAAACTTATCCATCCTGAAAGAAATAAACCCTGAATATTCACTGGAAGGTGAGATTTTGAAGCTGAGGCTACAGTACTTTGGCCACCTCATGAGGAGAGAGGAGTCTTTGGGAAAGTCCCTGATGTTGGGAAAGATTGAAAGCAAAAGGAAAAGGGGATGGCAGAGAATGAGATGGTTGGACAGTGTCATTGATGCAACCAACTCTGGGAGGCAGTGGAAGCCAGGACGGCCTGGCGAGCTCTGGTCCATGGGGTCACAAAGAGTCAGACAGGACTGAACAACCACATCAAAAGGGTTTCCTGAAGAATTTTTGGAAGAATATCTGTATCTCCCCTACATAACTGTTACTCCTAGCGTGCATGAAGACCATGTTTTCAAGGATAGTTATCTAGTCCTAACCAGTACCCATGGGTTATAACTGGTATGGGCAGCCTGTGGCCTTCTTGATTTATCTGGAAAAGCAACATTCAGTGAGTGGCTGGAGTTGCTGCAATTTTCATTCCAAGAACAATGAGGCATTTACAAGTTGTCCCCTTGACCCTGCAAGACTTTTCTGTCCACTCATAGTTTTTCAGTGTGATCAATAATTTCTAAAGGGAGGAAGCTCTCTGAGGAAGCCTCATATAATAGCACCATGCAAACAGTCCTCTTTATAATGGGAGTGTGTGAGAAGGTAAGAATATTTTCAGATCAATGGTACAGATATTTTTACACTATATATCTTCAGATTTAAGATAAAGGTAACTTCTCTTTTTGTCTATGTTTTTGGAAGAACGATCCTCTCTATACAGTAAGCTATGATATTGGTCAACCAAGTGGTCAGCTTCTGAAATGCAACATGGGAGCTCAGCTGACGTTCAAAACCGGAAGAATGAAATCAACCAATCCCTTACCTTGTGCTGGGCTCACGTGGGGAGCAACCCCAATGAGGAAGAAGCCTCCGACGCATCATATTTCCTTGTCCCTGGCGCTGGCCAATCAAAAGCTGTGCAGGGAAATGCATTATCCCGCCTCTCTATCTTATTGGCTAGCACCAGGGAGAAGGAAAGATGACGTGCTGCCGGAGTCTTCTTCCTTGTTGAAGTTGCACCCCACACAAGCTCAGTGCGAAATATGAGATTGGTTGATTTCGATGGTTTCGAATGTCAGCTGGGCTCCATGCTTTTTGTTTCAGAAGCTGACCACTTTTGGAATGAAAAACCCATCTCTAGTCAAACCCATCCTGCTTTTTCATATGCAGAGGGTATCATGTGTATCTTAAATCCACATGAGTGTATTGCAATATTAGGTCTAAAAGGCTGTACAGAATTTTGACGGCATTTGGATATCACTGTATGCCATGGTTTATCATGACAGAAACAAGATACATCTTGAGTTCATGAGTTTATCACTTTGTTTGTCTTGCATAAAAAGAGTGAAGTGTTCACAAGTTTTTGGTTTGCTTGTAGTGTCAACTGGACTCAGAACTGTCATTAGTATGTGTTAAACTAGTATGCCCCCCAAACTGTGGCTTGTAATTCAGCCTTTCTTAAAACTAACCCTAGTTCTTTTGAGCTATAGTTTTGTTAGCTGCAACAAGAAAACAAACAGCTAATAAACTGAAGTAGGGGCATTCAAAAAAAGGTTAATTGGAAAGCATGAGCCCCATACTCTGTCCAACTCTGTTGCCATAGGGAGAGGGACTGTCTGGGAAGATAACCTTTTTGTATAGATGGGGTGTCTCCATGTCATTGGGGGTTCTGAAAAATCAATGTTTCCATTCACCTCAGAGGCTGTCTGTAGCAAACTGACTCTTCTTCGTATTGTCACATGGAGACAGCAGCAGGAAAAGAGGGTGGCTCGATCTCTGTCCTTGTTCTTCTTTCTAAATTAACACTTTTTTGAATTCCCACATAGGGCTTTTGTTTTTTGATCAAATTCGTGCCTTTAGTACATGGAGGAGCCTATGTTTCTTAATTTGCCATCAAACCCGATTGTAAGGGTTGATGGAAGAAGGACATCTGCAGTGCTATAGGTCTCCCATTCTGAAATGGAACTTGCATTCTAGAAACATAGTTCTGGGTTAGGTAATAGCTGTTTTGAATCACTGAACAGTTACAAATACTTTATAGCGATTTGTGACTTCTCCAGAAAAGAAAAAGGACCCAACTTACTGAGTCCAATGATCATTGCCAGAGTGGCTCCCAGGAGAAGAAATGGCGACCACCACATGCTTGGGAAGCCTCAACAATAGTGTCACATGCAAGCTCCAGGCCAATGGGCAGGCCTGGGCAGATCATGTGACACAGGTCAATTGGGGCCTCTTGGAGAGTGTGATGCACTCACAAGAGGCCGGGTCAGCCCAAGATAAAAGGCAGAGGAAGTGAGCAGATCCCCGCTTTTTGAGGCAAAGACGGAGCAAAACCGGCCCACCCATCCTATATAATGAAAGGTAGTAGAGAATGTTGGTTAGATATTGTTGTATATGATGTCTGTCACAAATTTGGAGGATTGGTGATTTTACAGGCATTGCGACGGATCCAAGCGGTTAAAGTAGCAGGCGAGAATCTGGACCTCGGAAGAACAGCTGATGAGGTTACATCAGACAGAAGGGGCGACAGGCAGAATCATGAGGGAACAGCCAAAGGCCCCAGCAAGGAATTAAGGAACAGGCCACCGATGGGGTCTACACCCCTCAGGGGCCCTATCAACGGCATAATGGACATGGAATACCTATGGGGTGGACAGAAAAAGGCATTCCCAAAAAGGACAGTGGGGGAACATGAGGAGCATCAGGGGGCTGGCGGGCTCCTTGATACACTGGATCCAACTCAATGATTCAACCAGAGTCCTGCTTGTGTAATCAATAAATTTGTGGCAAAATATTTCCCAAATATAATTGTCATGTCTGGTTATTATTTTTACACATATTAAGAAATAAAAGGCTCAGCTATAGGTAACAATCTTCAAAAGATAAAGATGGTAAAACATTCTATGTTAAAGCAAATACAGATAATCCAAAATTTGGGCCAGATGTGGTACCCATGACTCTCGAGACCAGAGAGCCAGCAAAGTCAGAGTTTTGCAGATTCCACAGGAGACCAAAGTGGCAAACACATCAATTTAAAAGATCTCCTCTCTCTGCATGCAAAAGCCTGGCACACTTATATAGACAATATTTATCTCAATTGCCTGAAAACAGGCAATTGAGATACTCTAGAAATTAAGTACATTGCTACCTTTTCTGTTTGCCTTCTAGAAGGAAATGATAGTTGCCAGGATTTCCTTCCAGATCCCTGCTTCTGTAATTCAAGCATCAGACAAGTATGTCAGTATGGATTTTGTCCATAGGTAATGCAAGGTGTTGGCCATTCCATGTCCCATTTATCGGCTATCTATTTTCCTTCAGACTTGTTCCTTTGGTGGTATGAAAAGAACATACTGTAGGTGTGCCTGTTTCATCCCCCTCCCTCAAATGCAGAAGTTCTCTAGTAGTTGAGATCTGACTTTGCTTCAGCCAGATGAAGGGGTGGCTACATTTGGCAAATAATATAGGAAATGCTCTGAGCAGTGAGATTCACATTATTTTCTGTTAACTACATGATGTACAAGTCAATGTGAACCAGGCCGGAGCTTTTCCTCTCGGTTCATTTTTTCCCCTCCAATGCTGGGGCTTCAGTCTTTTTAATAGCAAATACATTCACATTGGTTTGGACTGTATGATTACTTGAGCTAATGCAGTTTCACAGCTGAATGGGTGACCAGAAGCTATCTGTTCCAGCTTCCTAGCTCAAGATAGGGGGAGAGGAAGCAAAGAAGTACTCATGAAGGTACCAGGTCTCCCCAGAAGCACACCTTCTCTCCAAACTCTGTGTGTGTGTGTGTGTGTGTGTGTGTGTATCATGTGTATCTTATCTATCTAACTGTAAAGGCTTGGTGCATTGCAAGTGGAAAGAAAGAAAGAAAGAAAGAAAAATTGGTAATACAGAAATAAATGAATTTGTACTTTGTTAGTGTTACAATAAAAAAGAGAATTTAATACAGTTTTCTGGATGATAGATTCTAGTGCTGTATATGTGCACATGAGCTTCAAATTTCCTTTTATGTTTAATTATCTTTCAGAGTACAAAAGGCAGAACAAAACACTCCCTTGTTGACTCATGACACCTCCTATGGTTTGTTTCTGCAGGTAGTGGAGGACATGCTAGAGGACGAGGAAGAAGAGGATGACAGAGATGACAAGGTAATTATCTTTCCTAGCACTTGGGTGCCTGGGGATGGAAGAATTTAGACATGACACTGCTCTTGCAGACAGTTAAAAAAAAGAGCTGAAGTGTTTTTAGTCTAGAAAATTGGACAGAGCTGTTTATCATCCTAACACCAGTGCTATGTTATAGGAAGGGATAGAGGCCTATAAATCCCCCCCCCCCCCGACACACACATTCTCTCTTTTTGGTCCAGCAGTGTGTCATTTTTTTTCTTCCTCCTACCAAGAACAAAAATACTTCAGCTTGTCTGGAACTTGATAGCTGTTGTGAAGATAAGTGCAGTGACAACTGTTTCTGAAGGGAAAAAAATTGTCCTGTCTTAAGTATTACAAATAGGACTGTACTTTCTTGTGGTAAAATGTGGTAAAAATAGAAACACCACACTGTTTGAACATGGGCCATTGCCATCTATAATTTTCTGAGAATCACTTGACAGAGGAATGTTTGATAGATGTTACACTCTGTATGATATTTAAATAATCACAATTCTCATCGCCCTCTTACAGAGGGATTGAGTATTGGTACTGTGTGACCCAGCATCAACCCAAGGGGCCCACGTTCATTCTCTCAGCTCTTGAGAATGTTGCTCTGTTCCTCAGTTAGTGGTCAGGTTGAGGATTGACACTACAGTAAATAACAGCTAGTTTATACAAGTTATTGAAGCAAGCAATAGAAGTACATGGTTGTCTCTAGGGGAGGAGGGACGAGGCACAGAGAGAAAATTACAATGACCTTGTAAGAGAGAAGCAGTGGCATTAGTTGGCAGAGTCGGTTTATGAGTGGAAATGCTGTGAAATAAATGGTTAATTTTTTTAAAAAACTACCATGAGGGGATTAAGAGAATGGTTGTTTTAAAGTACAGTACTTCATCCTAAGTACAGAAAACACTGACCTTCACAACTGTTCTTGTACTCATGTTCTAATCAAGTACTGAATATTTTTGAAGGCAAGAGAAAAAGTGTATCTTAACTTATGCCTTTGACCTTTGATGTTAGTAGAGATGTTCAGTTCACGACAAGAATTCATAGGCTAACAGCTAGCAAACATCTAGTGAGAAAATTCACAGTGATTATTAGTCCTCTAACAATTAAAATCCATGTTTTGAAAGATAATAATCTGAATATTTCCTTTTGAATCCAGGAGACATAGACATATTTCTTTTTTTCTACAAGTTGCAGTCATGAAATAACATCACATTTATATTCTTTGGGCAAAGCCTTGTGTGGTCTTTTACACTACATGCACAATTGTGTGTCCAGGTCTGACAGTAGAATACAGTATATGATTTATTGTGAGAGTCTAGATGTGTAGGGATAATAGGCTTAGCTCAGAAACATTTATTCTCTGATATCCGTTTGTGATTATTTTCCCTCTATTTCACTGTACAGTAATTCCATCTAAAGACATATCCATAGGGATGGGCATTTCGTTTCGTAACAAGTAGGTTATGAAATGAACCACACGGGTATTTAGTTGAGGCGGGGGTAGCTCAGCAGACTAAGGCTCCAAAACTGTTGACTGCAAAGTCAGCAGGTCGGCAAGTCGACTCCCGGGTGCCACGCAGCGGAGTGAGCTCCCACTGATAACCCCAGCTCCTGCCAACCTAGCAGTTCAAAAGCATGTAAATGCAAGTAGATAAATAAATACTTCTGTAAAAAGTGGGTAGGTAAAACAGTGTTTGCTTGTAGCTATGCTGGCCACATGGCCATGGACTTGCACAACACTGGCTCTTTGGCTTGAATACAGAGATGAGCACTACCCCTAGAGTCGGACACGACTAGCACGCATGTGCAGGGGGAACCTTTACCTTTTTTACCTTTACTTTGGTTGATTATTTTTAATATCCTAAACTTACTCTTTTTAGCTTTTATATATTATGTTTTAATTATTTGAGCTTTTTAAGGAGAAAAGCAAGGTAAAAGATAATAAAATAGAATGAATTCATTAATTTTCCATGGAATATTAATGTTTGTTGATGTTCTATGTAGTACTATGGAGTAGGAACTGGCAAACCACTCCAGTATTCCTGCCAAGAAAACTCCATGGACATGGTCACAAAGAGTCGGTCACGACTATAACGACACAACACACACACATGTAGTACTATATAATTCAATGGAAATAATTTATGGATAATTCTTTTACATAGTATAGAAGTGTTCAGAGATTAGATGCTGTATTTTTAAATATTTTCACAACATATTTAAAGGAATATATAAATTTAAGTTTTAAAATGAGTTTCATTCTTCTGTATTTTAAATTTGAGTGCATTCAAATTGATAGTTAAGTATGTGCATTATCAAATTTTGAGAGAAAACAAATGTAAATTCTGAAGTGCTGATTGAAGCTGACCTCTAGCTCTCATTACTTTTCTGTTTTCTCATTTTGTAGAATAGCAAAGTAAGGTCAGTGGGTCCTTTTATAGAATAAAAGTCAAAAGATTAATAAATGTGCCAAAGCCTCACTTTAATTGAAGCTGAAGCATATGTTGCAAGCATATAAAATATGTCCCAGATGTTTGACTCTACCAAGCAACTTAGTTTTCCCAGATTACCACAAGGCAACTATTAGTCCAATAACCTTTGGACTTGAGGGTAAATGGGGTTTTACATGGCAAGCAACTAGAGCACCTGTTTTCCATTCAAGAAAGACCTCTGGCAGGCTCTGCTTAAGTTGCACCATATGTTTTCACTTAGCAGATCATTGGGTGATTATGAAAAGTGTCTATCTTCAGAATTGGTGTAGATATTAGCCACTTACTCAAAACCAATGGGTAACTTATTGGCTACTACTACATACTCTGTGTGGGCACTCACTGAAGTAGAGTTTTAGGTGCATGGGTTTTTCCTTTGGAAAAGGAAAATAAGTGCAATTAATCATTGTAGAATATCTCTGTTTTTTCATCTATTACTATCTATGATGGCTTTTATTGAGGTTGTAATGCATAAAACATAAGAAGACCCCTGCTTGATTGGCCCATCTAGTCCAGTTTCCTGTATCTCACAGTGGCCCCACCAGATGCTTCTGGAAACACATGAGACAGCTAGATGCCTGTTTCCTGATACCACTCACTCCCCTATGACTAGCATTTTGAGATATCCTCCTTTTAAGCCTGTTAGTAACACATATCCTTATCATAGCTTGTAACCTGCGATGGACTTTTCCTCCAGAAATCTGTCCAGTCCCACATAGATCTAGTTGGTGTTCTTAATGCAATATTATGCAGTTCAGGACTACTTCTCAACACATATCAAATGATATGCTATATGAACTGTTTTTAGTAAGTAATGCATTTGCTTGTTGTTGAAATTTGGCATTAAGTGGATTGAAAGTGAATTGAAGACCTATATTGATATGCGTACTAGCTCTTCTGTTTCTTGCGATCCCGTAATAAATATATTAAGTATAATTAAAGAAATGTTTAGATAGAGAAACTCAAATCTATATGTAAAATTAATAACTGATAACAAGAATGCAAAAGTCCATTTATGAATGATGATGGTTGTGTCCACATAGTATTGCTGCTTGTTTTGATGTGACGAATTTCATATTTTGATTATCTGTTCTAGCTGTGTATGAAATTTGATGGCGGAACCATGTCCCCTTAGTATGTGGACAACCAGCTTAGAAATTTAGAACTCTAGGCAAGCAGCCAACAATCAGTTTAACAAAATAATAACACGAACATGAGATTTTATACATAGCATTTCCTTGTTGGGCGATTGTTGTCTGTTGTATCTTTGCAGACAGGAGGTGAGCATACTTGAAGTGGTACTGATGGTACCTAAAATACAATCGGTAACTAGACAACCATAGGTCTTCATGTATTTTGCATCTACATTTCTCATGATTCTCACTTATGGGCTGATAAAAAGAGGCCATTTCGTCTGTTAAATTTGAAATTAGCCATATTAACATTTTCTTTATAGTGTTAATAACTAAAAGAGATTCTGAGCATCACTTGTGAAAAGTCGCCTTAATCCATCATCATGCAGCAAGCATTCTTGATTTTACATCAGGGCAATTGACATCAAAAGCAGCACTGTATGGTACTGAATTAACTTGCAATAACCATTCTGAGTTCATCACAGAGAAATCACATTTGGACTTGTGCTAGTCTCTTTGGGACAGAGGGTTTGCAAACTGTTGAATAAATTAGCCTCATTCATGTAGTTTTTCCACTCCTTTCCATCACAGTATATATAACAGTAATCCTTTTATTAAGTAATCCCATTACAACACCAGTCATGACAAAGACAATGTCTCAACTATATTAACTATTTGGGAGAGTGGTAACTATTTTGTTTAGATTTTTCTCATGGTAATTAAAAGCCTTTTTGCTGAATATAGAAATACATTTCCACAAAGGCATAGATACAGCCAGCATGACTGTTTTTATGAGACAACCCAGTGGAAAGTAAATACTGCATTTTTTGTGGTTTTCTTAGTCTAAGAAGATTACATTTTATTCAGATTGGGTTAAACGTGTCAATAAATGCCTTTCTGAACTCAGGCAGGACATTTTAAATTAAATCTCCTGAAATATTAAAGAGAATTAATTACATTGACAAGATTACCCAAGTAATTCTCCACTGATCTCTGCTCATTGTGCACTTTCAACAAATGTTTCATCTTTGGATTGTTGGAAAGAGAACTTGACTGCAAGTCAACAGAGTCAATTTCTCATGGCATATCTAGCCATTGTTTTTCACTTATTACAGTGTGTTATACCTCTTTCAGAGCTAATTTTTCCCAATTTGAAATGTCCCTTTCTTTCCCACACCAGGATGCCTAGCCAAAAAAAAACAAAAAACTATTCCAGATATTCATCTCTATCGTTGGAGAATGAGAGACCTTCTGTTGTGCTGTGCTAGCACTCACCTAGTAGGGATTAGAAAAAGAAGAGCTCATATTCCGAATAGCTTCTTGAACCCAAAATGTCTTGAGCCATTGATATAAATGGAGATAATGTGGTTTGGATCTATGAGACAGCTATGTTGCCAAATTAAAGTTACATCACCTTCCAAAAACAGGTGATTGAGAATATATATTCTTGTTTCCTACAAGTACTGCAGAGTCAGAAAACAGAAGTTTCCCAAGCTCCTCCTTTTGGCTGGGGGAGTAGAGAGAGAAAAAGATAAGCCAGTGTCTTGAATAATGTTTTTGTTTGAAACACACATTAATATGCCAATGAAAGTTTGAGTTGGAAAGTATTTACACTGTTTTAAAATTACGGTAATGAAGAACAATATTTCCATAAAATCAATCTATCACATGTCCATAGATCCCTCTTTTGACATTTCTTTTTCTGTATTTGAATAGTGAGTGAGAAACTTTCAGTTCTATGCCTTGTGGATGAGTCAGAGCTTACAAGCCACTACTTTCAGAAATTAGTCATCAGTTATAGAAGTATAAGGTAAAAGGTAAAGGTTCCCCCCGCACATGCGTGCTAGTCATGTCCCACTGTAGTGGCAGTGCTCATCTCCATTTTCAAGCCATTTAGCCAGTGTTGTGCAAGTCCATGGCCATGTTAACCCAGCTCCTGCCAACCTAGCAGTTTGAAAGCATGTAAATGCAAGTAGATAAATAGGAACCTCCACAAAAAGCAGGAAGGTAAACAGTGTTCCGTGTGCAAAAATGCATTGCCATGCTGGCCACATATCCATGGACTTGCACAACACTGGCTCAATGGCTTGAAAGTGGAGTTGTTCACCACCTGTAGAGTTGGACATGACCAGCATGCATGTGCGGGAGGGGGGACTTTTACCTTTTAGCATTGGTTAATCTAATACATAAATGCAACACTAATTCCATAATGTTAAGAAAAAATTGGAGATTGCAGGCTGAATAAATAAACATATGTTTAGCCACCAAATAAAGAGTTTTCATTAAGTAAAGAAGTGGAATGTGGCAGAATGCCTTAGGAAATATAGCTGGAGACAAGAGGGCTGGAGTAAGAAACTTGAATTGCAGATTTGAAAAATTCATGTAGATTAGGGCCAATAAAGGCATCAGACAGAATGGCTGTACATTATATCATCTACAGCTGGAGAGGCAGCATGCCTCACAATGTCAGCTGTTGGAGGATGTGAAATGGAAATGCACTCCCATTAATATCTTGTTTGTGAGCTTCCCATTGGGATCAGGTTGACTGGAGTTCAGAGAACGCTGGATAGGTTAGATCTTCCATGCTTCAACATGGCTCTTAAATTCTTTTTAGACGCAGACAAAAGTGGAATTCAAGGCAGTATCTGGTTCATGAACAAAAACACACCTTTTAGGAAGGAGATTATAGGCATTATGTTTTGTTGTGGATCAAATTTGTTTGTATCCTGGTACTCCTCATTTTTCCTCTGTCTTTTCTAGAAGTTGTTCTGATCAGCTGTTTGGAATGTATAGAAGTTTATTTACTGTGGATAATTGGGGAAATAAGTGGGCAAATTAAAAATAAAATTAAGAGCCAGGATTCAGTCATGCAATATCATTGTATCCCTTTGTTCTGCCAGCTATAGTGCCTCCCAGTGCATGCTGAAACCCTGCTGCAGTTGGTTGGGTAATGTCCAGTGCATAGCCCACTGGTGCAATTGCTTCTGTTTGTTTGTTTCACTTTGCTTTGGAGTTTGTTTTTTGCATCATGATTCCACTGGCATGACACAAGGTAGTATCGCTGGCTCGTCGATATAGTATCTGATACTTGTTTTTCATGTAAAAAAAACCCTGGAAAATTAAACATTGAAATGAAATGAAATGTTTCATTTCCTTAGTTGGAACTGGGTTGTGCATTTAAGCAATCCCAGGTATGTGTGAATTTTTAGTGTCTAACAAAAATAACAAAGACATCCATTAGCATTTGCCATCAACTTGTGTTTCAACATCCCCTATACAATCAAGGCACTGTCGTAGACCAGGAAGCACCTGTGTCCATTTGATAATGCAGTCCGATTTATTGATTTGCTAAATAACAATTCTTGGTGTAAGATTTGCTTGTTGGGAGTGTTTAGTGCCTGGGGCGACTTAACAAGTGAGTTTTCACTGAGTTGAAACTGAGCTGAGTCTTAATCTTTGAATCTGACTCCTTGGATTTCATACATTGGCAATTTCTTCCCATTTTTCAGTGTGCTATATCAGGGGAAATGTGTAGCCTTTTGTACCATGTTTTACTGAATCAGATCAGACAGCATATGTTGTCGTGTCAGTGGAAATCTAATATTAAACCAGCTTATCTCTAGATAGCACATGGGGAAGTAAACTTGCATAAATGATTGATTAATTTGATTTTATGGATAAGTTATTTGTAAAGTAATTGAGCTTTGAGATGTGAGCTGATTGCTCTTTTTTAAAATCCCACATCATTGCTATTGTGGTTGAAATGGGTGTTTGCCCCTCTTTTTCTGAGTTTGATCATGTCTCTAACAGCATGTAGAAGTGTAGAAGCCAACAAATGTTTTACATTAGGAAATCATTTTTCATCTGGAGGATAACGATTTTAGCAACATGTGGCTTGCATATTCTATTTAAGTTAGAATCACTTACAGATACAGAAAAACCAGTATTCAAAAGTCATCTTAAGAATGGTATTCATCTAATTGTTTTTTAAAATCATCTTTTCTTTGAGAATATAATCACCTTGCCAAAGCTAAATCTTGCAGTTGACCAGAAGAACAAGTTTATTTCAAAAAAATTGATGTATATTTTAATGTTCTAAGTTTTGGGGACTATTTGTTCACTATTTTTACGTATTTATTAATTGTTTTCAGAGTCTTCATTTCCTCTAAGGCAGGGGTGCCCAAACTTTTTGTAAGGAGGGCCAGATTTGGTGGCTGAGAATGTGTCAGGGGCCGGTTGCTCCCCGACCCTGCCACCCCACTGCAAGCCCCACCCACTGACCCATAAGCCCCACCCACTGACCCATAAGCCCCACCCACTGACCCCTTGCAACCTCACCCGCAGGAAGGAAGGCGGGGACCAAGGGAGGGAGGTGGAAACCAAGAGAGGAAGGAAGGTGGGGAACAAGGAAGGGAGGGAGAGAGGTGGGGACCAATGGAGGGAGGGAAGAATGAAGGAAGGTGGGGACCAAGGGAGGGAGGAAAGAAGGAAGGTGGGGACCAAAGGAAGCACAGGGAGCCGTGGCCACAGGTCGCCCCTGCGAAGACATGGGATGAAGGAGGGGGGGAGGGGCAGGCCCACCAGCGGCAGGCCACTCAGAATGGCCTGACGGGCCGGATTTGCCCCCCACCCACCCCCCCGGGCCGGACTTTGGGCAGGCCTGCTCTAAGGTATACTCCACTGTATAAAATGAAATCCTTCATTTTATACAGTGGAGTATAACAGCTACCCTGCAACATAACTAGTCAACTTTGTGACTAGTGAGAATTTGAACCTGCTTCTGCTCAACCAGTCATTATCTTTATCATGTAAATAGCAATTGATAATTATATAACAGTTGTAGGAGGCTTGATCTATATTTCGATCCAGATATGGGTCATATCCTGCTGTGACTCCAGTCCAGAACTAAAGCTTCACACCTGTTTCTTGTAAAGGGGCAGGCTTTCTTTTGGAGCAAAATGTGAGCCTTAGCCAGGCAAGTGCATATACTCAGAGATGTAACTATTTCTTGAATACTGCAATAGTGAACACTTTCAATATTCTAGTGTTGGGCCCAATCTTATTCAACTGTCATATCGAGATAGTTTTAAAGAGAAACAACCCCCAACCTCATGTATTTACTTGGATGTTTATAGGCTGCTCTTCAACTGAAAGGACATCTATAGTAGATAACATATCAAATGTAAATGCCATTAAACTATTAAGAATATTCATTAATACAACACAACAGCAATATGGATGGTGTTTTCCAAATGAAACACCAGAGCCAAATATCTTAAGCAGGGCTATCTAACTCTGAACAGGCTGAGGTCTACTTTTTCTGGCCCAAAGTGGGCAAAGGTACTACATGAAAACTAAGGTTTAAAATCCTTTCAAATTAAATTTTAACCCAATAAAGTTGGAGGATTCCCTCCCCCCATTTTTATGAACTTACTGTCATTTACTTGTATATGAACAGCTGTTAAGAAAATCAAGTGAAAATAAAACAGAGATCAATCAATCAATTTTATTTTACAGCCAAAGGCCCGATAAAATACAGTATACATTCAAATAAGTACACATTCCAATAAATAAAAGAAACTTAAAATTAGTTAAGCGCCAGAATTCTCTTTCATGTTTTTTTGGGCTGAGAGAAGGAATTTGGCCACAAGTTCTGTAATGGACTTATTTCTGTCTTGTAGAAGATATCTTGTATGCCAGTCCAAAGATCTGCCTGGTAGACCTCTCGTTACAGGGTAAAGAAGCCTGATACGTTCATCTCTGTAATAACTACATATAAAAAGAACATGCTGCAATGTTTCAATTTCTTTATCATTGCAGGGGCATAATTGATTTTCATATGGTATGCCACTGTAGCGACCCTCTAAAACTGCAGATGGAAGACAGTTAAATCTGGCTCTTGAAAAAATCTGTCGGTATTTTGGGATTGTTAGTTTTCCCAAATATTTAGCACTTTGATGAAATTCAAGATTTAAACCAAAATGCATGGGTAAACAAATTTTCTGAGCCTTCTGTGTAGAAGATTGGAAATCAATATCTTTAATTCGCTTTTCAATGATGGACTTAACTGTCTTCAATTCATAAATGTGAAAAAAATCCATAGACGGGCCTAAGAAATGTAATTTGGTTGGGAAGATTTTTAACCAGGAGCAGGTGTAAACATCTTTCATCAAAAGATGTAGATATCCAGAGGAAGTGTCAGCATATAACACTTTGATCCAATATCTGAACACATGTAACCAGGCAGTACATTTGATTGAGGAGACGCCTACCTCAAGTCGTAGACCTGCTACAGAAATACATTTTGGCAATCCAAGAATAGACCTTAAAAACCTTGCAAGGATACTCTCAATGTTTGTATGGAAGCCCATACTGGGATTCCATATAACAGCTGAGGTAGGACCTTGGATCTGAATATCTGGATAGCAGCTGGTATAAATTGCCCACCCTTCATAAAGAAGAAACGGGTAATGGCCTTGCTGGTATTCTGAGCTGCCTGTATAACAAACCTTCTATGGGGAGCCCGAAAGATTCTGGTGGAACCAGATGCCCAGATATCTGAGTTGTTTAACCTGATCAATGTATTTCCCATTAATTTTCCACTTTTTTTAGTGCTGCATGCTTCTTAAAGACCATAATTTTTGTTTTACTAATATTTATATTCAGTTGATTGAGTTTACAGTATTCCATAAATGCACGCATTAGGCGTTTAAGGCCAATTTCTGATAATGAAAGCAGCACAGCATCATCTGCATACAAAAGTAAAGGGCATTTGGTTTTAGCCAAACTTGGTGGATGAAAGTCTGGTGCAAGGCAGCTCTGAATCAAATCATTTAAATAGAGATTAAATAACATAGGTGCCAGTATACATCCTTGGTGGACTTCCCTATTGGCGGGGATAGATTTTGTCAATTCCCCTTCTATCCCACATCTAATACGAAGCGTGGTTCCCTGGTAGAGGCATTTGATAAGATACAGAAGTCACTTATCAATGGAAGTATTACACAACTTGATCCATAGTTTCTCTCTTGGTATAGAGTCGAAGGCAGATTTTAAATCTATGAATGCGGTGAACAGACCATTACCATAAAATGTCATATATTTCTCAGCTAGGTGATTTGGGAGGATACAGTGATCTATTATTGTTGACCTACCCTTTCTGAATCCTGCCTGTTCATTTCCCAGAATATTTTGGTCTTCTATCCAAGTTGTTAGTTTTTGATTTAGATATCTAGCATACAGTTTGCCCACAACCGACAGTAAGCTGTTGGGCCTGTAATTTGATGGATCTCCTGTATCACCTTTCTTGAAAACCGGTATGACAATAGCCTCTAACCAATCAACAGGGAATTTACCTGAGTTGTTAATATGTGTGAACAGATGGGCTAGCAAAGGAGCCCACCAGCCTGTGTTGGTTTTTAATATTTCTGGCAGAATGGTGTCAATCCCTGGAGCTTTGCCTGATTTAATACAACTGATAAAATATTTTATTTCAGATTGGGTAACTGGATTCTAAGGTGGAGTATCAGATATATCTATGGTGTAGGAGCTACCTTTTCGGCTGTCTTTGATATCTTCGAATAAAGTGGAGAGATGCTGTTCCCAAGTGTCCTCTGAGATGTTACAGCATGGAGGATTAGGAGACGGACCTAGGGCACCTGTCACAATTGCCCCCAAAAAGTTTGGAGTTTTTATTTAATGAGGATTCTGTCAATGCATTCCATCTTTCCTGAATTGCTTGTCTCTTTTTGACAGCTATCAGTTGTTTGTATTCTTTTTTAATTTTATAGTACCTTTGTGGTAATGTGTATTTTCACTCCTATAATGGTTATATATCCCTCTCAGTTGTTTTTTGAGTGCACAGCACTCCTTATCAAACCACTTGGGGCCACTTGCTCTTGGCATAACTTCTGTGGGGGGTTGTAAAACAGAGATGAATATTCAGTAAGAATTGTTCTAAATAACTTTAATTAACTCTCTTACTTACATTCATTAACCATTTTGTGCAATTGTGTTAAGTTGCTCTTTAGTGAGATGTCTGTGCCTGCATTTTATCCACCAGCTTTTTGAAGTGTGGTGAATATTGCATGAAGGCCAGTCTCGGGGAATCCTGGATATGTTCATCTGTTATGCTAGAATGTTGTGTACTCTTTGTCAGTTTCACATTTGAAAATGCAGATTCACACACATAAGTTGATCAGAAACAGGAGTGCACAGCTTCACTGTATCTACTCAAGTTTAGAAACTTGTCTCTATGCACTAGTTTCCAAAATGATTCTTGTTCAGTGCGGCCTTGAGAAAAATGTCATTTTAAGGGTTAATAATTCATTTTCACAGATGGTTTGTCCAATGAAAAATAGTCACTGATATCAGCTTCTATTTTTAAATGTCCAATTCTACTTTGAATGGGTATGACAAGTACACCACAATTTATTGGCTGCTCCTTCCAGCTTCTGCCCCTCCCACCCAACAGGGATTCCCAGCTCTTGACCAAGGGAACCCACCTGGCAGCACCTGCTGCAGGTTGCAGGGATCTGTCCTACAGCCTTATCCTGGTCTCCCAGTCCAAACAGAGATGAGGAGATGGGAGAGGCGCAGATTGCAGGTGCTGGAACACACACACCCCGAACACCCCCTGCAGTGCAATGTAAACATGGACAAAATAATTGCAAACATGGAGAAATGAAAGCAGCAAGACCACCCCAGCCTTTTCCTGCCAAAAATTCAATGGGGGAAAAATTCAAACAGACAAACATAAGCAACATGAAAAATCCAGCCCATCTTTGCCTACAGAGAAATGGAAAAAGATTGCAAACATGGAGAAATGAAACCAGCAAGGCCACCCAGCCTTTTTGAACTCCAGTGAAAAACCATTTCAAATCTAAAATTAACACAATTTTAAAACCCACAACATGTATTCAAAAATTACCCAGGCATTAATAACAGTAAAAAAACCATTTCAAATCTAAAATTAAAACAAATTTAAAACCCACAACATGCATTCAAAAAATACCCAGGCATTAATACAACTTGAAAACCATTGCAAATTTAAAATTTAATTTAAAAAAAACATTCAAAGAAAAAGATTCCCACCAAAAAAAACCCCAAACCACTAAAATGAACCAAACCCAACCTATGGAACATAGTAAATAGCATGCAACAACCTGCCCTTCCTCCGGAATCCTCGAAGAAGAGAAGAAAAATAAAACAAACCATGCAAAAATCACTGCAAAACCGGCTCCAAAAACCGGTCCACCATGAACCTTC
Source organism: Phrynocephalus versicolor (assembly GCA_023846285.1). Classification (NCBI taxonomy): domain Eukaryota; kingdom Metazoa; phylum Chordata; class Lepidosauria; order Squamata; family Agamidae; genus Phrynocephalus; species Phrynocephalus versicolor. Next base: position 22,829,214 of record JAHTLZ010000240.1, on the reverse strand, counting down.
ACTCCTTGCCTCTTGCAACACACCAAAAATGGGGATGCAATGCAGCCTGGCATAACTCCTTTTTCCTTATGCTTGCTGGACATTAAGGAGGCGGAGGAGGGGGGCATCCACCCAGCCAGCCAGCCAAGATCCCTCTGGTGTGAGGCCCGTTCCGCAGCCAGTTTCTCCAGCATCAGGACCTCTGAGCAACTGGGCAGTGGGTGGCGGGGGATGGGGATCACCACAGCCTTCTTGTTTGCCACTGCCGCACCAGCTCTCCCCCTCTTCCCCAGCCTTGTTCCCCCTTCAGCTTGCCACAGCCTCTGGGAAGACAGGGAAGGAGCATAGCCAGTATGCTGATCATCTGGCCAACAGAAGGGAGTGGGGGACCACGCCGTGACCCTCCCGCTTTGAACTTCCCCGTTCGGCTCAGCTGAAGGAAGTCACATGCAGCCAGCATGCCAATCATCTGGCTGCTGGGGGGAAGAAGTCAGGCTAGCTTTTAACCCTGCCCAGGCTACCAGTAGCCTGGGGTCAACCTGTTGTGCAGGCCTGGTCCAAAGGAATGGAAATATCCTCACTTAGTGTCTATTCTTTCTCATTTTAAGGTCCTCTGAAGAAGATAGCAGCACCATGATGATGATGATGATGATGATGATGATGATGATGATGATGATGATGATGATGAT
>JAHTLZ010000240.1:22807614-22828171 GCA_023846285.1 Phrynocephalus versicolor | reverse complement strand
GTAGTAGTAGTAGTAGTAGTAGTAGTAGTAGTAGTAGTAGTAGTAGTAGTAGTAGTAGTAGTAGTAATAATAATAATAATAAATTTCTATGCCACCTTTTCCCCCGAAGAGACCCAAGGCGGCTTACAGTACTAATTCAATACAATTAGCAATGGGAACATAATGTATTGCTTCTGTTGTTGAAGAACTGCATATCTGAAAGTTAGCATGAGGCTGTTGCCATGCTAACACAGAACAATATTGAACAGGTTGCAGATGTTCTGTCCTTCAAAGGAAACCCTACATTTAACAGCAATAGCCCTATTACACTGCTGGCTGCAGACTTTATGTCATACATTGCATAGTTACTCATTGTAATCTGAGGCCATATGAGGCACAGAAGCCTGATTAAACACTCTGGTTTACCTATTAGCACAGCAGAAAGCAAAGTTCCTTGCTTTTATTGCTTTTAGCTTTTCAAACGGTGTGTTGTAGACTGAATTATTTCCTGCTCCTCTTCACTGGTGCTCAAGCTGACCCCAGGGCTCACTAGCTTGCATATTGGCACAAAATATTACCAGATGAGCCAAGAACAAGTTGCTTGAGTTGAAATTGGAAACTAGTTATTCACAGAATCATTGAACCATTATTCTCATGCTTGAACCAAGGAATCAAACCAAACCTGAACAACAGATTTATTTATTTATTTATTTATTTATTTATTTATTTATTTATTTATTTATTTATTTATTTATTGGATAGATAGATAGATAGATAGATAGATAGATAGATAGATAGATAGATAGATAGATAGATAGATAGATATACACACACACACACACACACATACACAATTCATCTAGACATTTGGCTACTCTGGGTAGTGTACACCCAAAATACAACAAATACTACATACAGTGGTACCTCAGTTTAGGAATACTTTGAATTGTGAGTATTTTGGAAATTGTTAGTAAAATTTTGCCTCAGTTTGCGAGGACATCTCACCTCAGCACGGGCCCTGTGGTGCCTGGAATGAGCTTCCCGAACTCATTCCAACAGCACTGTGGGCCTGTGCGGATCCTCTGGAGCTTGCCCCAGGACTGGCGTTGCCTGGAACAGTGTCCCTGCGCCAGACTTCCCGGGCCTGGGTGCAGACTGGAAGTGGTCTCTGGTGTTCTCCACAGGCCTGGTGATGCCCAGAATGGGACTTCCGAACATCCAGTGGGCTTGCGCTGGGCCCGGCACTGACTGGAAATGATTTCCGGGCTGTGTGATGGGCCTATGCTGAGCCTCCAGAACTCGCCCCAGGCCTGGCACTGCTGCCCCATGGCCTCCAGAGCACACCCAGGCAGCGCTGGGCCCAGGGTGAGCTCCAGAGGCCATTGCAACTCCCAGCCAAAGCAAATTTCCCCATAGGAAATAATGGAAACTGTGTCCCCAGAGTGGATCAGATAAGTTTCCATTATTTCCTATGGTGAAATTTGCTTGGATATATGAGCATTTTGGTTTATGAGCATGCTTCCGGAACGGATTGTACTTGCAAACCAAGGTACCGCTGTAAATCATAGGAGGTAAGTAAAATAATATAAAATGAAGAAACATAATAATAGAATATTACTAGAAGAAGGCAAGAAAACTAATGGTTTAATAGATGTAAGGAGAATGCCAAAGAATGCTTCAACTATCGTACCATTGCACTCATTTCACACACTAGCAAGGTTATGCTCAAAATTCTACAAGGGAGACTTCAGCAGAATGTGGACAGACAACTCCCAGAAGTGCAAGATGGATTTCAAAGGGACAGAGGAACTAGAGATCAAATTGCCAACATGTGCTGGATTATGGAGAAAGCTAGAGAGTTCCAGAAAAACATCTACTTCTGCTTCATCGACTATGCCAAAGCCTTTGACTGTGTGGACCACAACAAACTATGGCATGTTCTTAAAGGAATGGGAGTGCCTGACCACCTTATCTGTCTCCTATTATGTGGGACAAGTAGCAACCATCAGAACTGGATATGGAACAACTGACTGGTTTAAAATTGGGAAAGGAGTATGACAAGGCTGTATACTGTCACCTTGCCTATTTAACTTATATGCAGAGTACATCATGCGAAAGGCAGGTCTGGATAAATCACAAACCAGTATTAAGATTGCCGGAAATATCAGCAACCTCAGATACGCAGATGATACTACTCTGATAGCAGAAAGTGAGGAGGAATTAAAGAACCTCTTAATGAGGGTGAAAGAGGAGAGTGAAAAAAAATGGTCTGAAGCTCAACATAAAAAAACTAAGATCATGGCCACTGGTCTCATCACCTCCTGGCAAATAGAAGGGCAAGAAATTGAGGCAATGAGAGAGTTTATTTTCTTAGGCTCCTTGATCACTGCAGATGGCAACTGCAACAATTAAATTAAAAGGCACCTGCTTCTGGGGGGGGGGGCAAGGTTGGAAATCGGGGGCGGCTTTAAAAGAGCAGAGACATTACTTTGCCGAGTGCTGACTAAGGTCCAGATAGTCAAATCTATGTTTTTTCCAGTAGTGATGTATGGAAGTGAGAGCTGGACTATAAAGAAGGCTGATTGCCGCAGAATCAATGCTTTTGAGCTGTGGTGCTGGAGGAGACTCTCGAGAGTCCCCTGGACTGCAAGGAGATCAAACTTATCCATCCTGAAAGAAATAAACCCTGAATATTCACTGGAAGGAGAGATTTTGAAGCTGAGGCTCCAGTACTTTGGCCACCTCATGAGGAGAATGGAGTCCTTAAAAAAGTCCCTGATGTTGGGAAAGATTGAAAGGAAAAGGAAAAGGGGACGGCAGAGAATCAGATGGTTGGACGGTGTCATCGATGCAACAAATATGGATTTGACCAAATTCCAGGAAGCAGTGGAGGACAGGAAGGCCTGGCGAGCTCTGGTCCATGGGGTCACGAAGAGTCGGATACAACTTAATGACTGAACGACATTGTGTTCTACATTCTTGATACTGTTTTTCATTTCAATTGGCCTTGTCTTGCTAAAAGGATTTTGAAACCATGCTTTAAAACATAGCTGCCATATTCCTTTTTTGTCACTGTTCACTACTTTATATATTTTAGTGCTGATACCACTGATTTTAAGTTTGTGAGCTTCCTTCTTATTCCAGAAAGGGTGAATTTCTACATTTTCTAGTGATTCCAAGATCCCACTGCTGGTAAAGTAAGTGGGGGAAAGAAAGGACACTTTCCTTGTCTTTTCCTTTTCTTCTGTGGAAAAAAAAATTGAACAAAGAATGCTACTCCTTTACCCATAGTGTGAAGAGATTTCAGACAAAACACTTAACCTGCATCCAATCAGGACTTGCTGTCTCCAGTTGCCAAGGGAACTTCCTTATATTCACATCATTTTAACATAACACAAAGACATTTTACAATTATTTACAGTCACTTTGTGGCAAAGCTTTGCATATTAGTGACTTTTTAAAATACGCTCTATATTTTGAATATATCTTGCTGGTGATTCTCCAGTATTCCTTACAGTGTACAGGTCAAGCACAATCAACATTGCCTAGAAATAAGATTGAATGTGTGTACACATGGTGATCTCTTGGTCAGAATATGTAATAAATGTCAGTACTGACGTGAAGGGCGGTATTTCCAAACAATTAACCACAGCAGTGAAACTTCTTGAATCACATCCATCTGGAATAGAGAAGGCTGGAAAGGAACATCTCATGTACAGTGTTTAAATATCAGATTCAGTATATTCTCAAATCTGGAAAATGATCTAAGGTGCTCTCCAGTGGAAATCTGTACACTTATCTGTTCATTCTGTATTTCAGTATTCAAAAGACTATGTGTATGCCTCAATGTGCAATACAGTATATTTTGTGCCTGTGCACTGAACACTTTCTGAACATTATCTGTTACATTTGACAGGGTGGGTAAATTCACTGTGTAGTCAAATGTTTAGATTTGACTATACAGTGGTACCCCGACTTAAGAGTAGCTTGATTTAAGAGCAATTCGACTTAAGAGCGGAAAACTGTAGGCCTGACAAATTTTAGATATGGTCTGCTTGACTTAATTTTTTTTTCATTTTTTATTTTTTAACTTACTTTTTCAATTTTTTAGATAGGTACCCTGACTTAAGAGTAGTTCGACTTAAGTGCATGCATTTGGAATGGATTAAATTCATAAGTTGAGGTGCCACTGTACAGTGAACTTAACTCTGTCAAATGTAACAGATAACAGTCAAATGTTTAGATTTGACTGTATGTTTAACAACATATAGTCAGAACTAAACATTTACCCATTAACAATAATGGGTAATTCCAATCTTTCTGTTGGTTCACAGTGATGGACAGAGAAAAGACTGTGTTTCTCTCCTGCCCTCATTAAAGAAATCTGGTGTTAGTGATGTGAGCAATCCCTGACTGAAGAGAACCCACCAATTCCCCTTTTTTCTTGCTGTCACTGGTTACCAACTAGAAATTGTTTGTTAGGTAGGTGGTGTAGCTATAAAAAAGTAAACTTTACAAGCTGTGAAATATATACCAAATGCTATTTATTTGGTCAGTGAATAGGTCATATGTGATTGTGATGACCCATTAAGTCCATTAAGCTGACAGGATAGCACACTGAGTTAGGTATCTGGCAGTTGAAACTGTGTAGATGGAATTACACTTGTTATGAAAACACAGGTGTGCAGCTGAGGGGGACTCGAACACAAAATGCTGGTTCTAACCAATAACACACTAAATGGCTTGAGTCCAAACTACAGTATCACAAGGACTGCATCTCCCTTTATGAGTCTGCTCAAGTATTAAGATCATCAGAAGATGCCTTTTTCTTTCAGACCTACCACATTCACAAGAGTGCAATATTTGGTGGGGCCATGGGAGAAGGCCTTCTCTGTTGCTAGTCCCAGACTTTGGAATGCATTCCCACCAGACTGACCCCAAGTTTGCTGTCCTTCTGCAAGCACACAAAGACTTTTCTCTTCAGGCAAGATTTCTGTTAATGTCCAGCTGCCTAAAGGAGAGTTTTTTAATGGACTGTTGTGCCTCATTGCTTTGAAGGTGGTTTTGGTGTTGCTTTTGTTTACCATTTTTAGTGTGGTATTTGTTCTTTTTAAGAATCCATATACATACTGTTTTTAGCTTTGAATGTCTTTTAATGATGTAAACCACCTTGGGTCCTCCTTAAGGAGAAAGGCAGAGTAAAAATATTTTTAGTTAATTAATTAATTAATTTCCCCACTATTTATTATTTTATTTATTTATTTTTATACTTATTAACCACACTGACTTTCCCATTGGGAACTCTGGGCACTGAACAGACTAGTAAATAAGAAAGAAAAAATACAAAGTAAAAACAAATGGTCTCTTTAAAAAATTGGAGGACTAAGTCTCCCAGAAGTAAAGCCAGGCTATGTAACCTTGGGCACACTACACAGTTCCAAGTCACTCCCAGAAAAAGGGAGTACAGTCACCCCCCGCCATTTCGTGGTTCAAGTACTGCGGTCCCACTATATCGCGGGATCGTAGTACCTGCGGGGGGGCTGCAGGGAGTGATCACATCGCTCTCCGCCACTGCCTCCCCCCAGGAGGCCTCAGAGACATGGGGGGCAGTGGGGAGCAATCGCATCACTCCCTGCCGCCCCCACCCGGCCTCTGATCACCCCCACCCCCACCCAACCCGCTTCCGCATATCACGGATTTTCATGTATCGTGGGTCGGGTGGGTCCCAAACCCCCGCGATAGGCAGGGGGTTACTGTAGTAAACTACTTCTGAGTACCAACTACCTAGAAAGCCTGAGAAAGGTTCAGTCATAGTTAATTTGACAGTATACTAATCACATGCTTGTGACTTTCCCACCAGCTATCAGTAGATTTCATATGGCAGTGGTCTGCATACTGTATGTCTATGAACCATCATAGATTTTAGGAGAATACTGAAATAATCTGTACCACTGTGTTTTTCACAGTGGTTAGTTTATTCTTTTATATGCAAAAGAATGAGGAGTAGTTTAACCAAGTTATAAACTTCCTATATATGTTAGTTGTAACTGTTTGGAATCTGATAACAATGTTTGTAACCACTCGGTTTTCAGCAAACCTGCAGGCATCTTGAGTGTATGTGTTAAATAAGCAGAATCAAACATAAGCTAGAGAAGCATACATACATGTTTTCTATTGAGGGATAGCGAGGAAAGAGTGCAGAAGGCTGCATATGTTCTATCTACAATTCCAGTTCCGAGCATCATAAAAAATTTCACAACAAATCCCTTCCCTTTTTACTTAGTATTGCTGTGCCCTAGATCTGACAATGTATACCTCCATAATGAAATCCATGGAAAGGAGGTACAAAGAAGGGGAGGAGGGAGAGGCATCAAATGATGGCAGCTTTTATTCCCTGCTGTTGAAATGAAAATTGGTAGATAGTTTGTAACCAAGGCTGAAAAAAGCATTTAAACTTTATTTACTAAACAATAAATAATACAAAACCTACCTGACAAAATGTTCAAGATGAGTGCTGTCATTGAGTTCTTACATTGTAATTGGTGATGCTTTCTTCGTGAGATTTCCAAACCTAAGCCATGTTTCAGAAAGGAAATATTTTTACAGAATTTCACATATGGTCCAATCACTATGGGAAAAAATATGAATTACACATATTGCATAATTACTTGCATTTATCACAACCATATAAGGTAAATTGATTCTCTTGATATAGGACATTCAAATCTTGACTGATCTCCAAATTAAGATCTTGTACTGACTCTTGTCAGCTCAGCCTTTCCGTGTTTGCTGTCCTAAAATGTTTAATATGGGATGTTTATAGCAAAGAGTTTAAGACACAGAATCAGGGATTCGTTTAAACAAAGGCTAGGGCACATAATCACAGATTAGTCTGGAAAAAGAATGTTAGTCTGAGAGCTTGTTCTCAAGAGTCAAGGGCTCTGACTTAGATGATGGTTCATGATGTGATAAATCCTAATGTATCTTGTTGCTGTATCTTGCTGCTGAATAATCATAGACAAGTTACGGCATGTGATGATACAAGAACTTCCTTTTTGATACTTGCTGTACTATGCTGGATTAGGATGGACTTAACTGTGGCTGTGCCTGCTACTCAGAACAACTAGGACTTAGTAGTGTAAAGTGGATTGCTAGCACTCCCTCAGCCTGATTCACTGCGGACCAGGAGAGGCCCAGATCTTACTGAACAGTCCTAAGAATGTAGGAGTGCCAAGGCCAAACTCTTAACTAGAGATGGGCGTGAATCAGAAAAATGGTGGTTCTTTTCAATTCATGATTTTTCAAGGTCAATGAATCATGAATAACAAATTTGTTAATTTTTTTCTGATGAGCTGACAAATCAAGTTGTTGATTCATTTTTGCCTTTCATACCATATAAAATGCCCCCCGCCCCCAGCCGTGGCCTGAGACACCAAAATCACAGAGAAGTTTCCCTGGATGCTCCTCTACAAGCTCTGAACACTTGGTGACGTGTCGGTTCCAGATGTGTGAGTTATGCACCCCAAAGTGCCCCTCCACCCAAGAAAGGCACTCCCAGGTACATAGAGACACCAAAAATGCACAGGAATTTCCTGGAACTCCCCTATACAATCCTTCCATGTTTGGTGAAGATCTGAAGTATACATGCATGATGAGGAAAGTGCCATTTAGCAACTGGCTTGGGGAAACCCATACTTGGTACAATTGTTGAGGAGAGTCAGAGGAAGCATTTCTGTGATTTTGGTGTCCCTAGGTGCCTGGGTTTTTTTCCTTGGGGGCCCTCTTTGTGAGTGTATAACATGGAAACCCAAAAGCCAGTCTTCACCAAATCTGGAGGGATGGTAGAGGGGAGTCAGAGGAAGTTTTTCTCCACCTGGTGTCTCTAGTGCCTTTTTTGTAGCCTAAGGAATCGACAAATCAAAAATTGCAAAATAATAATAATAATAATGAATTTGTGCATAAACAGCTCATGAGTTTCCAGTTGTGTTAATACATGTTTATTATTAAAATACTTCAAGCTTTCAGTGGGAACATACTGCACTATCTTCATCAGAGAAGGCAAGATATAAACTAAACAAAGCTAACCTTAAATACACCAGGATCAAAACCATCTGGGTAAACATTCACACCAAGCTCAGGCAAGTTAGGTTTAAAAGGCCACTAATCCACTGTGGCCAATATTATATAAAGGTAACCTACATAGACTATCCAGTTTAAAAAACAGAGGCTTCTAGCAAGCACTAAAAGTATCACCATTATCTATTGGTGAAATGTAGCTCAAGTTTTATTCAGATGGCCTCAGTAAGAATTCTTCCCCGAAATTGTCTGGTTTTGGCCAATGCTTTATGGTTGATGGGCACACATTTGTTTAATTTGTACCCATCTCTACTCTTATCCACTGCTTCTAGAGACCTAGATCAAAAGATTTACCAATACAGTATAGCAATATCCTAACAGTTGCATGGTGATGTAGTTGTGTAGGCATACTGCACATGACCTGTGGAGGGATACATTTCCTTTTAAAAGCTAGAGAAACAAATACCAAATTGCATAAAGGATCAGAGTAGGTGTTAAGATAGCATATGGAGGAAGGGAATAAAGGAAGGGAAGTGGCAGTTAGCTCAAGATGCATACCAGAGGTGTGAGCCTTAAACAAATGGGATCTTTCAACTATCATTGAACGGTGAAGAGGTCCAAAAGTGAGAGCAAAGACAAAACATCTAGGTCCACTTTTATTCTGAAAACCCATAGCAAACTATTTGGAACTAGTCAGCCAGTAAAAGGCTAATTGGAGCAATAACTGTATTCCATCATATATTGAGATGTTAGATGTTATTTAAACTCAGACATTGGCATTGAAGTGGGTTTAAGTATCACATCATACAGGGAAATCATTCCATTTCCAAAGACCTGATTTCCATGTGTATCATTTTCATGAAGAGGGCAGCTGTGCAAGTGTTTGTTCCACTATGTGTGCTATGTTCCTCACTGTTCCTTTTGATACTTATTCCATTGACTACACAGTATTAGCACTAATTGGCATGAGCATGTGGTATATTTTCTTTGGCTTCTGTTTTTTGACAGTGTTTCTAGACACATTATTTTGCCTTGGTTTTGACTTGTGTGATCCCCTACACTGGTCCTTTGGGGGGTGGGGGGGTGGGCATGTCAAATGACATCATCGATGACACACAGAGTGGGGCTTGGTGTGGGAATGAGCCCTCCTCCTTTTGTCTATTTTCTACTTGCACTAGTAAGGAAGACAACTGCACTGCCAATTTATAAATCATATTTTTAAAAATATTTTCTCTCAGATTAGTGTTACATCTACTGCTCTAGCAGTAAACTGATACAGCATTCATTCAAATGCATACTCTATCTTGTCAGTTCAGTGATATTTGACTTGATAAATATTTTTTTAAAATCTAGGTGAAAAGAGATAAGGATAAGGGAAATAATGATTGAGAGAGGAGGGGACAGTTTGATATGTGAACACCTGAAACATGCCTTTTGGAGATAAACATTTCTGTTTGAACAGTGATACCAATTTAAATGCCAGGGTTTGGTACAGAGAAGTTTGTGTCAGTTTGGTGCAAATGTTTGTGTAGTCATGCCGTAACAGTAAACTCAGTGGCAAGTGCCAACAGGAATGGAGAAAAAAAGTAGCCACTGATAAACAAAAGGGCTGTATCAGCAAGTCTCTGGTGGGCTCCAGAGTATGGAGAAATGGTGGACATTGGGAAGGGTGGAAGAATTACCAAAGAATTACCAAAACATCAGTAAGAACAGAGTATGCTCAATAGACATGAGAAGCTATGAAACCTTGAGTGACAGCTGCTATGAAATGAGAGGTGCTGTGAAAGGTTGAGTGACAGTTGGGAAACAAAAGCAGGGTGAGGAAGGGTGAATTGGCCTGCTTGATTCCCTTACAGTTTATAATATCCTGTGGGAGAGTATAACTGGCTTTTTTGTTATCATGTAGGGTGGAGGTAGAATGTAAATCTTTCTTTCAGGACTCAGATACTATCTTTTTAAAAGACAAACACACTCTTGTGATTTTTTTAATTAGATCCCCCCTTTCTTCCCTGTATTAGGATTCAAGGACACTCACACCATGATTAAATACAAAATACAGCTGAAAACAAAAAATATTATTTCAATAAGACACAATTGAATAAATTCACATATTAAAATTATCATGCACTAGCATCTCAGAGAGGAAAAAAGCACATTCCCTTAAAACATATTTTCTTAGTAGCCAGTCCATTGCAAAGGACTTAAAAATTCTTTCCCTACCAGTGAAAGGACATAATTCCATTTCTGTTTGGAATGTTACAGCTTTCAAGATGACATTTCTATCAAAGTATTTTGGGAAGTCCCAATTTATGATGCCATCCTGATTTCTGCTGTGCAATTGTCTTACCAGTAGAAAAGTGGAAGGCACATTTCTGAAACATGTATCTTAGTGGCCATTCCAAATGTGACTATGCAAATAAATTAAACAAATGGAGGGAATATTCTTGATTCCTCTTTAAGGCATTGAATTGTGGACTTTAAAACAGGGTACTATTTAAAAGATAGGCATTTGAAATGTGGATTTTTCACTGAATCTTTTGAATAATTTTTAATTAAATGGCAGTGGTGAAGAATATCCAAGGTAAATGCATAAAAACCGGAGATAATAAATACCGTACATAAAAATTATAAAGCTAGGTTACTTTAGTCACACAATGAGAAATGAAAAACATGGTTCTTACATCTGTCTATTGAGGGTGAAATAAATGAGAAAATTAGCACGGGAAGGAGAGGAACCTCTTTGCTAAAAACTCCAGGAGAATGATTTTGATGAAACACAGCATCATTGTTTAGGGCACCTACAGAAAGACTCTAATGATAGAGACAGCCTGGCCTCCTGTGTGAGGGAGTTCCAAAGTCGAGGAGAGCAATGGAGAAGGTCCTCTCCCATGTTCCCACCAAATGCACCCATGAAAGTGATGGCACTGAGAAAATAGCCTCTCCTGATTATCTTCACACCCAAGCAGGCTCAAAAAGAGAACTGCAGTCTTTGAGATAACTTGAGCCCAAGCCATTTAAGGCTTTATAGGTTAAAACCACCACTTTGAATTGTGCCTAGAGATGTGAAGGCCCAGGGAAAAAAACAGATTTTTTTTTTTTTTAAAAAACTTTTTCCCATTTTTTCCCTGAAGCCTTTTTGGTTTCTTTCCAAAAAATTGGAAAAATTGAAGAAAGAAAAAGAAAAAAATATTATGGAAGGATTTGTTTTAACATGACGAAGAAAATATTTTAAGACAGGGTGTTCAAATATTTTCCAAATTATTTCTAAAAAAAAATATGCACAGTATCAGATTATTCTAATTTTATGTGCACTGAGGACAAGCAAGTCCTAGGTTACAAACTGAACTCTCAAATGCAAGAACAAGATGCATTTCGTCCTTTAGGAGGTGCTGCTATTGTCACAAGAAAAATGATTCTGATTAAATTTCATGCCTATTCAATGAAACTTAGTCACACTCCCTTCTATATATTTCCCTCCCTCAATCCTTTTTTTTTTTTTTTTGAGAATGAGATTTTTATTTTGTTTTTATTTAATAGTGTGTGTAGGAGAACCCAAACTGGAAGGGAAACCAGAGCGGGGCAGGGACGCTGCTCAGCTCATTCACTGGCGTCAGCTTGGGTTCTCCCCCCTCACACACACACACACTGTTTCCCTTCCTTTCTGCCTGGATTTGTTCACTTTGCTAATTTGGGGTTCAAAAAGTGGGGAGGGTCTTGCACACGGTGGAGTCTTATATATGGGAAAATGTGTTATTTAACTGTTTCATTTTTTTCATTCTCATGATTAAAATTATTTTTTCTTTATAGTCATGATTTTCATCTTCTTAACATGCAACTACAGTCCTCTTTTTGCACTTCAAGTTCTGCATAACGATTGAACAAATAAAATACACCTTTTCAGACACCTTTGGGTAGAGGAAACTATTGTTTTTCCATATACTATCCTAACAATAACTGCTTGTCCATAAATAGGTCTGGGCATCACAACAATCATGGGCTGAGGCACATCTTTCACCGCAACCTTTGTCCACCCCAGCTCGGAAATAAGAGACGAGACACGTTTGCGGGATTTAAAATAGGGACACAATTTTATTCATCTTAATCCATGCTATTGAATCTACTCTAATTCCAAGGGGACCTATAAGTGCAACTGGCTGTGGCTTCATAAGGGGGGGGGTAGCCCTTGTAAATCGTATTGGGGCTGGATTATAAATCAATATGATATGTCAAATATCATAACATGTTTACTGGAAAATGTCAAGGACTGCCATTGTACTAACTGTAATGCTGGCTACTTCTCTCCTGAGTTGACATAGTCACTTGCACTGACCACTAATTGTGACCAAGTTTAAGAGCCTAAGGGACCCCATATCAAAGAGAGTGGGATGGGTGAAAACGTGCCACTGTTCCCGGCCAATCGGAGTAGTGACCAAAAATTTCCATCCGGACCTTACGCGACCAGCTAATCTCATTCTCTCCCTGGGGAGGGTGGGCAGGGAAGCGCCCAGGGAAGAAAGAGGCTGGATTCTCTGTTGTAAGCCCCTTCAGACGGGTCTCTGACTGGTCATGTGACCGACCGACCTGCCTTCCATGGGTCATTCTGGCTGTGGGCAGTCACCTCTGACTGCCCTGACTCTTCCCCAAACTGTCACGTCACGAGCGGGTGGACAATGGAGCCCCTCCCAACACAGGGTCTGTCGGAGCCAGCTTTCTTTCTGCACAGTCTGTAACTTCTCATGTGCCACTCATGCAGAGTCTATGCTGTAGAGTGTAGACTTTAAAGCATAGATTGAGCTTCTTACTTACTGTGTTCCAGTAGCCAGTGAATATTTTCAATGTAAACTCTACTGCCTCTTCCTTTTCAGAATTCAACTTAAACATTAAAGTTTTTGCTTCATATATGGTGGAAGTGTTTATTACAATATATTGAGAATCATTTTGTTTGCATGGGAAATTAATACAATAGACCTATAGTTGCTTGCTCTCCATAGTATCTCCTTTCTAAATGATTGAAAGGTTTCTACTCAATGAGACATTGTTTTGTTTTCTGTATTTTTGACATATGCTTGTTAGTATATTGGGTTTTGACAGGTTCAGTTTCTACAGCTTGGAATTGATCTTTTTATATCCTGTCTACTTTTTGTGAATTATTCCAAATACCTATAGAAACTTTCACTTTGCTTTCTAAAACAACAGGTGCTTCATGGTAAGATTCCTTTTTAATCTAGAAATTGAGTCATGGCAACTAGACTTCTTTTCTTCAGAGACTGAAATGTTTCACTGCTCATCCAAACAGCTTCGTCAGTCTGAAGAAAGCTGGTTTCAAGTCCTCCATTTTTTATTTCACTTTGACCTAATGTCACCCTGGTCTGAAATAGGCTCATAAGATGAACAATGGCCTGAATAGGCTCGTTAGGTGGACAGTAGTCTCAACAGGCCCATTAGGTGGACAATGGTCCACTTTTACAACCTTCCAAACACCCATAAATTATGAGTTGTTAGCCATGGCCTTGTTGAGGGAGATGTGAAGTGTTCTTAATTTATCTGGGGATTGTTGAAATGACCACTTGTTAAGTAGCAGACAGATTATGCCTTAGCTCCCCACCTGTGTTGAGAGATGAGTTTTCAATACTCACATGAATGGCTTCCCTGACCCCTCTCTCAAACCACCTATCCTCTCTGTGTACATCCTGACCTTTAAATGAGTGTCCTTTGTCCTTCAAGTAGAGGTATACTGCTGATTCTGGTCCTACTGCATTGGACCACATATGCTATGTTTCCTGTATGCTTATTTTTCCTCCACTTAAGCTTCTAAAATGTGTGCATACTTAATAAATACAAGAAGGCAGTAACTAAGATTTGGACATTAGGTTTAAATGCCCATTTATTTTGTTTCAGATAAAATAGATGAGTAAACATAAAGATATTGATTTAACTTTCTACTCTTATCTACTTCTCTTGATTTTTCAGTTTGTTTCTTCTCTGCAATCTCCCTTTTGTTTCCCAGTCTAAGACTCTGTTTAATAATTGAGAGAAAATGGGATGGATGCCAGTTAGAATTCTTGCTTGACTAGCCCAGCAAATACTGTTCCGGAGAGAAGACTATTTCTTACCCACTCGAGTTTCTTTCTTTTCCTGACCCTCTTATCAATTGATTGTTCCCTCCCTCATATGTTATTTTTAAAAGTCTTTTGCACATATGTCTTATGCACGTGTCTTTCATGGTTTTTTTAGTTACGCAGGCTATCTAATATCTCTTCATACTCTGAGATGGAGTCCTTGAAATGTTACTGTAGTATCAACTGGAAGCAGTTCCTCTGCATGTAATGCAAAACTGGCTGCTGAGATTTCCCAATTCTTCAATATATTTATGTACTCCTGCCACAGTCAATGAAAAGAAATGAGGGAAAGCATTCACTGTGTGTTGTGACACTAGCAATAGCATTTCTCCATTTCTAGCAGTTTGATTTTCTTTTAACCTATGCAAACGAATCCATTTGTTGTAGTATAGAGAGGACACCAGGTTCATCCCTTTCCTTTCTTTCGGACGGGATAAAAAGAATAGCCCTATAACAAACCTTTTAATGTGTACTTTCATGTGTTAGCTCCCCCACTTTGTGTCATCTTGTAAAGATGAAGGGTGAGTTACAGAATGAGAGAGCCTCTTCTGCCTCAGGAGGTCCTCCATGCAGTTTCAAATACTAATTTAAAATCAGGTGGAGAGAAGTCATGGATAGAGAAGTCTCTCCTGTTAGAAAATCTATTGCTGTCTATATTTATATGGCAAGAGCAGCTTAAGGCTATCATACCCCAAATGTGTATATCTACATGTAATGCTAACTTTATAAGAAGTGTATTTTGCAGTGAAGCTCATTTATTGTAAACTGCTTTGATTTCATGTAATCATTGTAAGCATAGAATTGTAGCGAGAATTCATAAGATGTATGAGCTGCAAGTGCCCATTAATGTAGTGCAACATTTCCATCTAAATATTATTGGTGTCTTATTCAGGCCCTGTAGATTACACATATGCTCCTCTTCTTAGGTTTGTACACAGTATACCAGTGAGGGGTGCATCATCATTTTAATGAATCTTGGCTTGTTTCATTCTCATTCGCATGCATTTATTTTATATAAAATGCATAATCAGGCGTACCATCTTCTGTAAGCCTGCTGGCAGGAACTTGAATTCTTTCGTCTGTATTGAACACATTTCAGTTACTCTGACGTCTGACATTACTCCAGTACCATTTGGAGGCTGTAAGATATTCTAACTTTTATGTCCAGATTGCCCTAAAGTTCCTTGCTGCATTTTTCAAATTATCTTCATTCTGTGTCTCTGACAGCCATCATTATTCAGTATTATGTGTTAATCTGTGAATGCTCAAAATAAATTGTCTGCACTAAAACAAGTCCTTAGCATGCATTTTTTTGTTCAAGGTCTGCAATGCCATCTGTATGGTAGGGCTGTCTTATCCAAATATGATGAAGATGAAGATATGCACCATGAAATAGATTCTGACTTAACAGTAATTCCTACTAGACTTTGTTGCTATAAAATAATCAGAAGTGGTGTACCAGTCTCTCCATCTTGGGGCATCCTAGGACTATGTTGCTTGCCCATGGCGATATAGGCTCACTGTTCTCACAGGAGACACAGTGTAGAATTGAGTGGAATTGAACTCCTAACCGAGGTGTTCCAAGTGATTGTGCCATCAAGCCAGCTCCATTCAAGTAGGTACCTTTGCTAATTCAGCAGTTTTAGAATTGCTGTTGGTCCGGAAATATGAAAAATAGCATTGGACGAATGGTTGACAGTATAGCTTACAGTCATTACGGTCTTGTTCTTATGCAATCTAGTTTCTGTTTTGAGAGATACATATGGTGTTCACAATGGATATCAGATTATTGTTACTGTTAGCTTCTGTCAAGTCAAAGCTGAATTTTAGCAATCAAAACAGGGCTTTCATAGTAAGTGGGATATTTAAGGATTAGTTTTCACCAGTATTACACCCCTTTTGAGTTTCCATGGCTGAGAAAAGATTCCAGCCCCATTATACAGGTGAAGCAACTGCTTCCAGCAAGAGATGCTGAGAATGTGGAGAACAGTGGGATAGACTGTTGTGTGTTGTGATGCCTACTGGCCCTAAGCTGTGGTAGTAGTGAAAGTTGCTCCATATATCCAGTCTGGAGTATGATCAGTTGTTGATCTGATTCCCTTTGGCACATTCAGTACTTACAGTATACCATCATGTCCTTCACTTCACAGCATTTAAATGTCTTGGTCTGAACCTTTCGGCTGACTGCTGTTACAAAGATAAGCCTCCAGTTTATTAAAACTGATACAGTACTTTGTTCTAAAATTCAGATCTCTTAATTGGTGTGTTTTTTCTGATGTGAGTATTTATTAAGGTAATATTGCAAAGAGTTGGTCTGAGTGTCAAAAGTTTTCATTGAAGATTTTAAAAGGCCTTTTAAAATCAAACATCACATCGCAAGATGCTTCATAAAATTCCTTACATGTTAAAACCAGTTCGCTATGTCATACGGGTACCACAGTTCTAGTAAAATAAGGCTGCATTCCTATTGTACCCATGGAACTAGCCTTGTCGATATTCAAATCTTGGCCAATGCACTTTTATGAGTAGCTATACTTATATGCCAAGCCACAAAGGATCTGATTTTTCTTCACAGTCTTTCTGTCAGCTTCATGTGTGTTTAGTTACTATTGTAGTGTAGGTTTAAGTACATGTTTTGTAGCAGTTTAACAAAGAATCTCAGCCTGAAATAATTTTAATAACCAGGGAATTTGAGAAAGTTATTTAGTGAAATGTTAAAAATCTAAAATGCGGGGTGAGGGAGGATTGTTCAGTGTTTTTGTGCTTCTCCTTTTTAATGTAGTGAATGAAATGTGAATAGATAATATCTACTTAAATAGGGTTTCTACTCTATGTCCATAATCTTGCTTTCAAGGCCCAGTGGTTGAAAAGAAATAGTAGAAAAGTGACAAGAAGTTTTGAGATGTTTGACAAACAAAGCCTAAAACTTGCCTTTTGGTGTTATGGGCTATCATTATTTGATTGATATGGATTGCACGCTGAATCAGCCAAGGTCTACATGTGTTTTTATTATAATACAATGTAGGAGATTCTCCCACATTATAAATTTTACTATGAAGTGGCTTAAGAAACAAATCTATAGTCACTCACTCACATTGAATTCTTTTTGCTTTTTGTCAATTGCAGACAAATAACAAGATTAACCTGACGGCTCTCATACTTGATTCTGCATTGTTCCCCAGCTAAAATGTATTTTCCCTTTGTTAAACTTACTGCACACAAACCTAGAATGGAAATTAAATGGCTGTAAAACTGTTGTTTGCACTTTTTCCTAGCATTTAAAAGACAATTATTTCCAGAAAGTCCGCATTTGTAGCTGTACAGATGATAAAATTGATTCCAGTTACAGCCTGTCTTTGTTTGGACAGGAAATGCCAGTAGTGTTTGAAAAATTGATTATTAAGACTTTAGTTCACTGAAGGTGGTTAACATGTTCTATTTGCTAACACAGCACCTTACTGTGTATGAGTGTACCTTTTCTCTAGCCCAGATTATTTTTCCGCAGATCTTTAGAACAGGAAATAAAACAAAATAGCTAATGGTTCGTGGGGGGCATGTGGAAATCGTTTAAGTGAAGCAAAACCTTTCTCCTTGTGGCTGCCTCATTTTCTTATGCTGTTTTGTCTATGCTTCTCTTCGAATATGTCAACAAATTTCCTTTAAGCTCCAAAGCAGCATGTGCAGTGGGACTGAGGAAGGGATAGTGGTCTTTTCCATTAAGAGAGAAAATTTAGAACATATGTGGATTGGAGAAGGTACAAGTTGGTCTTGTTAAAATATCTGTAAAGAAAAACAGCTTCAGGATCCCCAGTGAAAATCCTTATTGAGCTCTAGAGGTATAAGAACAGGGTATGGTTTTTGTTATTCTGACAGAATTCTTTCCACACAAGATTTGGAGGTGAATCAAAACATTGGGATCTGGGAAACTGAACTCAAAAGAAGTAAGTAGGAACAGAAAGGAATTGCGACATCAGCCTGGCCGATAGTTTACACTGGAATTACTGAACAGGATCAATGTTTCATGGCCCTCATATGTGGTCACATTTTATGGGGATAAACACTTTCTATAGCAATAACCGATGTTATTTTTAAAACAGTTACTAGCAACACAATCAGTCTTTAAAATAACATCTTGCTATGTATAGCATAGCTGAGTTATATTTGATGCTTGGTGTACAGTATTTTCCATGTATAAGACTATATTTTTCTCTAAAATTGTTAGACAAAAAATTGAGGGTCGTCTTATACACGGACGTAAGCCAAGGAGAAAACCATGTGGTTGTGAAATTGTAATTTTGGGTTGGGAAAGTTGGGGTCGTTTTATACATGGGAGAGTCTTATAGACACAAAAAGGGGGGTATGTCATCCTATGGTGTACTGACTGGATAGTTTGAAGCATGTTGTTTGAAACGAGGGAGTACTGTAGTTGATAACAAACTTCTACTACTTTCTAAGCTAGCCAGTGGAAACAGAAACCATACCAAAACATTGTAAAATCCAATTGTTTATCTTCAGAATTTGTGTTGTGTTTGGTTTCCGACTCCCTGTACTTCCAGATATTTTATTATCTTCAACTCTGGATATATTACTGTCAAACAGCATTTCAGAATTATGAACTAGTAATACTCTTGATACTCACCTCTAACCAAAGTGTTCTGGATGTGAAATTGATATCCCTGGTAAATAATCATAATCATAATCCAAACTCTTGCATTATTGGAACATATCTAAGAAATTAATACAGTAACAAATGAAGTTAGTCATTATGTATTCATTTTCTTTACTTTCTGTGGATATATAGGTACTTCATAGTAAAGGAAAATAACCTGTTAATGTGTGTGCAGTGGTCTTTTAAAATATGTTATAATAATGTATTCCAGGATTTTCTAAGGAATCTATAATAATTCCATTATAACCAGCAAAGCTTGATCATAGTTACTGATTTGGCTTCTTTCTTACTATTCTTAGGACAGTGAAAAGAAAGGCTTTATGAATAAGCTTTATGCCATTCAAGAAGTGTGTGTCAGTGTCCAAAATGTCCTTGATGAAGTGGCTTCCTTTGGAGAAAGGATAAAGAAGTGAGTGTTGAGACACTGCTATTCAGTTGCTCTCTCAGATGGTGTTGTCTTGCTAAATGTTATTTTTTTTTGAACAACAGAAAAAGAATTTGGTATGAGGTACTGTACTACAGCCCAATCACATATACTTCTTTTGTGTCTGCTGCCATGAAAGTGCCACCATTTTCATTAAGACTTTTGAAAAAATGTCCAAACTAAAAGAGAAACACCTCCACCTGTGGAAGAAAAATGCCGAATTATAATTCAAACTATATTGTGAAATATTCATTTTAGCTAAGAGCCAATTCAGATGACCACATTGGCTTGGAGATTCCTGGAAATTATTCATCTTTCCAGGACATGAAAAGAGTTTTCTTAGTACCTCTGATTACTGTAACTCTTTTCAAAGCTTCCACCTGAAAGTCTTAGGTTAGGTCATCTTACAGAGGACAGCATGGGTTCCATCTTGGTGGAAAAGATTTCTTTTACTTCTGTGCAGAAAATATTTGAATGAAGGGCAATCATGGGGGTGGGGAAAGGAAAGCTCTGGAAATTATTACTGATTTTCATGAGGACTACTTGCCATAAAATTTGAAGACATCATTTCTGTAAGTCTCAGGAGAGTCCACAGCTCAGAGACATTTTCTAGGGAGTGCTTTCAAACCCCCAACATACACCTCATGTTCTATATCCATGCATTCATAATAACCCACTTTGGTTCTCTCACTGAAGATAAATTTTGTTCCATTTATAGATCTATATTCTGCCTGGCAGGTATTTTATCATAATATTTTATTAATTCTGTTCTGTGAAGTTATTATATTTCTGACTTCTGTTAATTTTTCATTCAGTACATTCAACTGGACTGTTCCATTCTTAAGCTGGCTGGCCATTGTTGCCCTCTGTGTGTTCACTGTCATCCTGTATTTCATTCCACTGAGATACATTGTCCTTGTCTGGGGTAAGTAAAGCCTCTTTCCCCTCCGAAGCCGTCTGTGCCATTTTAAGGGTTGAATTATAGTGTCCATGGTTTTCTGGATTTATGTTCATGAAGGTATTACATGATGGAAGCAGAGAGGTTAGTTGAATATCACAACTGTTCAGAGATTTAGATCCACCTGAAAGCTGCATTTTTCTTTCCTGGCATTTGAGACTTCATCACACTATATAAACATGTATCCATGAGAATTCTTCATATATCAAACTGTAGCTTTGTCTAGATATTACTCTGATTTATTTTCAACAGTTACTGGTATATAAAATGGTAGCATTGTAATATACACACACACACACACACACACACACACACACACACACACACACACA
>JAHTLZ010000240.1:22775045-22807604 GCA_023846285.1 Phrynocephalus versicolor | reverse complement strand
CACACACACACACACACACACACACACACACACACACACACACACACCATGTTTCTCCGAAAATAAGACAGTGTCTTATATTAATTTTTGCTCCCAAAGATGCGCGAGGTCTTATTTTCAGGAGATGTCTTATTTTTCCATGAAGAAGAATACGGTACACATTTATTGTTATCTTATTATTGGGGAGGCCTTATTTTCAGGGGGATGCCTTATTTTTCAGCGAGAGGCAAAACTGTAAGTTGGTCTTATTTTCGGGGAAAATAATATATAACAGGACAGTATGTTTTTAGACTTTATCATATAGATATATAGAGAGAGAGCCCCTAGGAAGTAAGAATAAGGGGTCACACTTTAAATGCACTAGAGGAACCCCGTAGTGCAGTGGTTAAATGCCTGTACTTCAGGTAAAAACTGCTCATGACCTGGGGTTCAATCCCAGGTAGCAGGCTCATGGTTGACTCAGCCTTCCATCCTTCCGAGGTCGGTAAAATGAGTACCCAGCTTGCTTGTGGGGGTGGGGGGGAATGTGTAGCCTGCATACTGTAATTAAAAACTGTAAACTGCCCAGAGACTACTTGAAATGGTATAAGCAGAACACTTTGCTGTGCTTTACAGAACCAACATATATAATACAGCAATAGTCCAAAACTATTGTATTACTTTTTAAAATTGATTACTCTGTGTATATTGTCAAATTATTTGTTTGATATTTATTGAAATCATTTTAATTGGGTTTTTTGCCCATAAGGACACACAGAATGATGCACTGTATAAAAAAAATTAACCAACATTTTTGAAATATGAAGAACCATTTTAAAAAGTCATCTTTTAAAAAAGCAAAGGCCCTTTAACATAGCGTAATTTCAACAACCTACCAGCAGCTGAGGAAGGGTAAAGCAATCCTAATTTTTCTTTGGATGAAGTTCTTACAGGTGAGGTGCTGCTACAAAGAATGCCTCATCCCATGTATTAATTAGCAGAAATTGGGAAGATGGATACAAAAATGCCAGTGTTGAAGTGATTACATTATGTACTCATTTGTATACTTGTACATTTTATACTGAATGTCTTACTTCATGAACTAAAAACATAAAAAATCATAAACCAGTGCTGGCAAAGAATAAATATAGCCCGCAAAGTTGGTCATGTAACAGAAACATAGTGGTTCATAAATGGTATGAAAAAATTATCTGTAAATGTGCAAGCAGCCGTACTAACAAAAAATAAAGCAAATAACGAAAAATATTTTGAATAAAGCAACAGTGTACAAGATCACTTGCAAAATAAGCCTTTTCTATATAAAATACTCCTTTTCTTAAATAAGACTATAGAAGCACAGACTAGAGATGGGCAGGAAATGAAAAACAAAATGCTGTTTTGTTACATAATGAAAAAGTAGGACATATTTTGTTACAAAATAAAATGCCATTTTTTCCCACCAGGAATGAAACAATTCATCCTAGAGGCACCAAAATCACAGGGTAGCTTCTTTGGACTCTTACCTGAAATTTAGAGAAGTTTGTGGTTCATGGAGCTGAGTTATTAAACTCCGAAGGGGTTTCCCCTAGGAAAAAATATTTCTAATTGAGTCCAATGCCACTAATAACCCCCATGTGGGCGAGTGATTAGCAGCTTCCTGACTCAATTAGAAATTGTTTCCTGGGGGACCCCCTTTGGAGTTTAATAACCCTGAACCTGAAACCTCTCCAAATTTGCGGGGTTTCCATGGAAGAGTCCAAAGAAGCTACCCTGCAATTTTGTTTCATTCCAATACTTTAAAAAATTGTCACTAATGAAAAAAAAACTACTAAAAAAACTAAATGAAACAAAATACTATATTTTCATTTCATGCCCATCTCTAGCACAGACTATAGAAGAAGTGTTGAATAGCTCAGTGAGTTATGTATTTAGCTGTGGAGCCAGCGGTTTGTAGTTTAATTTCTTAGTACACATACCAGAAGAGATAACCTCTGTGCCCTTGGACAAGAAGTTGCAAGATGCCTCTTGTAGAAGGGAATGGTAAATTACTTCTGAGTACTTTGCCTTGAAAACCCTGAAGAGTCACCATAAGTCACATAATGACATGCAATGATGATTTATTAACCTGTAAATATTTGTTGTTTTTCATGTCCTCAGCAGACTAGCTTGTTATGGCGCTGAAATTAGTGAAAGGCTCTCTACTGAACATCTCAAATTCTAGGCAGGCTCATACAGGAGGAAGTAGACTTTAAAATATCCTGGCCTGGTTGCCATTTAGGGTTTCATATGTCAAACCAGCACCTTAAATTGATCTCAAAAGCCAAGAAGCCATTGGTTTAGAACTGGCAATATATTCTCAGAGCACCTCAAATATGTACTAGCTGTAACTTCAAGCACTTTTCATGGGAAGTTTTACATTACAGTAATCAAGAAGTAATTAAACCATAGATCACTATGGGCAATCTACATTACTGAGAAGAGGGCGCAGATGACAAACCATCTGGAAGAGAGCAATGCTATCTGGTCTTCCACTAACAATCCTGGGTTCAAAAATACCCCCAAGCTATGAACCTGTCTTCAAAGGAAGCAAGGTGCCATCCACAACATGTTCTATCTTCATTTCTAGTTTTAATGCTTACTAACATAATGCCGGTTTTGCCTAGACTAAGCCTTGGTTTGTTGACCCACATCCAGTTCCTTGCAGTATATTTAACTAGGTGGCTTTCTCTCAGCAGGAGAGACAAGTTCCAAATGGTTAGTGGCAGGAAAGAGATGTTTCCATTTGGCATTTAGTTTAAGAGGTCTTGTAAGCTGATGACATGATTACTTTAATGCATTTTATAAAGCAACCCTGCAGTATCCTATATTCCAAAAAGGAATTAGAAATGAGTAATGAAAAAGAATTCATTAACAATGAGTTTGCAGCCATCCCTTTCTCTATTTCTTGGATTTTACTTTGACATTAAAATTTCAGAAATTGATAATATAAACTTTTACTCTGTTTTAGGTATTAATAAATTTACAAAGAAGCTTCGAAGTCCATATGCAATTGATAACAATGAACTACTTGATTTCCTTTCCAGAGTTCCTTCAGATGTACAAGTGGTGTGTATATATCTCTTACATTTAAAGCTAATTACCTTGCATTTCCAGGCAATGCTAATTTTATAATATATGTTATATTTATAATAATATTGCTGTATAATTTTGTTTGGTAAAACTTACTATTTTTGTAAATGTTTTACAAATAATAATTTTACACATTTTCTTTCTTTTTAAAATATCTGTTACAGTGCTGGACTGCAGTTTGAAGTACTTCTTATATTACATTCACAGAGTATTGTGAATATACCAGTAACCCATGGTAATAGCATTGGGACAGTTATCAAGAGCTAGAAATGGGGGTTCATTGCACTGAGAGCTTTGTAAAAAGGTGTCATAGTGCTGTAGGACACCCCCACAGGGGCCCTGAAGCACTATGCCCCTCCCCTCCAGCCAGCCGGGCCACTTACTAGTTGCCATGAACCGCTGGGGGGCTTTTTCCCCAGTGGTGTATCCCTCTGGGAAACAGGCCAGCCAGGCCAGCCCTGCCTCCATCAGCAGCGGGCCACTCTGGAGAGGAAGCGGGGTTTCCCATCTCTATCAAGGGCTTTTGTACTTTAGTCTTACGATTTTTCTAGGATTCTCCTTTTGGTTCCTTTGACCAAGGTCCATTTCATGCACACAATAGTCTGTTGTATGAATGGTGGAGCTTTTTCAGAGCTTGCACAAACAGTATCCACTCCAGTATCTACTTCTGCAAAAGTGTGCTGTTTTGAAAATAGTTGGAATGATCTCTGGCTTGTGCAACTATAAGCTAAAGATCACAGAATACTGCAGCTGAAACAGTAATTTTGTTTCATGCATTTCACTCTAAAGTGGTTTGCAGTAAGAGAACATAATAAACCTTCCACTAAAGACTAAACACTTGTAAATAATGAAGATAGTAGATAAAGACCAAATAATGGCAAAACAGGATGCACATCTTACTTAGGTGAGAATGTCTTTGAATGCCTCTTGAAATAAGGCAGTCGTTGCCCTGCCCTTAAAAGATGTTCCTGCTTTATCTCAGCAGGTTGCTGGCCTTGGTTTTCAGCATGTCTCTGAAAGTTGCGGCTTTTCAATTATTAAACATAGATGCATATTCTGTCATAGCTGTTCCAGGCAAGAACTAATAATGCCTACCCATAAAGTATCTTATGTTTCCATTCAACATTAGAGATCTTGGATTTTGTGACAGAGATGTCATTATATTTCTACCAGGGGTTTTTATTATGTAACTTTAGAAGTTCTCATAGATGGGTTTAAGAGTCTGCTAAAGAGTGATCCATAAAATACTGCTTGGACTCCAGAGACAGCATAACTAGTTTCATCTGCTAGTCTTCTGCTTTTTTGTGAGAAAAGTAGGGACGTTTAGAAAGAAAAAAATGCCTCAGCAGAAAAAAGTTTCAGCTGCCATCCCTGTGGCTCCAACTTGCGCTATAGCAAGTAGACTTCTCTTTCATCATTGCCTGGCTTGCAGTTGCAAACAGGGATGCAACATGATGCAAATTAAAGACACCCGTGCATAAGATTACTGCCACTTATAGTTTATGATGGAAATATGCTCTCTTGCTCTTTAAGTTATTTGTACAATGGAGGAAATTTACATACATTTGGAATGGCTGCATACCCTCCAACTGTGTTCAGCAAAGTGCAGTTTTTCAGATGATAAGGTTGGACAGCTCTTTCCTTCAACCCTAACCAGTATAGTGACTAACAGGGGATGTTGGGAACTGCCGTTGGGCAACACCTGCAGGGCTGAACCTAGCCCACACCTACTCTACCCATGTATCATATTTGCAAGACTATGTGCGCTTTGAACTTTGGTTTCTGCTTTTCAGGAATGCTTACACTGTGTCCCAAGCAGGCGGCATCTCACTTAAATAGGTGTAACAGGCATGGGAAATTCCTGATGTTTATGCCTCCCTCATAACCTAGTGATTAAATGGCGGAAGCCCTTTCGCTTAGTGTAGCGTAGTGCTGTGCTGTCCAGGGTAGTAAGGCACACTAGAGTAGGTCCAGTGGGGATTTGGTGAGTCAACACCTCTATACATTTCACTTATTCAAATTCATTTACTCTAGTCATGACTTACTGCACTAAGCAGCATGTCTTCAGTCAATTCTGCACTTAGTGCCGGGTCCATGCAACATACAGGAGCAAAAACAAGCCATTTCTTTTTCTTTGCATGGTTGCACTACAAAAACAACCCTCTCCTACTTGTTGAGTTGAATCTAATTTTCTCTCTGAACTTTGTGTTTAAACAGGTGCAATACCAGGAGCTGAAACATGATCTTACCCATAGTCCAAGCAAGAGGAAGAAAAACAATCCTGGCTAGCCACTTCCATGCGCTGAGGAGACCAGCATCTGCTTGGGGGTTGGGGGGGGGTTGGGTTGGGTTGGGAGTAAAATAAAGAGCCCAAGGCTTAAGGAGTTTCCCTCTCCCTAAGCTTTATTTATTTTGCCTTTTAATCATAATGGGAAAATATGTTAATGATTTATAGGGGTGTTTATCAGTGAAAATATACTTTCAGTTGTACAGAACGATGATAAAGTTTTCAGATCTAGCTTATGCTGCTGAGGTGTTGTTACACGAGAGAACTCATTTGTAGTATGAACGTGAAATAGTAAGTGACGGATGTATATGACTGGATAAGCATTCCAGCTCTGGTTAATTTTAAAAAGCTAAATGAATATTCATGCATGTACCATATTTTTATTGAAAGAAATATTTTCACTTTTAAAAAACTACATTTTTTACATTTCACCAGATTTGCAAAGCAAAGAAGCTTGTTCATGAATTTTATCAAAACAATCATTGGTTTAGTTGCTGCTGTGAATAACTGAACTTTTTAAAACTGACCAGAGCTTGCTTGGAAAAAGCAAAGTATACACTAAATGCAAATGTCTTACAGGATCTCTAAAGATTTAAAGACATTCTTAACACTTGTATCATTCCACCACAAGACTGAAAATAAGAAATACCCATAAATAAATACTGCCAGGTTTATAAATGATTACATATCTAACTTTTTGTATTGCCACTAAGTGTGATTTGTACTGACTGGCCTATTAAGCGACAACCCTATTGCTTCAGGTGTCAGTTTATGAACACCATCTGTGCACATAAAATAGAGTACTATTTTAGGCTTGCTTCCTTACTGGAAGAGATTTTAGGCTTGATGACATAACACTTTAATTGTTTCAGTGTCAAATGAAAATACAGTGGGGGCAGAATGTACTTATCTATTTTGCTTCTTTCTTTAAATAATTAGTTGGTTCTACAGATATTTAAGTGCCCTGTTATGTGGAAAGAGTTTTATAAAATGAAGCAGATATGGAAGCATGGTTTACATTTCAGTACTTGGTCATGGCTTAATAAGTAACAAAAGAGAAGCGCTTTAACAGTGACCGGTAGCAATCTTGAGTCTGTATGCCTAAGGATCTTACCCCACAGAGTTAAATCCAGTTTTGTATTAGTGAAAGACTGCCAGTGCAATAAGATTTTCCACTGTATCTCTGGAAAATCTGCTCCTGTGAATGTCTCCTGAAACTGGTTTTGAGGATTTGCAGGTAGATGCCAGGGATGTGTTCTCTGGCGGAAGGAGTTCTGTTAGCAGAACGACTCCGTCAGTTCTGATCTTGAGTTTCTGCAGAAAGTTTTCAGGGAAATGTCCGAGGACCAAGTATGGATTCAGTGGATGGATGAAAATGATTCCATGCTCTTTATATTAGCCTGAATTGTAGTTGTTTGCTCAAGTACTATTGCACTATTGTAAAAAAAAAAAAGAATAAAGAATAAAAAGTACTTTTTCAAGAGAAAGGTATTAAGCATATGCACAGGAAGATATAGATACATTAATTTATGTCTCAAGGTATTAATTGGATGTCTCGTGGAAGCTGATTTTGGAAATTATTTTTATCTCAGAAAACTGCTGCTTTTTCTTATAAACAATTTTGATCTTTCCTATTTATACAAATGCTTTA
This sequence comes from Phrynocephalus versicolor, assembly GCA_023846285.1. NCBI lineage: Eukaryota > Metazoa > Chordata > Lepidosauria > Squamata > Agamidae > Phrynocephalus > Phrynocephalus versicolor. The sequence continues at coordinate 22,800,558 of JAHTLZ010000240.1, read as the reverse complement.
AAGAATGCCAAATAAGTTCTGTATCAGCAGGGAAAGTTTGACCCAAACATATTCTGGTTGCGCAGCCAGGTGATTGTGACTTATTTAATATGCACATATATGCAGGTCCTGTCTCTTTGTCATACTGCTGATGAGCAATATGCCATTAATGTAAACGTATCAAAGAATCTGTATTGATGTGAATTTTTTATTTTTATTTTTATTTTTTGTTCTGGAATATGTTGTTCACTGTGAAAACTTGCATACTGAAGTTTTTTCTCTCTGATATCTTCATTTCGTGTAATCTGACATCCTGTGGGCATTTCTTTCCTGTACAAAATTGTTATCAAACTTATTTCTGTCATTAAACTCATATGACAAACTATTCCATTTATTGTGTGAAGCATTTAAGAATAAAGGGTAGGTATTCACCCCTCCCTTCAACAATGCCCAAAGAGAGGCAGGTGCATCCTCCCATATACACCCATTATTTATCCTTGACAATTGTATACTATTAGTCATCTTTATGCTTGCATTGAACCGGGAGCAGCAGTTATGAGCAAAACTGGAGTCTATGAAATGTTTCCCCTCTGTCCATGCAATCGTCCTCCTCAGTTAACCTGCGATCGTTGGCTGGCAATGGCTGCTGGTCCATCTAAACCAGCACTCTTGTTTCCCACAGTGAACAGTTACATATCACTGGGAACCAGCAAACTGGGCATGAAGACAGTAAGCACACCCCAGTATTCAGTGGCATACTGTATCTGTAGATGGAGAGTCTCTGCAGCCGGACCTCTGGAGATTTGCTTTATAGGATTGTAGTTTCCTGAATTTCCCAGTCAGCATGGTTTGTACCAACCACATGTCATGTGGAAAATAGCATCCATCCACCTGATTGTGCTGGTTACCCTTTTTTTTTTTTTGCACTTTCTCTAGCACTATACAGTATTTTTCCATCTGTAAGACGTTCCATGTATAATACGACCCCCCCCCACTTTTCCAACCCAAAATTACAGGTTTGTAACTGCACTATGCCTCAGTCTAGAATATCTATGCCTCAGTCTAGAATATCTTATAAATGGGGCACATTTCTAATTTTGTCTCCCAGTTGATCAGTGAGGCTACAAAATAAAACAGGCTGAACTGTGCGTTCATCATTGTAAGGCTAATTACACTGTTGACAATGAGGCCTGTAATAAGACTTCCTGAGGTAGGAACTGGCAAACCACCCCAGTATCCCTGCCAAGAACATTCCATGGACAGAGACAAAAGGCTAAAAGATATGACACTGGAAGATGAGCCCCTCAGGTCGGAAGGCGTCCAACATGCTACTGAGGAAGAGCAGAGGACAAGTACAAGTAGCTCCAGAGCTAATGAAGTGGCTGGGCCAAAGCCAAAAGGACACTCAGCTGCAGATGTGCCTGGAAGAGAAAGGAAAGTCCAATGCTGCAAAGAAATATACTACATAGGAACCTGGAATGTGAGATCTATGAACCAGGGTAAGCTTGATGTGGTCAAACGTGAGATGGAAAGAATAAACATTGACATCTTGGGCATCAGCAAACTTAAATGGACAGGAATGGGTGAATTCAGTTCAGATGACTATCACATCTACATCCCATAGAAGAAATGGAGTAGCCCTCATAGTCAACAATAAAGTGAGAAAAGCAGTGCTGGGATACAACCTAAAAATGATAGAATGATTTTGGTATGATTCCAAGGCAGTCCTTTCAACATCACAGTAATCCAAGTTTATTCACCAACTACCGGTGCTGAAGAGTCTGAGATTGATCAATTTTATGAAGACTTACAACAACTTCTAGAACTGACACGAAAGAAAGATGTTCTTCTCATCATAGGGGATTGGAATGCTAAAGTAGGGAGTCAAATGATAAAAGGAATAACTGGCAAGTTTGGCCTTGGAGTTCCAAATGAAGGAGGGCAAAGGCTAATTGGGTTTTGTCAAGAGAATAAGCTGGTCATTGCAAACACTCTTTTCCAACAACACAAAAGGCAACTCTACACATGGACATCACCAGATGGACAATACCGGAATCAGATTGATTATGTCCTCTGCAGCCAAAGATGGAGGAGTTCTATACAGTCAGCAAAAACAAGACCTGGTGCTGACTGTCGCTCAGATCATCAGCTTCTTATTTCAAAATTCAAACTTAAACTGAAGAAAGTAGGGAAGACCACTGGGCCAGTCAGGTATAATCTAAGTTGAATCCCTTATGAATACACAGTGGAAGTGAAGAATAGATTTAAGGAACTAGATTTGGTGGACAGAACACCTGAAGAACTATGGATGGAGGCTTGTAACATTGTACAGGAGGCTGCAATGAAAAATATTCCAAAGAAAAGAAAATGCAAGAAAGCAAAGTGACTGTCCAACGAGGCCCTACAAATAGCAGAGGATAGAAGGGATGCAAAATGCAAGGGAGAAAGGGAAAGATACAGAAAATTGAATGCAGACTTCCAGAGAATAGCAAGGAGAGACAGGGCGGCCTTCTTGAACGAACAGTGCAAAGAAATAGAGGAAAACAACAGAAAAGGAAAAACCAGAGATCTATTCAAGAAAATTGGAGATATTAAATCATTTCATGCAAAGATGGATATGATAAAGGACAAAAATGGTAGGGACCTAACTGAAACAGAAGCGATCAAGAAGAGATGGCAAGAATATACAGAGGAATTATATCAGAAAGATCTGGATGTCCCTGATAACCAAGATAGCGTAGTTGTTGACCTGGAGCCAGACATCCTGAAAGTGAAGTCAAGTGGGCCTTAGAAAGCATTGCAAACAACAAGGCCAGTCGAGGTGATGGCATTCCAATTGAACTCTTTAAAATCTTAAAAGAGGATGCTGTAAAGGTGCTGCACATGATATGCCAGCAAATTTGGAAAACCCAGCAGTGGCCAGAGGACTGGAAAAGATCAGTGTACATCCCAATCTCAAAGAAAGGAAACGCCAAAGAATGCTCCAACTATCACACAGTTGCACTCATTTCACACGCTATCAATTTTATGCTCAAAATTCTACAAGGCAGGCTTCAGCAGTATGTGGAAAGAGAACTTCCAGAAGTGCAAGATGGATTTTGAAGGGGCAGAGGAACTAGAGATCAAATCGCCAACATGCACTGGATTATGGAGAAATCCAGAGAGTTCCAGAAAAACATCTACTTCTGCTTCATCGACTATTCCAAAGCCTTTGACTGTGTGCACCACAACAAACTATGGCAAGTTCTTAAAGGAATGGGAGTGCCTGGCCACCTTATCTGTCTCCTAAGAAATCTATATATGGGACAAGCAGCAACCGTCAGAACTGGATATGGAACAACTGACTGGTTTAAAATTGGGAAAAGAGTACAACAAGGCTGTATACTGTCACCTTGCCTATTTAACTTATATGCAGAGCACATCATGCGAAAGGCAGGTCTGGATGAATCACAAGCTGGGATTAAGATTGCCAGAAGAAATATCAACAACCTCAGATACGCAGATGATACTACTCTGATAGCAGAAAGTTAGGAGGAATTAAAGAATGAGGGCGAAAGAGGAGAGTGAAAAAAATGGGCTGAAGCTCAACATCAAAAAAACTAAGATCATGGCCACCAGTCCCATCACCTCCTGGCAAATAGAAGGGGAAGAAATGGAGGCTATGACAGAGTTTATTTTCTTGGGCTCCTTGATCACTGCAGCAACGAAATAAAAAGATGCCTGCATCTTGGGAGGAAAGCAGTGGCAAACCTAGATAGCATCCTAAAGAGCAGAGAAATCACTTTGCCAACTAAGGTCCGGATAGTCAAAGCTATGGTTTTTCCAGTAGTGATGTATGGAAGTGAAAGCTGGACTATAAAGAAGGATGATTGCCACAAAATTGATGCTTTTTAGCTGTGGTGCTGGAGGAGACTCTCGAAAGTCCCCTGGACTGCAAGGAGATCAAACCCATCCTGAAAGAAATCAACCCCGAATGTTCACTGGAAGGACAGATTTTGAAGCTGAGGCTACGGTACTTTGGCCACCTCATGAGGAGAGAGGAGTCCTTGGAAAAGTCCCTGATGTTGGGAAAGATTGAAGGCAAAAGGAAAAGAGGACGGCAGAGAATGAGATGGATGGACAGTGTCATCAATGCAACCAATATGGATTTGACAAAACTCCGGGAGGCAGTGGAAGATAGGAAGGCCTAGCGAGCTCTCGTCCATGGGGTCACGAAGAGTCGGACACGATTGAACGACTGAACAACAACAACAAACTGCACTATTCTCTCCTGGACTTATTTCTAAGTCAAAAATATAGCACAAACATACTGTAATTCGCACATCCTAAGCTTATGCCATTGGTTATGTGCTTTATTTGAACCTGAGGTTGTTTTTCTTGCTCTAAACCACCCAGAATAGTGCCTGAACCTCTGGGCCAGTATATAAATTTTTAAAAATAAATAATCATAGGTAAATCTCTCACTTTTGCTGACAGAAATTACTTTAAAAGTGAATTATAACACATTTCTTACCTCTTCCAATGAGATGGCTACATCTGCCACTGCCAGTTTTGCAATCTCTGTAAAACTTTTGTGTATTCTGATTAGAACCTGTAACAAAATTGCCCCTCACCTAGCTCTGTAGTCTCCTTTTTTGATACGGTATGATTAGAACTTCACATGGTGTACCAAAGAAGGCTTCCACATTGAAGTTGTATACTATCTATAGTGGTGTAAAACTGCCAAGTGAAATGAGAGGAAGGGAGGGAGGGAGCAATTTAGTTACTGAGATAACCTGAGCGTTGGAGAAGCTGGAAAAGTAACTGGAGAGACTCCACCAAATTTAGAAATCAAAAGTATAAGCACACCAGGTTCTCAAGTATGAGGTATCAAGAGTAACTGGGAGGTTCAGCAGTATCTCTGTCTCTAGATAAACACATTTGGGTGTTAAACTACTGTATGAGTAAACAAGCTCTGCATTTTTTCTTCTAAACTTTTGAGTGAGAACAATCTTTTTTCCTACCCAATAATTTTTAGTGCCCTCCTCTATTTTTATAAGCTTGTAGCTGATTACATTAGAATGTGCATGAAATATTTAATTAACAGGAAATCTCCCACAGTATTTTCAGTCAGTGACTTGTCTGTAGGTTGCTGCAGTTTTGCTTTGGAAAGGAAACTTCTTTGGGGAATAATCCTGCCTCAAGCTTGAAGTGTTTCAAGATGCTCCTTGTGATCAAATTAATTCTGGAGTGAGCATCTACACCTGTTAGTGCCCTTATTTTGATATCTCACCTCAGGCATTTCTTAAGAATACATTTGCTTTCAGAACCACATGAAGTTGCTTTGTAGCAGAACAACATTGTTGTAAACAATTTTAAATCCATAGAGAGGTTTGCATTTTAAAAGGTTGCAGCATTTTTCACTTGTTAAAATCTCATTTAATGTGTATGTTTCAAATATCAATGAATATAAGAAATGCAACAGGGCTGGTCAAAGTGGATGTTTACGCTCCCTCAGCATCCACTGATGTTGAGTGGGGATCATTCTCAAAGTGCTATGTTTGGGATTCCCCAAACCAGGCTGGGATACCTTCTGTGAGTGAAACAGAATGCAAAGAAATACCTTGGGGCATGCTTCTTCCTCTCATTATTATGCCATCTCACGGCCAAGTACTTTGTGCTATGCGCAAGCCAAGCTTTGCTGTGCCAAATGACAGTTTGCAAGTAGGACTGCCGCTCGGCTGGAATAGAAGAAAATGGATTACAACCACACTTTAGTACACTTCACAAGATATTTTAAAGCTTCACTGCTTCATCAGTATTATGTTCCTCACCAATTTCAATCTGAAACCTAATCACTATTTGTATAGTATAGTATATCGGGCAAAAATAAAAGAAACAAAGCAAAACAAAACAAAAGACAAAAACATGTGGTGCCTTAAACACTCACTATTATATTTTAATGCAAGCTTTCATGGACACGCCCACTTCTTCAGACATGTATAGTATAGTATAATATTTATGTGTGTGTGAAAAATACAGTGGACTAATGATTGCAGAAGATATCTCAGTGAGTGAAAGAAGGTGGTATAATGACATTAATCTGAAAGTTCATCTATTTTATTTATTTATTGAATATTTTTACCCCATCTTTCTCCGTGGAAAAAAGAGCCAAGGTGGCTTACAGTAATGAGGGACAATATACAGTCCAGTACAATTAAGGGATTTGAGGGGCACTTTACAACATTAAACATTAAGGCTAAAAGAGAATGCGAGTAGTTAAAGAGTAGAAATTACATTATGAGGGATGAGGCTAACGTTGAAAATGCATGTGTCTATTTATGTACTGTAGATCATCTAGAAGTTATGAGGGATGTAAACTAACATTGAAAACATAGTGTCAGTGCAATCACACAAGGAGATATATAGCACAGAGTTATAAGTGGTTATAAACACAAAGTCTGTGTAGTAATGTAAGATAGCTCATATAAAGACATATAAAAGGTAGTCCATCTACAGGTTGAATTGTCACCAAGAGATGTGTGGTGGTAGTGGTGCGTATGCAGAGAGGTAAGGGGCATATCTGTGTGTTAAGTTTGGCTCACATGACCCATCTTCCACTAGCATATGATACTTTGTTTTGTTTGATTCTGTGGCATTTACTTGCTCTGTGAAATCTTATGATCATGGTAGTCGTATGATTATCTTCATTGAGATAGAATATGGAAGAATCGTGCCCACCCACAGGGTAGGGATGGGAGGGGTCACCTCTGCAACTTCAGGTCTTAGATCTTACTGCATCACAAGCCCACAGTTGTACAAGGGGTTCCAACAAGATGAACTTTACATAAGTGTGTGCTAAAAGAAAAGAGCCAGTGTGGTGTAATAGACAGAATATTGGGCTGCAATGCAGGAGAGCTGGATTTGAATCCTCACTCAATCATCTCTTTTTGCTCACAGTAAAACCCTCTTTGGCAAATGCTTGCAGAGAGCACTAAATGTTTCTGAATGCTGCTCTATACACAAAGAGGAGTTATTATGTAGGACTTCCCAGAGACCAGAAAATAATATAACTTTTTTTTAATATTGTATCCTACTGAAAGGAAGGAATATTGCTCTTTATACAAGGCAAGCCAAGAATTGGACCATGGTTTTAAAGCATCCTTTGGAACAGAATAGCTTATCCACTGAGTCTAAATACAGTTAAATGTGTTCTTTAGTAACACATGCTAACTATAAATATACACTCTTCTGCCACTACTTACCTTAGTAATTCAGCGTGGGAACTTTTGCATTGTAAATACTATCTTTATGCAAAAATGGTACTCGGTATCATCTGCCTGCAGAATGAACATTCACTATGTAAAACCTACAAGCAAAATTATCTTGTTAAGACTCCCAGTGTTGTAACCGATATGCCTCATTGCATCATCTCTTACTAAAAACATGAAAGGCAATTTAAGTTTCAGACTAGGATGCAGTAGAACTTCAGGAAATCCCATGTGTGAGGAGACGGAGCAGCTGGGAGAACAAATAAGAAGTGTGTCGTCTGAGCCCAGTAGGGATAGAAAAGAAGAAGATAAAGAGTTGGAGAGGCGCATTAAAAGACTACATGTTATTGAATTAACTGATGATGAAAAGGAGGATTGGGAGGCTGAAACAAGGGGGAGAACAAGAGACGCGTATTGGGTGGTGGAGGAGAAAACCGGCCAATCAGGACGACGCGCGCGAGAGAGGAAAAAGACGGTTGGGGGGAGGAGAAGAAGAGAGTTGACAGTTGGAACCGAAGGCTGAGGGAAGCTAGCACCCAGACCGAGGGGGAGAAGAAATGTGACTGCGCGGGTTGGACGAAAGTCCAGAAAGGGGAAGACTGGATCTGGGCGGTCCACGTGAGACCCTTAAAATGGCCCGAGAACTCAAACAGGTTCCGAGCACGGAGGGAGGCGAAAGGTGTAATGCCTGTGGCTCAATGGGCCAAGCACCCGTGTTGCGGGACTCAGTGTCTGGGTCAGGGTTCACCCATTCCGCCGTTCCCCTGAGGGATTCAAGTGTTAATGTAACGCCCGTTGGTGAAGTTCCATTGCTGTCCAAGTTTGAAAGAAACGTTGATTTAGCTATGCCGGTGTTGTCACCAGAAACCGTTGAATTTACTCATAAAGACTTTGAGTTAAGTTATAATAAAAATCCTTTTGAAATTTTCTTTAAAAAAATGACTCGTCTCCGGTTTGTGAATCGGAACCGTCCAGAGGGAGATTCGAACTCTCACAAAATGGCGCCCAACGTGGGGCAGTTCCGAGTCCAAACATCGAGGAGAACCGAGACGAGCATCATGGACAGGGCAAGGTGATTGAAGTGCTGGCTGAGCAGAATCGTCTGTTGATGTCACAACTACTACAAAGGGACAATGCGCCAGGCACAAGTGGTGGTGCCGCTTCTGAGGGGGTTCAAAACACATGGGTCTCGAACCCAGCCCCGGTCCGCTTGCAGAAGATGGCCAGTGATGACGATGTCGAGGCTTATTTGAATACCTTCGAAAGGGTCGCGAGGGCTGCCAGATGGCCCGTAGAACAATGGGCTTTAATCCTGACCCCCTGTCTGACCGGACCTCTACAAGAGATCGTGGATGCCCTAGACCCCGAAGAAGCCGCGATGTACGACAAAGTCAAAAACGCCATTCTGATGACGCTCAATCTGACACCAGAAGCATATCGCAAGCGTTTCAGGTCCTTGAGCTACAAGAACGGGTTACACCCACGAACCTGGGCTCAGAGGCTGAAGGCCAACGTGGTCAAGTGGCTCCGTCCGGGGACCAGCACTAAAGAACAGATCATCGAGTCAATAGTGATTGAACACATCTTATCCAGTGTCCCGACAATGGCCGCGACGTGGGTGAAACGGAACCGACCATTGTCACTGGAGGACGTCGTGCACATGTTAGAGGGCTTTGAACTCTCCAAGGATAGGCCATTGTGTCGCGGGAATTCGGCCTCCGAGAAAACGTTGGGTAATACGAGATTCCCAGCATCAGCGAAGGTTGGCGGCATCGCAAGAGCTTCCGCACCCGAGAAGACCGCAGATCACGCGAGAGGAAAATCGAAGATAGCGTGTGGTGGAAAAAGCGGACATGATCTCACCGAGAAAATGAGCTTCAGCGGCGAAAGAGGACTGGGGAAAGGGCAACTTCAACCTCGGTCCATCTTGAATAAATCCGTATGTTACAGGTGCGGGTCCCCGGGACATTTTTTACATGAATGCCCGCAGTCAGACTGTGCCTGGGGCGGAAAAGGGGGCGGAAACGTCGGGGCCGGCAAGGAAGACTCTGAAAAGTGGGAGGTTACGGCGCGGGTTAATGGCGAATGTAAAAAGGCTTTCATTGATACGGGATGTGCTAAAACGTTGGTCCGAAGCATAAAGGGAGAAAAGTCGGGAAAGAATGTATCAGTTAGGTGCATACATGGGGATCTGAAGGCATATGATACGGCCTGGGTAGATGTTGAAATAATGGGATGGAAGCAAAGAATGAATGTTGGTATTGTGCCCACTTTAGCCAAAGAGATGTTAATAGGACAGGACTATATGCATATTAATGATCTTATGCAAACACAGGAAGGACTTCAAGGGGAAGTCCATGACGAGGAGGAGGCCCTGAGGAAGGAGATCACCCAGGCATCGCAGGAAAGGGTGAGATTCTTACAACAAAATGATGCTACTTTAGAAGATGTTAGAAATAAGGTCAAGGGAGCTAATGTAATTCTGGGACATGTTAATTTTATTATGAAAGATGGATTGCTATATTATGTAGACAGAAGAGGGAATGAAAAATTGATTGTGCCTGCTAGATGGAGGAACGAAATATTGAGGTTAGCTCATGATATACCTGTGTCAGGACACTTAGCTTTGGAGAAAACCTTAAACCGAGTAAGCCAACGATTCTGGTGGCCTGGCATGAGGGTTGACGTAGAAAATTTTTGTCAGACTTGCAAGCCGTGCCAGATGACTCAAAGGAAACCACCTCCAGGAGCTGAATTAATGTCTATGCCAATCATCGACCAACCCTTCGAGAGAATCGCATTAGATTTAATTGGCCCACTACCTCAATCGGCGGGAGGACATACCTATGTTCTAGTTTTAATAGATTACGCCACCCGGTATCCTGAGGCCATTCCTCTTAGGACTACCTCGGCAAAAATCCTTGCCCATGAGCTTTTAAAAGTTTTCTCCAGACTAGGTTTCCCGCGTGAAGTGCTCACAGATCAAGGGACAAACTTCATGAGTACCACATTCAAACACATGTGGAAGATCTTGGATGTGCGCCCTTTAAAAACAATGGTTTACCACCTGCAGACCAATGGGTTGGTGGAGAGATTTAACAAGACTCTAAAAAGTATGTTAAGAAAGGTGGTAATGGATAATCCCAGAAAGTGGCACTTGTTGTTAGCACCCCTCATGTTCGCCATCAGGGAAGTACCCCAGGCGTCCACAGGGTTTTCCCCCTTTGAAATGCTATATGGGAGAACCCCTAGGGGAGTCTTGGATTTAATCAAGGCAAAATGGGAGGAAGGCGAGGATAAAGCCGAATCTTCGATACAATATGTTCTGGAGATGAGGGATAATCTTAGGAAAATACAAGATATGGTGAAAAAGAATCTAACAAATATTCAAGGCGCTCAACAAAGGAGATATAACAAGAGAGTGAAGAAAAGGCAGTTTAGGGTCGGGCAGAAAGTGTTACTACTCTTACCGTTCGAATGCAGTAAGTTGCTAGCCAGGTGGCAAGGCCCTGGAAGTGCGAGTGTGACTGGCGGGCGGTGGCGCCTGCCATCAGGCTGGCTTGAGGTGAGGATGTGAGATGGCAACAAGGCCCCCCCCCCGGAGCAAGAGAGGGGGTCACCCCCATCAGAGGAGCCGCTGCCTGCCTTGTAGGCATGCTGGCGAAGGCTCCTGGCTGGTCGCGTTTCCCCGCCACTTCAGGGGAGAATCCGAGGCTGGAAAAAGCGTGGGAAAACCATCGGAGGGTGTGTGTGTGAGACGGAGGATCACCCCTGTTGCGCGCCTCAGCCTAAAGAGCAGGAAGAGGAATCCATGCCCGGCTTCAGGCGGCCACATCCTCCTCCTCCTCCTCCTCCTCCTCCAGCCCATCAGCACTCTAAAAGAACCCAGGTGCTGGCCCCACGCCAGAGACTGAAAAAGCCCCTGCTGCTGCTGCTGGCTGATTCCGCTGACACCTTGATGCTGCCAGTCCAGTCTGTGCAGTTGTCAAGTTGTCAATTTTTTAATTTTTTTTAATGTTTTCCATCTGGTCTGGGGGGGGGGGTGGAACGCCACACGCAGCAAAGCGGTAAAAATGACTAACGAACTCCTGAACCAACAAAACAAATATTTTTTAAAAAATTCACAAAAAACGGAAACGAAACGAAACGGACCCGCAATGACAAACGAAAAACTGAAACGTCATTTTTCCTATTCGTGCCCATCTCTAATCCTTATCCCTTGATCTGCTTTTTAAGATCAGAAGCACCTCTGTTTTGTCTGGGTTTAGTTTCAGTTTGTTCTCCCTCATCCAGTTCATTACTAAAGCTAAGCACTGATCTAAAGTTGGAATAGCTTCCTTGGAATCCAGAGGTGAAGAGAGGTAGAGTTGAGTGTCATCGGTGACACTTCACCCCAAAACTCCAAATAATTTCCCCCAGTGGTTTCATATAAATGTTAAATAACATAGGAGACAGAACAAAACCCTGGGGAACTCCACAGGTCAGTGACTGTGGTGTTGAACATGAGTCCCCTAAACACCACTTTCTCTCCTGCAGGATGGACTGAAGCCACTGTAAGATAGGACCACCAAGTCCCATTTCAGAGAGATGGGTCAGGAGGATGCTGTGGTCGAGTGTCAAAAGCAGCTGAGAGGTCCAGTAAGACCAAAAGGGACACAGATCCCCTATCAATTTCCCTGCAAAGGTCATATACCAAGGCAACCAGTGCCATCTCAGTCCCATATCCAGGCCTGAAGCTAGATTGAGCTGGATCCAGATACAGTAACCCCTTGCTATTTCGCGGTTCATGTACTGCGGTCCTGCAAGATCGCGGGACAGCAGTACATGCTGGGGCTCCAGCTGGTTACCGCTGGGGGGGACCTTTATTTCCCCACTCCAGCCCCAATGAGCTGGAGCCCGGGGTGTGGGGAAGGGGGGGGATGCTTTAAAAGCCTGGGCTTTTTAAACCTTTTTTTCCCTTCCCCAAGACCCAGGCTCCAGCTTGGTGGTGGATCTGATCAGCTACCATCGCTTCCCTGGCTGCTCCAAGACTTCGAGTAGCCCAGGTGAGCAGCAGCAGCGGACCTGATCCCCGCTTGTCACTCACCGGGGCTGCTCCAAGAAGCCCATGTCTTCCTCTACCAAGAACAGTAGTAATTGGTTTCCTCTCATTGCCTTGCAAAGTCTCTTTTCATGGATTCCCCTCTTTGGCCTTAGGGTCACTAAACTTGCTTGAACACTTTCATAGCAATTTTACAGACTGTTGTAGTCTGGTTACCATATCTATTGATACTGGATGTGAGCAAGGGAATTGCCCAAGCCTGTATCTCTCAGTCTAGGATTTCATCACCTTCCTGCATGTAGAAGCAGGGGCATAAATGTGAAGCAGTGATCCTCATTGTGGGCACTTTCCGTGTTAGTTGAAATCTCTTTCCATGTGGTTTGCCATGTTCCAAATCAATGGAGACTGGAGAGCCTCCATAGATAACAGTTCATAGGTGGGAAGTTTCTGTTATCTGTGGAGGCTCTCCATATAATTTAGAACACTGCAAACCACATGGAAAGAGATTTCCACTCCCAATTCAACAATCAGGAGGGTAAAACTGTGATTCCCCCCCCCCCATACTTGTCATGATATCATCACAGATAACAAGGCATGGGACTTCTGGTGATTTTTGTATTTGTATTTGTTTTGTTTTGCTTTGCTCTGCAGCTGCCAGAATTTGTCAAAAATCCCTCACCCAAAATGGGCTGCAGCCAAGAACTCAATGTCCACCTAAGAGTTTTACCACTCATTTATGGGCCTCTATAAGACTCTGGAGTGACCAACATTTGCCTCTGAAGAAGAGATGACTGGGAGTGGCAAAACTGTTGGGTATTGCAAGTCTCGCTGTCCATTAGGTTCTCTAAGTGGCCCTCCCAAAAACCCATCAGTCCCATAATCCATTACAGCACCCCTGAATGGTAGTTGCTTTGAAAACTTAGTGACTTTCATCCACATGTGAGTGATGAAAAACTATTTCTAGACTTAGATTTCATAGCTACAACTCCAAGCATTATGGCCGAGGGGACACAGGGCGAAAAGACAAGCAAGGGAGGAGGAATCTAATTTCCCATTCCAATGGCAGTATGCCTCAATTAGATTGGGCCCGTTGCAATTTGAAAGATGCACACTGTGGATTCGCCAGACATAACAAAGTGTTTCCAATAAAAAAATAAGGAAAGCAGATGAAGGGAGATTCTACAGCATTTTGGCAAAATGTCACTTACACAACAAATTTGGGTTGCACACGAGAGGTATTGTGCCGTGAAGGGTTGCTCAGTATGTTTTATATTCCTAGCTGTGCATTCTCAGCTATCCATTTGCACAACTGGAGAGAAATCATTAATACACTTTTTATTTTTAAAGTTGCTGAAACTTGGCTCATCATATTTCCTACTCTAATGGTGAACATTATGGTGGAAAACTGCCTGAATGGAGAGTAATCTAATTCTCTGAGTACGTTGCATACTCGGCTATCCAAAACGTTTCCACTTAACAAAGAAAACTATCTTCCCTTCACTACTGTTAGTGACGGTGAAGGACACCTTTATTTCGTGGTATGCTTAGAAAAATAATTGAACTATCAGAGCTAGTTTGAAATGAAAAATTAATAAAATGAAATGAATGCAGCCCACCTGGTTACAAAGCTGCTTTGGGGATATAATTTTGCCCCATAATACCAATTTAGGAAGCATGATGTATTAATTTGAAAACCAGCAGCTTTATTAGTGGTTAGAGTTTGCTGTAGGCAAAATAAGTCAGTCATATTTCAAAGGCTTATTTCCTAGACCTACATCTGCTGCTGTTTCTGTACCCCATCCTTTCAAAAGCATTTTTATGGATTTGCCAAAGGTAAAAAAAAAATTCTTAATTTAATAACAGGAGAAAACTCCCTATAAATACATCGATGGTAGAACCTTTGATAAGTCTACTCAGTCATTTAATCTTATCAGTTCCCTCCCTTCTTTTTGTATTGAGCATGAAAAGGCACATCAGGGAACAAGCAATTCTTCATGTTCCATGAACACTCCTAAAATCATAAGGGGTTGATAGAGGAGATATGGTATGTTATCACCAATCCACATGGTATCCGTATGAAAAAAGTCCATCTTTTTAAGAGCCATTATAGATAGCATATCCCCCACACAGAGAAGGTCTGCTTTGAAAAAGCTTTAACTAATGATTCGTGACCAGATCAAACTGACATATCACATTTATTCTTCTAGGAGAGTTTAGCATGTCAGAGAGAAATTTTAGGACATTTCAGATAATGCAATAAGACCTCATTATAACAGAACAGGGTTGTTTCTGTAACACAGTCTGAGTGAAGCAGAAAATATAAGCTACTGTAAAATGACTGTGGAACACAGCATGGTCAAGAAAGTCACCAACAATTAAAATGGAAAAAATATACTTCTACAGAGCTTAGTTGAAAGACTTATAAGCACATGCTCTTGTAAACACAGAATAATTTTTCACTTAAGCTGCTTACTTAGAAAGCAAAATTAGGAACATAATGCTAAGCACTTACGGCATTTTTAACCACAGTGGGAAGGTTAGTTCAATTAAAGCACAATTACGGAATAAATAAACCTCCACCAAACCATTTTTCTGACCTGGGATATTTTCTCTTCTACCAATTACGATTATTATTATTATTTTTAAAAAGGTTTTGTACTTTTCAATACTCCTCTGTGCTGTCATTTGTATACTGGCATGAGCTTCATAGTGGTAATAGTAGACATTCTGAAAGATTATAGATCTTGTCCAAACCTAAAGAGCAATATTAGAGGAAATAGGCAGGAATCTTGATCTTGAGATACAGATCACAGTTATGCTTCTCTTCCAGTATTTCTCATATTACAATACAAATATGTATTTTGTTGTGTTCTACAATAGCTGTGCAGATCAATGTCTCTGTAATGCAGTAGTGATAAATTGAACCATCATGTTAAGTAAATGGTAGAACATATTAACAGCCTGTTCCTATACAGAATGTAATCCAGTAAGACAGGGCACCATATAGCCCACATATGTTTGTTCCACTACTGTTTCTCTCTCTCTCTGAGTTGCCTTAAGCTGTGAATTCTGAAAGCTACCAATACACCAATAAATTAAAGAGCTTTACCTACAGTCCCCTGGACCATCTTTATGTCACACTTAAGAACTGCCAAGGAATCCCCATGATGCTCCTTCGATCAAAGCAACACTAGTGGCAACATATATGACAAGGAGGGGTGGGGTTGTTACAGAATAACAGCCTTGTTAGATGGCTGAACAGACAAAAGTAACAAGCAGCTGAATAACACCTTTTCTCCAGAGGTGAGATTTGTATTATTTACAGCATGGTTTCCGGATCTTTTTACCTCTACAAACGTGATGGCCAATACTGTACATATGTGGTTTCTCTCACTCTCTCCCCAACTCTTTGTGTGCATGCACATATTTTTGCCTTATTCATGTTCTGCCTTTTCTCCAAGGAGCAAAAAAGAGTACAGTTGCAAGAAAAAGTATGTGAACCTTTTGGAATTGCATGGTGTTCTGCGTTAATGTGTCATACAATGTGATCTGACCTTCCTCTGAGTCAAGTATACAGTAGTGACAAATATAATTTGCCTAAAATAATAATGCAAAAAAAGGCTGATCTTTCATGTCTTTATTGAAAACCCTCATTTAACATTTAAAATGCTACGGGGAGAAGTAAGTGAGCCCTTGAGTTGAGCTACCGGGAGGCAGGTGTTAGCATAGCTGGAGTTTTGTTAAGAAAATGAATTTGGAAGTTTGGACTAGAGGTACAGTATGTTGAATAGCAAAAACCACTCAAACCTTTTGAGTGTGCTTTGCACAAGAATAACACATTTACGTGAGCCATGCCTTGCCAAAAAGAGCTTTCAGGGGATTGACGATCAAGAATTGTGGATTTACATGAAGCTGGAAAGGTCTGAAAGTACAAAGTGAAAATTCACCAGTTTACAGTTAGGCAAACAATCCACAAATGGGGACACTTTGGGACTGTGGCTACTCTACCAAGAAGTGGGTGCCCAGTCAAAATGACCCCAAGAGCACAATGAAGATTCATGAAAGAGGTAAACAAACAACCCTGAGTGACAGTCAAAGATTTGAAGGCATCATTGGAACTGGTTAACATCTATGTTCATAAGTCTACAGTACGTAAAAACATTGAACAAACAGGGTGTCTATAGCAGGACACCACAAACGAAGCCACTGCTTTCTAAGAAAATAGTTGCTGCATGTCTGAAGTTTGCAAAAGAGCACATTGACACTCCGCAGCGGTTCTGGCAAAATGTTTTGTGGATTGATGAAACAAAGATTGAACTGTTTGGAAAGAACACAGAGTACTAGATCTAGCATAAAAAGGGCACTGCATTTCATCATGAAAACATCATCTGAACCATCTAGTGTGGAGGAAGCATCATTATTTGATCCTGCTTTGCTGCATCAGGGCCTGGCCAGCTGGCAGCCAATGAGGGGAAGATGGATTTCCAAGTGTATACAAAAATTATTCAGGATAATGTGAGGAGGTCCGTACGGCAGCTGAAACTCTGTAGAAGCTGGGTGATGCAAAAGGGCAATGACAAAACACGGGAGCAAGTCTACCCCATAATGGCTTCAAGAAAACAAAATCTCTCTTTTGGAGTGGCCAAGTCAGAGTCCAGACCTCAACCCAACAGAGATGCTATGGAATGACTTGAAGAAAGCCATCACATGCAATGACATCCAAAGAATATGACAAGACTAAAGCAGTTCGGCCAGGATGAATGGGCTAAAAATCCCTCCCGAATGATATGCAGATCTGATCTGCAGCAACAGGAAGTGCCTAGTTTAGGTTATTGCTGCCATGTGTGTGTGTGTCAACCAGTTATTGATTCCAAGGGTTCATTTACTTTTACCACTAGTATTTTGAATCTTGAATGAATATTAAATAAAGACATGAAATAGCAGAATATTTTTGTTACTAATTTAGGCACATTATATTTGTCTATATACTTGACTTAGAAAAAGATCAAAGCACATTGTATGACACATTAACACAGAACACCATGAAATTCCAAAAGGTTCATATACTTTTTCTTGCAATTGTATATGGTTTGGGTTTTGCTCACAAGCAACAGGCTGAGAAATGATGAATGGCTCAAGACAACCCAGTAGGCTGAAACAGGTTGTCTTTGATCATAGTCCAACCACTACAAAATGAATGGAGTGTGTATGCAAAGGATGCGGCTTTACCCAGGTATGGCGCTCCTATGAGTCTCAGCATATTTTTGGTCTTTAATGCCCAAAATATGTCAGCAAAATCATGAGTGAGGCATTCTGTGAGTAGCAGCTGATGATTCTCTGAAGGAGGGACAACTCCTTTGGTCATCTTGGTCTTTGGTAGCTCTACATTTTGTTGGAAATTCTTAGAACTTTTGCCTCGTTTGCCTCTTCTATCAATTAATCAATCAGTCATTCAGATACCAGTCTTCAGATTCCACTCATTGCAAATAGCAATTAGTCTGATTTTAAATTTTCTCACTCCTGTATTTGTAATTTTGGGTATGGTTTGAGGAGGGTTACAGTGAGGTTGCATAATAATCTCTAATGCAACTAGCGGATTGCTGCCCAAAGCAATCTTGTTGAGTAGCAGGCTTGGCTGCACACAATCTCTGCACATCTACCTCCAGAAAAAAACTGACCAGTGCTGATTTTAATAAAAATAGTAGCAAAAAATTGGTAAGATGACTGGAGGAAGAAAAGTACTTCTCATCCTTCCAAATACTTTGCATAATCATTATCCATCCCTTTCCTTTTTCACTACTCTGATCAAGTGATCTCCCTCTGTTGTGACTTCTGTTTATTTCTAGACCCTATTAGAAGCTGCCACCTCCAGGCCCTCCTCTCATATCCTACATCCCAAGATCTCAGATTTCCCAGAATTACTTTGCTGTGCTTTTAGTAATCCCCATTACTGCATAGTTGTTACTCATTTTATGTGATCTGCTGACTGTAATAAAGGAATTAAATGGACTATTGTGGAACTTTCAAAATTCTGCTATAGCTAAGCCAAAATATAATTGAGAACAGGATGACAGTTATTTCCTGTTAACTTTCTTCCTTTCTTTCCCACTACAAAATGAATGGAGTGTGTATGCAAAGGTTTCCCACCTATTTCAAGACCATAAGCAGTATATATCAACATGGCATTATGCTAGTGGTTCCCAACCTTAGGTCTCCAGATGTTCTTGACTAGAACTTCCAGAAGCCTTCACCACTAGCTATGCAGGCCAAAATTTTAGGAAATTGCATCCAAGTACAACTAGGGACCCAAGGCTGGGAACCACTGAACTACACAACTAATTATTAGAAATGATCATTTACAACCTCTGTGAACTCATTCTCATTGTAGCCTCAAGTTTTATATTGAAGTATAAGGGCAACCTATGAATAAAGCAATGGAAAATTCAGGTGTTGAGAGTGGAAAAAACTACTTTAGAATGATTAGAATATGTATAAGCCCTGCATGCCAGACATAGATAGACCACTGTCTGTTAACACTGCTTTTTCTCAAGTCATTTTTTCATAAACATCTAGTAAATTCATGCTTTGTAAATGTCTCTTGCTAATCTTAGAATTAAACTCATTTCAACCTAACTTGATTGCTCTGAGAAACTCTTAATGTCTACCGTAATTATTTTGTATTAATTTGATACGTGTATGTAGGGAGTTGTTTCGTTTGTTCTTTATTATCATGTATAGGAGGGAGTCTTCACATTTTTAGCAAAAAATCAATAGACTGATTAATGAAACCAATTAATGGAATGAAGATTGGTGAAGCACTGCAAGGAATGACTTACCAAACAAGGAATTTTCTAAACAAACATTTATTTTTACTCAACTACAAAACAATTTAAAATATTTAAGTAACATTATGCCAGCTTTCTAATGGCTGGTATGATAACCAAACACACTAGATTTAAGTTCCGTATGAGAAAATACAACGAATCAGTGCAAGATCATCGGTCCAGCTCAGCAGGTTAGCAGAACAATACTACTGTCCAGCTCACATGTAATAGGACACCAGCATTTCAACAGGTGAATGAGCTATAGTAAGCCTTAGGTTTACACACACCGGTTTATGAGGTGAGAAACGTGTGCTTCACATCTCATAAACCATACTTCCCTGTGAAAATGGGGAAGTGTGGTTTATTTGAACTATAGTTGGCAAGAATAAACAAGGATAACATGGTCTCAGGTGAGAGGTAGGTCAAACAGGCATAGATATTTTTACTGTAAATGCTGGACAATGAACATGACAAGCTATCCACTCTAGGTGAGCCAGGCTACTTTGAAAGTGAGTTGGTCAAAGAAAATCTAGACATCTGGACTGTCATGGAAATTTGTTGTAATGTTGCTGTAAATGCTTGTTTCTCTTCTCCTGGGATACTGTTAAGATCTTCAATTGTTTTCTGAAGATACTCAGGCAAATTCTGAAAGGTATCAAGCTCTCTACAATAAAGATCTATGAACCAATGACTAGCTGAGCTTGTATTAAACTCGCAAAACCCAGAAGTGATCATAGTTGAATTTGAACAGGCTAACTGTTTAATTATTGCAGAAAAAGGTTTAAATAAATTATACACTGTACAGAAATTTAGCAACATTTTGCATACTAGAATTGTCCAAAATTCTGCCTGTCGATTATACTGATTGGCTTCTACTTGGGCATGAAAGTCCTCAACTGTCTGTTCTGAATGAACAATTTGCAGAAGATGTTGCTTAGTTGTTGCACAGTTTACAAGATCAAGGGGCAGGTGTCCATCGGAATCTCTCTGATGCAGCAGTAATGGCCCTGAAAAACATAATAAAAATCAGACAGGGTGCCATAATTTTTGCAATATCTCCAGGTCTATCTGCAACTTTTAAAGATCTGGGATATGATAAACCAGTCCAATTGTACTGATCTGGGACATGATAAACCAGTCCAATTGTACTGAATAATTAGCTTCAGAACATAAAAACTTCTCTTATTTCAGGTCAAGGCTACTGTTGGTCTTTAAGATTTTGATTATGAATAGATCCATATGGCACCTTAGCCCTAGAATATTCTAGAATAAATCTTTAAAACTCACAAGTATACATATTATTTAGATATCAAAAATATAAACAATAATTCTGTATTTCTCTAAGCCCCACTGAACTAAACTGGTCTTTGACATATGACTGTACTGTCAATTAATCTGACACATTCAGCCAACATATTTCCAATCACTTCAGTACACCATACATTTCTTTTTCAAATGTTTTCAGCTTGTTTTGAGGGTTTTTTTCCTCTTGTGTAAGAAAACTTGTCTTCTCTGAGTAACATTTCTCAAAACATTCTTCTACACATAATACTTGGCATATGCAACTAATTCATGTATAGAGATGCATGAGACAGTGCCTTTTTGGAAAACAAAAATCCCTTAATTGCTAAAATCCTATTTAATGTGTGTGTACAAGAGGAATTATGAAAGTTGCCACGGCTCACTTACAAGGTGTTGGACACGTGCTAGACTGTTTCTGGGGACGCAAATGAGCTGTGATCAAGGCACACAACTGGTACCTTGTCAGATAGCCACAGGAACTCTCACTATTGTGTGTACATAAACACCAAACAGGATTCTGGGAAGTATTACAAATGACATAGCCAGAGACAGAATGAATTGCAGCCATTTATGAAAGGTATGCCTTACGATATACCATGCTGAAGTAAACAAGACACAGGAATAAAGCTACAAGTACAACAAATGTAAAAACTAGAAAATGTATAGCGAGATAACCCATTCCACTGTAAAATGGATAATGTGGATGGAAAAACACCCAATGCCAGTGGATCCCCCCCCCCACCGTTTTAATGTACCTATATATGTTAGATATGTTTTGCTTATTTTATCCGTTATGATTTTTTTTAAAAAAAGCCTGGTGTCCTTAAGTGGATAATATTTGTAGGCAAGCAAGAGGGCGATTAACTTTTGGCTGTCTGCTTGTTTCCTGACAGGTGATTCTCTGTCACAACAAGACCTACAGGTAAGTGTCAGCTTATTCAGATTAAATAAATGCAACAAGGACCTCAGGGCACACTATAAGTAGTAGCTTCCTTAGTATGTGCAAATAAAATCTGTAATCAATGTATCATTTAATTTTGCAACGCAGAGGTGACACTGATTTTTTTGTTTTTAAAGCCTAAAATGGAGGAGGTGGCAGAGATAGTTTGTGGTCATGGAAAGGGAAACTTGCTTGAAGGCTCTCTCAAGTATAGGTAGTCACCAAACACGAGTAATACTACAGTGAATGTGCAACATAGTTTCTGTAATGCTGCTGTCAAACTGCTTGACAGGCCAAAGCCTGGCATGTGACAGCAAAGATAAGTCTGCACACACAGCTTGTACAGTTGCCAGAAGCCTTTGATGGATGAAAGTGCAAGTAGATCTTCTCCCCTAGGACAAGGGGATCATTCACTGGCCATTCTTCACCGACACCCAGGAAAAATACACATATGTCAGTGTACTGCCACATTCTATTGAAGACCAGGGCTTGCTGTAATATTGGCTCTTGAATCACTTAGACCGATTGAAGCGAGGCCAGGTATTGGCTTCACATGTCAGTTGCATGGTGCAGCAGATAAATAAAACACCTGGGAGACAGTATTTAAGGTTCAGCCCAACTTACACAGAGGGAGAAGAGCAAGGGATCTATTGATTGTTGCAAGGATGTCAGCTAGAGACAAAGAGAGTAGCCTTTAGGGGGCAGGAGAAGACTGCTGATGTGCAGAAGTCTTCAAGGCAGACAATATGAGCACAGTACTGTATTTCTGTTTTTGGCCAAGTTAAGTTGAAAGCTAAGCATATATTTTACTGCATACAGCAGAAATATTACAAATGTACAATCTGGAAGTGAAATGAAAGCAAAACTAGAGTGACTTACAATAAAAGTATAAATATTACATGATGATCTGCATTTTTCAAAGACAATGTTATAGGTGTACAGGTGTGTGCGCACAAATTTACATCTTAACACTTTCAGTGATAACAAGTCTCAGGGTGTCCACAGTAGGTTGCAATTTTCACAAACTTTAAGCTATGCTATATTAGTCATTTCTCATCCTTTCCCCTAAAATATATGAAACCATAAGGTTTCTAGAAGCTAACTGACCAGAAAATATTTAGATTTCTACAAATGTAAGTAGTACGAAGTAATTTAGCTAAATGTTCTGAAAATCATTGCAAAAATGGATGGGAAATCAAAACTTGATCAGAGTAGCATGCAATCTGTATCACTGTTTGTTTACACCTTTAAAAGAAAATCTAACTTTCACAAAATATGAAAAAACCAGAAGTAATGAAAACAATTTAACTGGCAAAATGAACAGGTGTAAATGTGGAAGGTATGCATCAATAGGGATGAAGCCCTCTAGCTTTCCAAATGGCATTCAAAACAACTTCAGTTTTAATTGCATTTTTTTTACAAATTCAAGTTTATATAGGCTTTATTGAACATAGACTTACCCCCATACTGAAGCAGAAGCTCAGCAATCTCTATATGTCCGTTTGCCAATGCATCATGCAAGGGAGTCACCCCATCCACTTGGCTGAACAGGTTTGCCTCTGGACAATGTTGCAAAATTTCACGGACACATACAGTGCTACCATGGTTACAGGCTTCATGCAAAGGCGTCCAGCCAGCATGGTCTGAATTATAAATCAGGGTAAGTTTGAGGATACAGCAAAAATTAATAGCAAGGTCACCATAATATTCTTTAAAAACATATAAACAGAATTTTGTGTTGTCGGTACTAGTATGGTTTTTCAAAAGAAAAATCAACATGCTAATTATCTACTATACTATTAAAATAAAATAGCCACAAAATACAATTGTAAAATAAAAGGTCTACTTCACTATTAATCTGTACTAACCTGAAGATGATGCTCCCCCCTGGCAAAGACTGAAATATTATTGGTGTTAAAATAAAAAAGTTCAATCAAAATTCTATACTAGATCAAGGATGTGAGACTATTATGAGGAATTCTGCATGGGTGACTATAAAGCTATTCATAGCTTTTACCATCATATCTATCAAATGGCCTGATAAGAGTATTTTTAAGCCACTAGTGAGTTTTAATAGAAAACCCACACAGACAATTAAATGCAATGAATGGTTGACTCTATAATCTTTAGTTACAACCTAACTTTATAACCTTTGATTTAAGTCATAATCACTTGGAAGGAAAATAAGCACGGAGCAGAACTTACAAAACACACATATTTGAGTTATTGGGAACTTTGGGGTGTTTGCTCAATTCAGAAAATAAACTACTTACCTTTAACATTAATATCTATTCCTGGCAGAGACAGAAGATGACTCAGTTTCTTCACATTGTTGCTTTTGCAAGCAATATGCAGAGCTGTCTCTCCTACCATGCAAAAATAATAGATTATACCACTTTAGGCAAAATGGCAACTGAAGAAAATAAAGTGCAGGGAAGTAGGAGATATGGCTACACGCCAGAGCATTCAGTAATGAACAGGATTTTCCTTTGTCCTGCCTTAAACACCTTTTAAGAAACTTCAAAAAGCTCACAGCTTCTGTGTTCCATCAGAGATTCAGCAATGAAACTGCACTGCGAAAGGGTTAACACAGGAATTATCTCCCCCCCCCCAACCCTCCTGTTCAAGCTGTAAAAGCTTCAATCACATTATAAAAGCACCGAATGATCACAGAACACCAAAAATGCTTGGTTTTGAAGCAATAAAAGTTTAGAGTGCAGTTGCCCTCCCTCAAATTTATTCATGAACCTACATTAAGTGTATGGTTCTTTTTACACAGCGTTTGTAGCTTAATTCAAATGAATGTTTCTGGCTAAGCACGAGTGCCTCTACACACTCAAGTACAATTCAGAACTTCAAATCCGTTAACAGATGGTTTGCTGTTTCTCAATAGGCTGTCTGGCTTGCCTACAGTACTAGAGAGAGAAGACGGGTGAGGGAAAAGGGAGGTGTGGGGGGGGGAGAGAGATTTAAAAGAATGAAGCAATCTTAAGAAGATGGAACACAGTCTCATTTAAAGCCAGAAAAAGGGCAAGAAAGCTGCGAAGACTGAACTGCAGTTTACCAGTAGTAGCCCAATTGATTTAGGCAGACTGTGAAATTCTGGTACAGTAATTATTTTATTTTTTTGTTAGCTGAGTACAGTAGAAAAGTTTATGAATAATATGATCCAAGGTGAAAGCTCTAAAACATAAATGAGGAGATCCTGGTCCTCCCCTTCCATTTCCACACAAAGGGGATTGGTTCATAGTTTGTTATCTACTTCCAGGAAAAGATGGAGCCATAAAACCAGGTAGGCCTTTATCAAACAGAGAACTACAAATGCCGGGATATCCTTCCTAAGCCATTTTACCAGCGCTATATTTATCTTCAGCAGGACATTATTCTTAGACAGAGAGGCTGCTTGTTACTGGAAACAGAAACATCTTGATACTTCCCCCCCCCATGCTTTATACACTTCCATATTTAACAGTAATTATTTATCAAGTTACATTAAATCGGTACCAGCTTATCATTAAAGGAAAACAAGATATTTTAAAAATGTCATTTTACAAGCTAATAATAATTTAGAATAAAAGATTAAAACTAAAATCCAGATAAATGGAAGGTTCTTTGTTTTTACTAAATTCAGCATACAGTTTAGAACATAGTTCTCAGAAGTAAATGTATTGCAAATCACCCATGTTGTAACAAAGATGTATTGCTTAGGTAAAATTACTATGGAAGAACTGATTTCCACCCTACAGTTTAAGACTGCTACAGATTGTAGAAGTGTATTTCATTATATTTTTGCTTTAACTAGACGCTGACTAAATTACTATGCTGCTGTTTTAACCTTTACTGTTTGGATTCCAATGTAGTTAAGAATAAAAGCCAAATGCATTTCATAAGATTGGGCTTAGTGCCTAGAAGAAAACAGTCCATATGCTTAATAGGGCTCCGAAACACAGCATACACTTCAGTCTTTGTTCACTCAGTGTCTAGGACTGAAAGAGATGAAGACTGAATTAGACTTTCAAATCAGAGGACGATGCTGATCCTTCCCAAGCACAGGTTGAGGTGGATTAGCAAAGCAATGCAGTCATGACTGGAATGGACTTACTTTGGATGAGCCCTCGATTGGCAACCGTGTGTGTGTGTGTGTGTGTGTGTGTGTGTGTGTGTGTGTGTGTGTGTG
>JAHTLZ010000240.1:22651590-22775035 GCA_023846285.1 Phrynocephalus versicolor | reverse complement strand
GTGTGTGTGTGTGTGTGTGTGTGTGTGTGTGTGTGTGTGTGTGTGTGAGAGAGAGAGAGAGAGAGAGAGAGAGGGAGGGAGGGAGAGAGCTACAAATGCCTCAAAAGGATACCTCGTATCCTATCACATACAAGACTATCAAATACATGTTGGTATAAGGATGTGAAATACCTTTGCATTGACTAGAGCTAAGCACAAAACTACTGATTGATTTGAGAATACTTAGGTTAAGTAAGGAGCTCATAATACCTTTAACATTAGCCTTGTAAACATTCATCTGTTTAGCTGAAGAACAGTAATTTTCTTTGCCATGTGACATCACAATTCTCACTTTTTTCCCTAGTTTCATTGGAACATGGGAAGAGTTACCGCTCGTTTGTAGTCTAAGAAGAGCAAACAATGACAAAAATGCAGTAAGATGACTGAGCTTAATTTACATTAAAAAAAAACCACTACTGTGTATTGCAGGAACAAGTGTTATTGAATATCCATATGTATGCTTTCAGATCTTGAAATACTGGTCCTTACTGTAGTTTTGAAACATTCACTACAATATGTACTTGTAATAAATTCAGCAATCACTTAATACACAGGACAGAAGATGTTTTTAGAACTGTAATTCCATGAATAAGATCTATTTCTCTTGGGAAGCAATTTACATTAATAGTGGGAAAGTATGTGGAGTCTGCATATACACAGAAACAAGAGGAAGGAGAAAAACAGCTCTCTTTATCTAGATGTGTTATAGGATTAAAACAGAGCTTTCTGCCAGTCACAGTAATTTGCAGACAACAACACAGGTCACATAAAGTTCAAGAAATGTGTCAGGTCAGAAGCTGTCCCCCAAAGCAGAATAAAACTGGTGATGTTATAGGTATTACTTACGGTACATCAGGCAGCACTTCGGCTTGGTTCTGCTTATCACCACTAAGCATCAGTAATGCCCTTTGAGACTCAGGGCAAGGCCATTGCCCTATTTTCTTTCTCCTGGCTTTCTGCATTCTCTCTGTCTCACGCATCCATACTTGTAAAGTAGGCAGATAGGCACAAACCTGTTGAACGAGTGACACTTGAATTTGGTTATTTAGATGACATTAGCACATGTCTGGTTCTTAGCTCCATTACCTAGTTCCTCCAGGTCCTCTTTTTAGTTTTTCTTTTTTAAAAAATAAATAAATTAAATATATTCAAGCCTCACTTTCTTCTGGTTATCAAGTGCAAGGCTTTTAAAAGAGTTTTTTTAACAGTGTTTATGGAGTGAAAATAATTCCTATGGCCCTATATAGAGTACCTTCTTAGTTTATACTGATTGTGCTGTTACAGTCCTTCATTGATTTTACAGAAAGGAGAGAAGCTATGAATGCTACACAGCCACGTACATCCCAGAAAACAGAGCAAATTAAAACAATTCACAATTACAACGGTGATAGCAACATTATATTAATCTCTATGAGCACACGAATAGAATTCTATATGCCAAGTCCACTGCATCTAACCAACAGGGATGAAAATGGTTTTCGGTGACATTTCCCACACTTTCTACAGGAAGTGATTGAGAGGGAGACTAACTTAAAAAACTATCTGTTCCCTGAATAGAAACACATAAACTGTTTTCCACACACGTCTTCACAGAAGGCAACTTTACTTTATTGCAGGATTCTATGAATGAAAGCAGGGAAGAGAAGATCTACTTTCTGCTGATTCCCTCCCTTTGTGGGAGCCTGGATATTCTGCCCCACCACCCCTTTAGGGGAGCAGGGTTCCCTCTAAAACCAGCATGGTCAATGGCATGAGAAGAGAGCGGCAGAAATGTTTCCCCTCCCTTTTATATGGAAGTCTCTGCCCTATCCAAGAGCCTTCAAGTTATCACAACATTGACCACTGATGGGGTTGCAGTTATTTATTACTAGAAGTATTTCTTAACCACTTTTCAGCACACTAGAGCTGGATAGTGAAATATATGTATATTTAAAATCTTATTTGAAAAAAATTAAAAGAATATTAAGTCCATTTCAATGTTACCGTTATGGACTAGAGATGGGCACGAATAAAAAAAATAATGGCATTTCGTTTGTCGTTTGGAGGGTCCGTTTCGGTCCGTTTCCGTTTTTCGTGAATTTTTGCAAAAAAATTGTTTTAGTTTTCGTTCGTTTCGTTACCATTTCGTTACCATTTATTTCAATTTTTTTGTGATTTTTTAAAAAGGATTTTAAGCAATTCACTCATACTGCAGTAACGGAAACAAAACGCACGACAAAATTTCCGGTGTTTCTGTTCATTTTGTTTCACTTCGTTATGACAAATTTGTTTGTCATTTCGTTATGTAACGAAACAAAAAAACAAAAACAGAAACGAAAAATTGTTCATTTCGTGCCCATCTCTATTATGGACTATTAGAAGCTCAGTGAGGATGACGCTAGCTTGATTTCCTTGATTCTACAAAGAAAGTTAACCTTCCTCATCAAAATGGGACTGCAGGGTTACAAAAAGTAGCATGCGGCCTGCCAGAACTGTTTAGCATACGGTGGCATGTGAATCCAGTCCACAAGAATCCAAAGACAACTATCTGCACAGATTATTCCCCACCTCAAAAATCATATACAGTATCCCCTTTCAATAGGCACAGAGGAAATCCTTTTCTGAGTCTCACAGATTTCAAGGTTGACTCTGTGCATGAAATCTGTTTCTCCCCTCTCACTCTCTCCTCTGTACCACTCTCTTTCTAGCTTCCTCTACAATGTTCTAACTGTAAATTTTGATCATACACATAATAATTTGTTAAAAGTGCAGTTGGTTTGCTAGCACTCCGGCACTAAAGATTGTCAGGATTGGTCACACCTTCTGTTTCATTACTATAAAACTGCACTGCATTTCAAGTACTCACATAAAGAGACTGGTTTAGCTGGAGAGTGGTCTAAATGATCTGTTACACGTGATCATAAGTGAGCCAGGGGTGGTTTTCTCTTTCTACCCCTGCTGGGTTGTGGAGGACTGTCTGGAACATTTCCTCTCAAGACAAGCCTCCAACACAGAGGGAGGAGAGAGAAACACAGGCCTCCCTTATTTATTTATTTATTTATTTAATTTGTACCCCGCCCATCTTCCCGAGGGAACTCTGGGCGGCTTACAGAGAGCTGATCAAGTCAGCAACATGGCGACAAAATTCAACAAAGCCAATAAGGCAACATTTCAATAAAGACATTAAAACTATAGCACCCTTATCATGTCATGAAGTCATGAAGATTTTCAAAGGTGAGTGCAAATTAGGGGTTTGTTTTATTTTTCTTTAATTTGTTTTCAGCACACTTTCTTACTTTTCAAACCATTTCTAGTCATGGGGCAGCTGGTCAAGTCTTTTAAAATCAGATTTTATTATTGTCACATTAAAAACACAGAGTAAAGTCCTGTTGTTTATGCCTCAGTCTGAAATATCTTATAAATGGGGCAAATTTCTACTTTTGTGCCCAGTTAATCAGTGAGGCTACAAAATAAAACAGGCTGAACTGTGCTTTCATCATTGTAAGGCTAATTACACTGGTGACAATGAGGCCTGTTGTTAGTCCCAAGCAGAGCAGATTCTGCAGCCAGGTACCTAAACCATGGTGCGGATGTGGATTTCTAGTCAACTTTTTGTGAGTTTTGGCATTTTGTGTGTATGGTATGCAGCCTATGGGACCCCAGAACAAATCATCTGAGTTTCCATTATTTCTTATGGGGAAATTTGCTTTGATATAAGAGTGTTTTGGTTTACAAGCATGTTTCCAGAACTAAATGTGCTCATAAAGCAAAGTATTGGTTAAAGGAAGCAATAGTAAAACTACTGTTAAAAAGCCTTCCTTAGACCTAATGATACTGAATAATTACCAACCAGTATCAAATATTCCATTCTTGGGGAAAGTCCTAGAACAGGTTGTGGCATTGCAGCTCCAGAGGTTTCTGGATGAGATTAACTACCGGATCCATTTCAATCCGTCTTCAGACTTGGCTATGGGACTGAGACGGCACTGGTTGCACTGGTAGATGACTTATGCAGAGAAATGGATAGGGGATCTGTGTCCCTTTTGGTTTTATTAGACCTCTCAACTACTTTTGACACTATAGACCATGACATCCTCCTGACTCTTCTCTGAAATGGGAACTGGGGGTACTGCATTAAAATGGCCCCAGTCCTTCTAGCAGGAAAGAACACAGAAAGTGGTGTTAGATGATTCATGTTCGACACCATGGCCTCTGACCTGTGGAGTCCCCAGGGTTCTGTTTTGTCTCCTATGTTATTTGACATCCATATGAAACTACTGGGAGAGATTATCAGGTCTTTTGGAGTTAAGTGCCACCAATATGCTGATGATACCTGGCTCTACCTCTTGTCACCTCTGGATTCTAAGGGAGCTACTATCTCAACTTTATATTAGTGTTTTGCTGCAGTGATGAACTGGATGAGGATGAACAAAATGAAACTAAATCCAGACAAGACAGAAATGCTTCTGATCAGTCGAAAGGGAGAACAAGGGATACGGATGCAACCTGTTCTGGATGGGGTCTCCTTCCAATAAAAAAAAAAAAAAGAGGTTTGCAGCTTGGGGGTGCTCTTGGACTCATCACAGCTGTGGCCAGGAGGGCATTTGCAAAATTAATAGCAGTATGCCAGTTACGCCCGTTTCTTGAGAAACCTGCTCTGGCCACTGTAACACATGCCCTAGTGCCATCCCGATTGTGTGTTGTGTTGTTACAGTCATGACCGACTCTTCGTGACCCCATGTCCATAGAGTTTTCTTGGCAGGAATACTGGAGTGGTTTGCCAGTTCCTACTCCAGGTGCCTACAGTACCTGGTATTCCCTGGTGGTCTCCCATCCAAGTACTAACCAGGACCAATCCTGCTTAGTTTCCAAAATAAGGTGAGACTGGAGGTGCTTAAGGCATCTAGACAGCTCGACATCCCAGTTAGACTACTGTAATGCGCTCTATGTGGGACCACCGATGAAGTCTCAGGAAATTTCAACAGGTCCAAAATGCAGCAGCCAGATTGCTGACTGGGATGGGGTACAGAGATCACATTATACCCCTTTTAAAGCAATTCCACTGGCTACCAATCAGCTATTGGGCACAATTCAAAGTAATGATCTTAACCTACAAAGCACTGTACGACCTGGGTCCTAGCTACTTCAAAGATTGAATCTCACAGTATGAACCAGCTCAGGTTTTAAGGTCATCAGGAGAGGTCTTTCTCTCCATCCCACCACCAAAATGTATTGACATTTTTTTTACTTCTCAATTTTTATCTGGTAGAGGCAGATCTACACTCCCTTAATCATGTATTATATTAATATACAGTAGTATTATTCATTCATTTAGGGTATTTTTACCCCACCTTTCTCCTTGAAAAGGACCCAAGACAGCTTACAGTAATGAGGGATACTATACTGTCCAGTACAATTGAGACATATTCAAGTATTGAGAACAGGGAACTAAGGGACATCCTATAGCATCAAAGGACAAATTACATTAAAGCTACCAGAGAACATGAGCAGTTAAAAAGAGAATACAATTTCATGTAAAGTTTTATGTGAGAGAAACTAACATTGAAAACATAGTGTCAATGCAAGCACAAAATCCTATAAACACAAAGTCTATGTGTTCATGTATAATAGATTCATATAAAAGTCACATAATAGGTAGTCCATCATTCAGGGAAAGCTTGCCTGAAGACAAAGGTTTTTGCCAGTTTCCGAAAAGACATAAGAGACCCCTCCCAAACAAGCCTCAATAAACATCTACCTCAAGTGCCCAACCCATGCCCCACTGCCTCCCCAGTTCTCTTCCTTCATGTTTTTGCTCCTCTTGCCTTTCCCCTCCATTACTCAGGCAGGGCCTGGAGGCATCTCCCTGCCCAAGTCCACTCTCGCTTCACTGCACCACTATTTCTAGACTCAGAAGAGCCAGAATCTCAGGTGGAGCAATAAGCACCACTGGCATGGCACCAACAACTTTTCAATCCTGAGCATTCCTGCCATTCACTGCATAATTATCTCATTTAGGCTAAACTCTCTGTTCCAAAAGACTGATGTCAATCCTCCAAAAGTGGATGTGGAGGAGCAGTAGGGGATGAGTAACCATGGGTGTTTCGGGGGGCTAGGAGTGATGTGCTTGCATAAAAGAAAAATTCACTCAAAGGGTTATAGAAGTTTACATGATTTTAGTGAAAGGTTTTTATTATTGCTTTGATTATTTATTGATATTCTATTTTAACTGTTTTAATTCTTCTGATTGTACGCTGCCCAGAGACCTTTGGGTAGTCGGTGGCATATAAATTGTAAAAATAAAATAAATAAATAAATAAATAAATAACTAAGCAGATTGCCGACAATTATGGTTCTTATCATACTTTGCCAGCATTGCCACTGGCAATGTGGATGATAGCTGTTGTATTTTAACAGATTTGAAAGGCATCAAGTAGGGAAAGATATGATCTGTAAAACAATGGGGAAAATGTTGGGAGATACTTAGATTATACTAAGATACCCCTTTCACTAAAATAAATTAAGTGAACATTAGTAAGGGCGGGAAAGTGGGATGCATATAATAATATCTTTCTTTGCTGTGAACATTACTTCTGAATTGAGCCTAAGTATTCTTACATTAAGAGCAGAACAGAAATGTCACTCACAATTTTTTGGAGAGAGAGTGGTTCAGTAGATGAAACAGCATCAATTTGGAAATACTTTTTAAAGACTGCCTCTGCAACAAACATTTCAAGCCAGAGAGATGGAATTGAAGAAACAAACATTTTTAATTCCTCCAATGAAAAATCTGGAGAAAGAAGGAAAAGTACCTTAGTATAACAACATATCTACTGATCTAACTATTGTATTTTTCCAATTTACTGCTACTCCTAAACTATTAGGACTAGCCTGTTGAATTATATGTTCTTAGAAAACACCAATCAGGATGCACAGGCTATCTATCAAAGCAGCTGAAGTAATTAAATGCCATTTCTATAATAGGCTTTTGTGGTATGCCAGATGCTCAAAGCGTGATTTTTCACTACCACCGTCCAGTGAGTATCTATGGCTAAGCAGGGATTTGAACCCACATCTCCAGTCCTATCTACCACCTCTCTCTCTCTCTCTCTCTCTCTCTCTCTCTCTCTCTCTCTCTCTCTCTCTCTCACGCGCACACACACACACACACACACACACACAGAGAGAGAGAGAGAGAGAGAGAGAGAGAGAGATTATAAAGCCAGTCTGGCAGTTGAGTTGTGGCTACTGGACTTCTTTTTCTTAAGATAGAAACATTTCGCAGCTCAACCAAACAGCTTCATCAGTCTGAATACAGCTAGTGCGAGTCCTCCATCTTATAGTCAGCTTTGACCTCTTGTCACCCTGGTCTGAATTAGGCTCATAAGATGAACAATGGCCTAAAGTATGGATCGTTAGCTATGGCTTTGGTGGTGAATGAAGGCTGATTAGTATGTCTGGGTACTGTTGAAAGCATACCCTGATAAGTAGCAGATAGACTATGCCTGAGGCCGGCACCTCTGTTGAGGGAGGGGGTTTCAATGCCCACATGAATGGCTTCCCTGACTCCTCTCCAAGCCACCTATCTTCTCTGTCTAAACTAAACAGCCTTTAAACAGAAGGATGGCCAAACATAGGAGGGGGCAATAGCTTAGGACCAGAATCAGCAGTACACCTCCATTTGAAGGACAAAGGGAACTCATTCAAAGATGAGGAGGTAAACATATTAGACAGAGAAGATCAGTGTTTTGAGAGAGGAGTCAGGGAAGCCATTCATGTGAACACTGAAACCCCCTCCTTCAACAGAGATGACAGCCTCAGGTATAGTCTATCTGCTACTTATCAGGATATGCTTTTAACAGTACCCAGACAAATCAAAAAGCCTTCATCACCAAGGCCGTTTCAGCATCTCAGGCCATTGTTCACCTTAAGGCTATGGATACTATTGTCTACCTAACAAGCCTATTCAGGCCTTTGCTCATCTTATGAGACTATTTCAGACCAGGGTGACAAGAGGTCAAAGCTGACTATAAGATGGAGGACTCACACTAGCTTTATTCAGACTGATGAAACTGTTTGGATGAGCAGTGAAACATTTCTATCTCTCAAGAAAAAGAAGTCCAGTAGCCATGACACAACTTCCAGATAAATTCACCTGGATGACTGAAAATCTTCACAGGCATATTATAAAGTCAAAAACACAAGTGAGAAGGATGCATCTAAATACTTAGTAAAACAGAACAGGTGGTGGGTGGGTAATACTGCCAACCAAATTACTATGAAGAAAAAACAGAGGGGGGGAAAGTGCTGAGAAAAGGTATGGGGAGAGTAGGAGTCTGCAGATAAGTGAGGTTTAACTCCACATGCTGATTTCAAATCAAAGGCCAAAGACAGATCAGGTCTTATATACTGTTTATAAATGTACATGAGATCACAAAGAGTTGGTCACAACTGTAACAACACAACAATGCACAAACAGAAGAGTTCTGCATCAGCTCTACACAGACGCTATTCATTGTTAAAATATGAAGAAATGTATTAGTGTTACCATCACATGAAATGGCAATATAAGAGGCAAGATCATCAGCTACTGGATGCAACATGTTTCTATCCATCATAAACCCTGAAAGAATCCAATAATCCACGACTACTCCCAAAATTCCATTCAGAATTTCAGCAATCTCATGCTTGAAGATCTGGAAAAGAAGATGACCTCTGCATTACCAGACTATTTCATAACACAGAGTTATGAGACTGTTGTATAATATACACATTAGTCCTCACAATGCTGATGAAGCAAAGATGCCTTATCTGTTAAAAATGTTACATTGTGGAGAACAAATATTTTGAACTTTGAAAAACACTAGCAATGGTTCACTGAAGTGGTAAACTCTTGTGAACACTGCAACTTCTGAGAATTCTATCAGCAAAATATATGCAATCAGCTTTTAAAATCAAGACCACAGGAAGGTATTAAAGTATCAACAGCTCTGACAAGTATCAACCTAGTTGTTTGATTCTATTTTCACAGTACAGTGGTACCTTGTATAAAGGAATTAATTAGTTCCAAATGAAATTATGTTAAGCAAATTTTCCTTTATACAAATTCCCATAGGAATGCATTGAAAACGGAGTAATCCCATTTTTATGTTGTACAGATTCTCCCCATAGGCAATTATGTTGAGCAAATTTCCCCTATCTCTGGAATTTTTTATGTTGTACGGATTTTATGTTATACAAGCTGTTTGTTATACAAGGGTCCACTGTACTGTGCAACAATAGCAAATATGTTTCATTTTATAAGATATTAAAATTTCAATAAAATCCTTCTGAAAGAAACAAACAAAACATAAAGCTATTTTAACCTTTGTTTACTCATTATAGTAGGTAAATTACTCACATCATTTGTCTTGAACTTTTCTTTATAGGAGTTTATGACCCAGTCTACTAGAATATTCAACTGTTTAGTGAAAAGCCCTGATTCACTTCCTAACCAAAAGGTCTTCAGAAGAACAGTTGGTGGTGTCACATGGAGATGTTGAGAATCAGCTTCGTCATATAAACTTTAAAAAGAAAGAGCACACTGAGATATGCATTTGAATTTTTAGTTTTACAATTATTACTTAAAGAATAATTCTGCAAAGATCAGGTAATTCAAAGTAGAGAAAGCCCAAACAAGAGATGCTTGCGATATTCAAAACTCATACATTTGAAAAGGAAGTTGCCACATGTAAGAATCCCAAAACCTTTACAGTAATACGTTGGTTTACAAGTACTTGTTTTAAAAGGCTTTGCAAGACAAGCAAAACATTTATTCTAAATTCTGCCTTGATCAACAAGCAATGTCTTGCAATACAAGCGCTAGAGCAGGTCACCTCATCATAAATGAGCCAATGGTGGTTCTCTTTCCCACCCTGCTGGATTGTGGGTGATTGTCTGGAATGTTCCATCTCAGGCAAGCCTCTAAAGCAGAAAGAGGAGAGAGGAAGGAAGGTCTCCCTTGCGCCACAAAGGTTTTCATAAGTGAGTGCAGATTAGGGGTTTGTTATTGTTCTTTATATTTTTCTTTTATTTGTTTTCAACATTCTTTCTTATTTTTCAAACTATTACTAGTCATGGGGCAGCTAAAATCCAGTTGTTAGTCCCAAGCAGAGCAGATTCCACAGCCAGGTACGTAAACCATGGTGCGGACGTGGACTTCTAGCCAACTTCTTTTGTGAGTTTTGGCATTTTGTATGTACAGTATGTCGTCTATGGGGACCCAGAACAAATAATCTGCATTTCCATTATTTCTTATGGGGAAATTTATTTATTTTAGACAATTTTTACCCCACCTTTCTCCTTGGAAAAGGACCCAAGGCGGTTTACAGTAATGAGGGATAATATACAGTCCAGTACAATTAAGACATGTTCAAGTATTTGAGAACATGGAATTGAGGGACAGCTTACAGCATTATTAATTAATTAATTAATTAATTAGCTTTGGTATAAGAGTATTTTGGTTTATAATGTTTCCAGAATGAATTATGCTCATAAACCAAGGTATTAATATAAAGGTAATATACATGATTGAGGGGGCTGTAGCTCTGCCTCTACCAAATAAAATTTGCCTTGATATATAAGTGCTTTGGTTTGCAGCATGGTACAAATTATGCTTGTAAAGCAAGGTATTACTGTACTCTGAACTATTTATCACATTTAAAAATAATGGACAGAATCCTATTTGTGTTTATGGAAGGTTTGTGTAAGTTGGCATGAATGACTATCAATATCCTGTCCACTGTCTTGGTGCCATGCTGGTTACACCTCTCACTGCTCAAGTCAAATGCATTCTGGCACTCTGTCTGTTAGCCAGGATAAACTACACAAGCTTCATGCAAACACTAATATTCCAGCCAATGTACTGCATTTCAATGATGCCTGTAACCTGGCTTGGAAGGATTTCCATACTTGTAACAAGAAGTTACAAGCTTAAGCCTTTTTTACTACAACAAAGTAGTTTCTGTAATAGTGACAATCCTCTGCAATATACAAACAGCAAAACATAAGCATTATGTGTTTACCACACAGAAGGCATTTAATCTGCTCAGGAGTAAAAGTCCAAAACAAAATAGAACCAAATATGTGCAAACAAATAACTGAATACATCATCTTAGTCATCTTTTATTAGAATAGCTTTTTTAAAAAACAGAATTCTCTGCATAGAAATCTAGCAAAATACATCAACCATCATTTATGCTTTTTACATATATTGTCTGGTGAAGCAGATTGTAATCCCTGAAACCTAACACTAATACTGTATTGATGGGGTTCACTCTTTAATAGAAACATACCTTTTTGTTAGCGCCAGCACTTCGGCCTGGAACAAATTCAGGATAAATGTTAGGAGCTTTTTGTGAAATGCTTTGTCCTCACTTATAGTTTCTGAAACAGGGACTGAATGGCAAATATTTCTGCAGTAAAGGCAAGATCTGGTGAGAAAAGGGGAAAGAGTAGGAAAAATAAATATTCAAAATCCAAATCAGTGACAGTAAGGGTATTTCTTAATGATTTTCCCCCAAAATGTACGTGTGTGTGTGCATGTGTACACACATGCGCCTATGCCAACTGACCCATTCTGGAGAGAGAGCTGAGACAGAACAGTTTTAGTTGTGTTCTCAGGAGCAACAGAGAAGTAATATTTCCCATCCTCTGTTTGGCAACCTCTCATATATTTGAAGAGACCCATCGTGTCTCCCCCTTCTAAACTAAAGATGGCTCTTTCATCATTTGGCAGACTTCTTTCCAGACTTAGACTCATTCCAACTGCCTTTGTATGGATAAACTATTTGGCAAACTATGGTGCCCAGTATTTGACACAGTATTCCAGTTTGTGGGGAAAAAAGAAAAGAAAATTCACATGGCTCAAAAAGAAATGCCGAGTCCCAAATATAGTGGACTGTGAGGTGCCTTAAAATCATCCATGAGATTGTTTTATAGCTAATCACAAACTAAAACTATGGACAGCTGGAAGCTCTGAGAAAATTAATGTCAGCAGATGTCCTTTTGGGAACAACAAACAATCCTGATGCTGTTACATATGCACTCCCTGGTCCTGAGTCTCTCATGAGCCCTGCTGAAACATTCTCTGTTATGACTAGAATTAAGTCGTAACAGAATTATACACATCAGAATTAAGGCACATCAGTAGACCAATGCTTTAGAGGCCCGACACCTTTCTGTTTATGTTTAAAACAATGAGTCCAAAGTAAAAAGTCTCTTGCATCGATGGATGCCTTCCATATAAACCAGAACGCTGAAAACTGGAGTAAGAATCATATGGAAAACCTCCCCACATAGTGAACTCTGTCCACAGTACTAGTAGAGGGGACAGACCTCAGCCTGCCCCTTTCTAGCATATTTAATTAATCCTGAAAGATGGCTACAGTCATAATTACTTGTTTCTTATCTATGCAACTGTAAATGAGACTTACCAACAAGTTAAGTTTAGGACAGATTAGAGGGGTCTTTATGCTCCATCCTAGGTGTTAAATAGAATTTACTGAGAATGTGTGATATTCAGTTAGCAAAGCTATTTATATGAAATTGTCAAGAGAAGAGAAAACTTCTTAATGGAGCTGCACGTCATATGAATATCCATACGAAAAACCTATGTTATCCTACACACAATGGTTCTCAATGATTTTACCCTACAAGCATCTCCACCAAAGGCCATGTTCCTCTCATGCACACAGGACACTGAAGAACTTCCAGGTAGTATCTTAACATAGAAGGTGACTTCCAAGGCGGATCATGATCCAACAGAGCGTACAAGATGTTAAAAAACTGTACAGAAAGTGTGGGGTCAGAATTTTCCTGCAAGAAAACACAAGCAAATATCAATGTAATGCTTGGCTCAATATTTTTGCACCCCTTACTTCAAAATTCAGGTGAGAATTACGGTATAAACTTGAGTCTAATCTGAGTTTTTCAGCCCTTATTTTTCGCTGGGGGAAAAAAAACACTCTTGGCCTGTACTCGAGTCAATAAGTTTCCCAGTTTTGGGGGGTAAAATTAGGTGCTCAGACAGCTTGGGGAGGGCAAGTCCTGATCAGGTAAGCAACAGCGGTGCCTCCGCTTCCCATATGATTCCAATGAGAAGGTTTAGGGGCACTCCCTTTGGAGCTTCATAATTCAGTCCCCTTATCCCCAAATGTTTCAACATTTCAAGGGATTCCCTAAAATCGCTTTCTGAAGGTACCCCTGCTACATTGGTGCCCACAAGGTACGTAATTTTTGAGTGCATGTTTTTTTAAAAAATATTCACTTGGAAATTATTTTTAAAATATGTAATCAAAATTTACTTACCCTGGGACTACAAAGTAGCAGGGGTACCTTCAGAAAGCAATTTTAGGGAACTCCCCCTGAAATTTGGAAACATTTAGGGGTAAGGGATCTGACTTATGAAGCTCCAAAGGGGGTGCCCCTAGGAAAAAACCCACTTCAAAGCTGATCAGGTGGGAGACAAGGCTGCCGCCGCTTCCCATATGATTCCAATGAGAAGTTTTTTTCCTAGGGGCACCCGATAGCTACATTTGTCCTCCATGTAATGCACTATTCATTTTTCGACATAGTCCCCATCCCTTTCCATGCACCTGCGCCAACGCGTGACTAGTCGGGCAAACCCATCGGAGAAGAATTCCGGTGGTTGTTGTCGACACCAGGATTTAATGGCAGCTTTCACCTTGTCATCAGAATGAAAGTGATGTCCCTTAAGGTGCTCTTTCGTCTCTGGGAAGAGATGAAAGTCGCATGGTGTAAGGTCAGGGCTGTGCGGTGGATGCGGTAGAACCTCCTTGAACCACTGAAACTATGAACTACTGATCCTACATTGTAATGCCTTACTTATTAAAACATGTTGAATTTAGTAAGCCAAATAAGGCAATCTGGCACCCTCCACACTCTAATTGCTATGATTTCCAAATATCCCTGTCTGCAGAAGCAATAGTCAGTTTTAGTACCATTTAAAAAAAAGTCAGATTGCTACTG
Source organism: Phrynocephalus versicolor (assembly GCA_023846285.1). Taxonomy (NCBI): domain Eukaryota; kingdom Metazoa; phylum Chordata; class Lepidosauria; order Squamata; family Agamidae; genus Phrynocephalus; species Phrynocephalus versicolor. The sequence continues at coordinate 22,760,989 of JAHTLZ010000240.1, read as the reverse complement.
CTTTGTAAGCTGTCTCACCTGTAGTATGTGCTCTAGAAGAGAATGAAGAAATTTTGTAGGAGGAATGAGATCTCTTCCAGAGAGAAATTCCATGACCGCAGTAGGAAAGAAGTGGTCATTTACCAATTCTTCAAGCATCCTTTCTCTTTTGTAACAGCAAGTCTTTTTCACCTAGGAAATGAAAATTTCCTAATTATTAGAAACCAACACTTATTATTAGAAACCAACACTTAACAGGTGTAACTAATCGCGTAGCTAAGATAACATAATATGGATAGTTAACACTTTGACACATGTCCACCCTTTGTTAACATCATCTAACCCTTTCCCCTCGTTCATCCTATACCTTTTCCCTGCAGACAAAGCAATAAACACAGGAGGGGTGAAGGGAGAGGCATAATTTAGCAATTAATTCTGATCAGTTGGAAGGCAAGCAGCATGTATATGGAGAGAATCTTATCTCTAGAGGCCTGGGGAGGGCCTTTCAGTGGGTGCTCAATGGGGTTTAGGCAGCTCTCCCCTGCATTTATGGATTTCCCATATGAGTTTGATGATGGAATAAAAATAATTGTTCTAAAGAATAAATCTTTTAGAAGTGGCATGCCCACCAGTGTGAGAGAAACAGAAATTATGTTTTCAGATTACTGTGCTTGCTATGCACAATTTTACAGGTGCTTCCATGAAAAATGTTTAATAATACCAATTAACAGTGTTGCAGCCACAAAAGAATGTATTTACCTCCAGTTAACTAAACATAATGTATCACACTATCATAACAAAATGACACAAGTCTGCTGAAACTGCTTGCATAGCAATATGGCTTGAATTTGCTGCTTGGAAAGGTTTGTGAACAAATGTTTCTACTGAAGCCACCATTCATCTTAGATTCCAAGAATTGTGTTTGTGTTCTACCTTATATTTTTTAAAAATACTGCTTTGTATATGGAAAAGCACACATAGATTAAGTGACAAAAATAAAATGGAGATTCCAGAATGCCTGGCTATTAAATGTAGCACTCTTTGGTCAGAAATTTTTTACAAAACAAAACAAAAACAAAAGCAGCTGTCCGAATATATTCTTCCTATGTTTTTCATCCCCATCAACCACATAGACCTAATTTGCATTGTAATGTACTGTAGATTAAGTTTCAAAAACTTGGCAGGGTGTTCATGACATAACTCTTTGGAGTTGTTAATTTATAAAGATTCTGTTAAGTCAGAAGTAATTTGATGGGGTCTAATAACCCAAAATAGCTTTTAGTTATTTCATAGAAATGCACGAGTCCAGCAGTCAATATATTTACAATTGATTTAAGAAAATTAAATCTATACACAATGCGGTTCATGATTATAATATCAGGAAATAAATCAACAGGATTGTGACAAAAGCTCTCAGAGAAGAGGGGATCTAAAACCTGCAATCAACATTCCCTCTAAGCTGCATGGTTCTGCGGTACTGGATCTGGGCTGCCCATTTACTTCTCGCTGCATCCAGAACTCTGCCCACATTGGGTGGTTCCCCTGCCAGCACTTCAGAAAGTTAGACAGAATGTTGGCTGCAATCTTTAGTGACACTTGTTTGCCAAGCAATCCAATACCAGCACTATCTATATTTAACATTTCAACTTTATATAACTCCTGCTGTAACACCGAAGAGCTGCAAGTGTTAAATTACCATAAATTATACATTATGCACAGTGGTATTCCTTTCAAAATTTCAAAAACCATAAAAGGTAGATATGCTGTACAGATAGGTAAGCCTACCTAATTGCCCCATGCTGTGGACTCTGAAATGATCCAAAGACTGCTATGTAGAATACCGTGCATAGCAATTTCTGTGCATGCTGGTCGGCTAGGAGCACAGGAATGTCTCTGCATTATAGCCATAATCCAGCATACACGGTTACAATTAAGAATGAATTCACATTCTATATAGCAACCAAACGTTCCTTTCATATAACAGTGGCAAGTCTCCAGAAGAGAACCCCGAGCCAAATCAGTCAATACTTCTATGAGTTAAGACAAGAGTGAAATCTGTAATTGAACGTACACTCAAAAATCAATGATTATGATCAAATGATGTATAGTATTCTGCACCCACCCTAGATTTTAAAAGGTAACTTTCATAATGTAGCTTCTAATAGGTCCACAAAAAGCAGTCCTGAAGATAAGGGACTCAAGAGCTACATTTAAAGTGATGCAAAATTAAAGGAAAATGACCACAGATCTGATTTCTGAATTTCAAACCAAACAAAGATATGAGAAGCATAAATGGACACTGACGTCCATTCACTGCTTTTCTACCCATACTGTCCTAGCAGAATATATCCAGCAAATCAAACCTGGTAATTGACAGAAAATTAGAAGTGTTATTTTCCCCCTAACCCCCATCTAGCAACATCTTACCTCCTTTTTTCGAGAGTTGTCTACTTGATCTATTTGAGTACATTTGCTCAGCATAGCCTGCAAATAAAAAGAAGTCAGAAATTTGATGTAAGTGTATATAGTATACTAACTCACAATTTGATAAACATAACACATGGTGAAACTACAAATAAAAGCTTGATTCTAAATATATTTATTTGGAATCACTTCCATTGATATCTACTAAGAGTAATGAACTTTGAAGTCACCAGCTTTGAACTCTTTTGTCTTTAGGAAAAGATCTTCAAGCTAACCCAAGCAGACAACAGATCTTTTAGTTTCAAAGGTCAAAGTAGGGCTCTATCAAAATCATTTCCAATAAAATTCTAACAGCAAGCTTGATAATCTCTCTTAAGGCTGTAACAAGTTGTCTCATTCCCTTATTCTATAGTTTCTTGCAACTCAAATAGCCTCCCACTCACCCACTAAGTAGACAGATGTAAAATATTCTGCTTTGCCAAACAAGCATTCATGTTTTCCTCCTCACTTTCTGCTAAGTTATACATAATTGCTGGTACATGCAATGGAAAAATCCACCTCAGAGCAGATATAATTAGTTGTGGGCATCCTTGTGCCATCCATGTGATATACCATTTGGAGCTTAGCATCTTGAACCTTTTAAAATTCTTGAAAATTATCATTATTCAGGCAAATTAATTTCTATACATAGTATTAAGATATGAATTTTATATATATATATATATATATATATATATACACACACACACGCACACACACACACAAAACCCAGAAGATTTAACTAAGCACTTTTGGTAGATGTTGTTAGATTAAACACTAACAAATGCCTCTGGACCAAAGATTCACATGAATAAGAAAAAAACATGGAGTAAAATTCAAATAGTAAGACAATCTGTTGAATAAACACATACACTTTATTGAAATAAAAAAGAACACATACACCCCTTGGGTTTCCACAGCCTTTTCTCTCTACTATATTAGAACCTCATGATGTTTACAGGAGACTTTCAGTTTTCCAGGAATACCTTCTGAGAGCTTCAAGGTGAGGAAGAAAAGAAACAAACTAATTGGGCAAGACAAGCGTCTGTTCTTTCAACCTCTGCATGCCATCTGTTGGCTGGGTTACAACCAAGACATAATATGAGTGGGAGGTACTTCTAATTGCTCAAGGGGGAATAATGAATTCCAAAATTTCCCCCTGTAGGTGTAGTCCCTTGTGCCATATCAGACTTCTTGAAGGCCATTTTAAATATTTACTTTTCTAAAGGAAATGTTGAATTTAAAAATTTCAGGAAAATTAATTATGTGTTGTAAGGATGATAAGGATGATGTGCCATCAGAAAGACAAAGGATAATGGAGAGGTAGGGATCAGAAGAAGAAAGGTCGGAGAAAGAAGATGGGAAAAGGGAAAACACGAAGGGGAAAGAGAATCCATGTGCGGGTACATAAAATAAAGGATTAACAATGGAAGAGATGACCGAAGGAATCTGGGTGTCCATCAGTGGGGGAGACGAATCGGACAAGGAGATTTGGAAAGAGGAGGGACCTATGAGGGAGACACGCCTGATAGGGGTACAAACTGATGGGGAGATGACAGAAATGCCAGTTGAACCATTAGAGTGGAGGGTGATTGTAACACTGGCTTGGAGTGGTCACAGCCCAATGCAATCGAGGGTGAATTTTCTCCTCAGGGAGCATCGGGAACCTCCCCAATAGGCACGGCATCCATGCTGCGGGACACTGTGCCATGGGAAGGGGAGTTCCCATGAGCACCTACCGGGAAACTTTGGGAGTTATGGGAGACCCTGTTAATTTGTGAACACAAGACACATTTTATATTGGAACGGGACCCCTTGTTATTTAACGTTCAAGAAACCGGGCAGGAGAGTGAAAGCAAGAATCCTTTTATTGTTAATTCCGTTAATAAAAATTTGTTAAAAGAACAGTTGTCTTCGATCGTTAATTCCATAGAAGAGTTAATTATCAACAACGAGAACTGTGAACCCACTCACATGTGTTTAATTTCAAAGAAGTCTCTTTTTAAAATAGAAGAAAAATTGTTACTTAATATTTTGTTTGATCCACTGAACAGCAACCATTATCTAAAACATACTGGCAATAGAGTTGTGCACCACATCCCATAATCTATCAGGTTCTCCTAAACCCCTTTCACCAAAAACTCTCCTTTTTTATTTTGGGTGCAGAATTTATTTGACCTACAACATTCACTCTAAAACAAACAAACAAAAAAACCAGTTCCAAGCTTTAAAGTTATGATGCCTTCATGCTGATTTTCAAGCAATGACGGCAAACGTGAACAACCGCAAGCAAGCTTTACCCTCAGCTTCTCCCACCACGTTTATTTTCTGTTCTTCTAGTTTCATTTTTCCTATTCCTTAACACTTGAACATGCTTATATATGTTGCATCTTACCTGTTGAAAATATATATGCTTTATAAGTGCACCTTTAATTTCACTAAGATGTAGGTCTGCCATTGTTCGTTTAGATTGCTGCTCAGTATCAGGATCTTTCTCTTGATGATTTTCGATATCACTTTTAATTTCATTCTGGGTACACATAACAAATCATTATTGTCTGGGCAAAACAGTCAGTTAACAATGTAATGCAAACTCAAGGCAATTATGACTGAGATCAGACATGGGACTTTTATGGGGTGGGTTTTTTTTTTACCACAGCCTCCAAATTTTGCCAGGAGCTTCCTTAGCCAGAAACCTGGTGCTTCCATCCAAACTCCCAATATCTACGAAGAGCTTCTGAGCACGCATCTGTACCTCAGGAAATCTTTCTCAGGACCAATGGTTATTAGGCCAAAGAAAAGGTAAATAGGTGGGAATGGTTAAATTCCATGGTAGCTGCAGCTTCCATGAAACTTGGCTACTCCAACCCATTTCCTTCTTTTTCAGCCTAATAATCATCAAGTCAGAGAGAGACTTGCCAAGGCGCGGGTCTGTATTCTGAAGCTCCTGAGGATTTAGAGTAGTGGGTTTTTTGTTTGTTTGTGTAGGGGTACAGAAACCAGAAATCCTTATGCCTAGTTAAGATTATAGTAAACCTGGATTAAACTATTTGGTATTACATAGTACAGTTCTACTACATATGCAAGAACAAGCTGTTGGTGCCCGGATGTTTACGCTGCCACCATTTAGATTTATCTCGATTTAGATTTATCTCGGTTTGACCTGAGTGTATTACTAAAATCATGGAACTGTCTGTCCTGATCTAGCTGATGTTACATTGGCCATTCCCTATCTGACTTTTATATCTTCTTGGCCATATCTGACTTATACAGGCGGGTAGAAAGGTATATAAACAGAAGTTGGCTCTGCCTACAAGCTCTACTATAGGGTATGTAAATCCAAGATCATTACATCCCTCTATACAATACATATTCAAGGGTTAGGCTGCCTACTACACAAGCTTAGGCATTTAATATATGGGTCCCAAAATATAGGTTATCATATACAGGATTTTCAGTGTAACCATTGATGTAGTTACCACAAACTTGAAGGAGTAGCTCTAATAGTGAGCAATATATGGTCTATTTGTAATACTGATGATGATTATTATTTTAAAATAGCTTTGTTTCCCATAAAGCAGGCATGTCCAAACTTTGGCCCTCCAGATGTTTTGGACCACAACTCCCACAGTCCTTTGCCACTGGAAATACATGGTTGGAATTATGGGAGTTGTGGTCCAAAACATCAGGAGGGCTGAAGTTTGGACCTACCTGCCATAAAGAAACCCAAATCGCAAACACTGGTACACATTCCAAAATGCGTTATTAGATAAGAAACAGTATTATATTCCATATTTATGGAACCACACACATGTTAGCCACCCATGTCAATCTACAAAGAGGAATAACCCACTCTAGTCTTGGGAACTATGCTCACAGCCCTGACATCTGGAATGAGAATCCAGCAGATGATATATGTGCAGAAAGTCATTTCCATATCCTGATCTATCTAGCTGTAGTACAGAGTGGGTGAGAATTCATAATCAGTCTTCAGTCTTCGATTACACTCAAAGGGGAAACTCTTTATTGCTGCTTCATCTTACTCAGTCCATTAAAACAATCAAACAAGCCATAAAGCTGGTCTTAATCACAGTTTCTGGTTATATGAGGGCTTTGGAAGAAATCAAGGTTTGCAATGTGACCTCACAACAGCAGTTCTGATCTTCATTTGTTCAGAAGAAATTAAAGTTTCCAGCTTGTATGTAAGAAGAAGTTTAGACTGGATCTGAATTCCTACCTCTATCTGAAATTCCTCCATGCAAATGTGGGCTAAATACACTCAGATCCTAGCATCTGAATATGACCATGGTTTTAAAATGTAGTCAAGTATGTCACCAAGCATCCATTCACTCTGTTTCCCATTTCTTTCCAGGATTCTCAAATATGCAAAAAGCACAACCTGGCCCCAAATAACACAAGTAATTCTCACTGCAATATCATAAATGCAAATGACATTTCAGATTATTCTGAGAGTACAAGAAAACATTATTTCATGAGCACTTTAAGACAGACCAGACATTTGAGTTAAACTGGAGAATATATTTTTAAAAGCATGGCTGTTACTTAAGATTCTCGTTACTTTACTTGCCTCTAAGAGATAAGTTCCTAAATAGCGAATTGGATAGTATGAAGTTCCAAAGACAATCTTCTCACTTCCTAGATGTACTGTTGTATTATTAGTTAATATATGAGTAACATCGTTTGGTGCAGTCATAGCTTCATATATAGTGGCTTTCCCTGCTTCTAGAACCCTGAAAGAATGAAATAGTTAATGATTATAACCTTGATGTAAATGTAACTGTTATTTAGAGCCTACTCAGCTTTGGGGAAAGGATGTATAACCCTATCTCAGCTCTTATCTCCACAGTCGAAGGGGGAGGAGATGGGGCATGTAACGAAAAAAGCAGTTTCACACCAAGCACTCACATTAGCTTTTTCAAGGCATTATCAAAACTTACCAGGTTTAATATATTTTGCGTTATCCCTACATATCATAATAATTTAGTGCTTTCAACAGAAAAGCTGGTATACATTCCACTTACTGAACTGTAAATGAAAAAGAAAATTTCATATTTCCTTTTATCTGGTCCATAGTTTGTGAATTTACTACCATATTTTCAAACAAGAAGCAATTTGCACAAAACAATCCAATAAGAAAACACTAAAACTATAATAATAATAATGATAATAATAATGATAATAATGATAATGATAATGATAATAATAATAATAATGATAATAATAATAATAATAATAATAATAATACAAAATGTTTCTCTTCCATGACTCCCCTTTCTGCAAATAGGATTTCTATTTTTCATCTGGGACACTGAACAAATATTTATTCTATTTTATTCATCTATAAAACATTTTATTCTTCCTGATACAAAATCTCAAAGTGGTTCATACCTTAAAATTGCATATAGGCTAGAATCCTACTGATGTTCATGTAACACTCATGTTGCAGCTAATTGTTGCTAATTGACAAGGTACCGCAGCATACCTCAGTTGTGCAATGGCCATGTCACAACTGGCTGTGGCAAATGCCACAAATACCAATAGAATACTAACTATCCTAAATAGTACATAAAATGGGGGGGGGGTAAGTATGAAACAGTTCCAAAAATAATTAAATGAAAGAATTCCAAAAATCAATATAAGAAAGAAGTGAGATTAATTATTGGCCAGAGAATGCTTGTGTAAGCAAATATGTTTTTAGCTAACATTTGGACAGTATCTCTCTCTTTTCAACCACCATTTGAAGAGAGTTTCAAAGGGAGGGTACCAGCACAAAAAGTCCCATTTTCCTGATATTGCCCAATTATGTTCTATGGGTTATGGAACAAGCAGTAAATCCTTAGTGGAACTTCTCAATGGCCAGTTGGGCATATGTGGAAAACAGTATTCTGCTAAGCATCCTAATTGCAAAGAATCCTGAAGGCAGGATAGTGCTATTAAAAGAACTACAACACAGATATAGGCTTTTTAAAGTACTGAAGGAAAAACTAATGTTTGCCATAATAATTTTGAATTCTAAAGCATACATGTTGAAAGTAGAAACACTGGCATTACAAAGAAGAAATATACTTTATATTTCTGGTCAGTCAAAGAACTTGTTCAATGAAGAAATAGCATATGCGCTATATGAAGAAATAAAAACACACAACAGAACAGATACATACAAGGTAGGAATAAGAGAACATTCCTGTCTTTACATGCATGGTTCAGCAGTTATTTATCATACTTGTATCCCACACTTCCTCCAAAAGGTTCACGACAGTACACCTGATTATCTCACTTTAATCTCACAGTCCTATGAAGCAGACAATACTTAGAGGTTATGATCTGTCTAAGGCAACCAACTGAGCATCTTCTAATAAGGAGGTACGAGTCCATGTCTTTCTAGTTCAGTTCTAATATTTTCTAATACTGTACATCACACTAGTTTTGAGTAAATCTCAGGATACTAAGCTGCTGAATGAAGAATATACCATTCTCTACATGACAGTGATTTCTGAAGAAAAATAAAAACTGGTGTACAATCATACGTGCTGAATATCACTTTTTTTTCTTGGAAACAGGACAGCACTCTTCTCTCTGACTTACAGATAAAAAAAACCTAGCCAAAATGCAAAACATCACTAATAACAGCCAGGTTTTCCCTTACCACAATGAAACTTCAAGTAAAGAAAATATCCTATTCAAAGGAGCACTAGAGGAAACATGAAGTAGACCAGAGAAACAGAGGGAGAAAAACCAGTATGAAATTGTTTTCATTAAAATTAGTATGAATAAATTATGTGTTACAGTACTTCAGTTTTAAGAAGCTCTCATCCTACCTTATCAAAGAATCCTTTTGCTGTTGACCTCTTGTAACGAGGAGGACAACTTTCCATCTGTGGAAGGCCCCTGTAGCACCAGACCGTGTCAGCTCTTCGCGCCATCTTTTAGGTGCAGATTGCATTTGAAATGAATAATGGGAGCTTTTTTCGATTTTATATCCCCATTCGTAAGTTGTTTCATCAAGCCATCTGCCACTTTCAGCACTATTAATTATATAGTCCTTGGTTAGTATCCACTTTCCTGGAAAGCAAATGAACTGTTATCCACAAAAGAAATTTTGAGCAGACAAATGGTAATCAAAGTAAGATCAAGCATCAAAATTAGCAACAATCTCTGAACAGGCAGGAATTTTAAAGTATTTCGACAATATAGGTACTAATCTTTTCTATATCATCAATGTGCACTGTTAAAAATATGTTATTTATAAGTCAGAATCCTTCATCTTCATATACAGATGGCTAATTATTTTATGCACCATTCTAGTTAGTATTAATCTTCAGTGCTTATTTATTACTTTCACAGTGAAGTATTGTACAAGTCTAACTCAGAATTAAATCCTATCAAGTCTAATAAGACTTATTGTACATACAATTGCAGCCTTAATCACTCTGAAGTATGAAAAATATTTATTTAGTGATGCACTCTCCACATTAGATAGAGAAACAGAATTCAGAGTCTGTATAGATTCTACGTATAAGGACCACAAGCTAGTATGAAGCCAATTATTGCACATTCCTGCTCATGGATCCATTTTACAAAAGTGTGTAGCCTTTACTCTACCACTAACATTCTGTATTTATGCTATATTCCTCTATGTTTCATTATAATCTGCCTTCAGCTGAAAATACAATACTGTAGATCCACATATATCCAGTTTGAAAGTACACTCTATCTTCAAACTTTGAACAAGGAATTACCCAAGATCAACCTTTTAACAAACACTGTAAAGAATAATTGTAAGACTGCGAGTCCCCTAATTTCGAAGTACTATACGATAAAGGCTAATATTGAATTTTTCAGCATGTCACTTTACGGTAGCTATTCCTACTCCACACCCTCATGCCGATTTCTGATCCATTATAAGTACAATATATCCTAATTTAATTATGCTAGCTTTTGTGTTATTTTTAAAATGTTATCAATATTTTTTTGGCTTCACACAAACTATTTTTCCATTACATTCAATGTTCATGTTGATAGCTGCAATAATATGACCTTCTTACAGACATGAATAACCATGTATTTCATATTAAGGAGAATAAAATTATGGTCCTAATCAATATCACTGCACAGCAGATTGTGCCTCTGCACAGCAGCATTATACCAGATGGTACTTCTATAGGTGCTAGTTTTGGATGCCAGCAATCATCTGATGAAAAAAGGGTGAGGAGGTAAAAAGAAAGGTACTGTCAGCCTTTGCTTACTAACAACTACCCTACATTTCTTGGTGAAAAAGCATGTAAGGCCCTTATTGGGGGGGGGGAGCAGTGGCAATTATCAGATAAACAACTAGCTACTTCAATTATTCCTTATTTTCCCTAGAAAACTGCATAGAGAATTCTTTCATTTGGACAGAAGCCCTTATACTCTGCAGTAACAAACTCCAAAGCTTTTGAAGGAGAAGAGAAGAGGCTTTTTCATTACTTTTTGATAAATGACAAGAGAAACATTAAGGAATATGTATCATTCATTTTGTCTGAATGTATATGTAACACTAAGCCCTAGTTTAGCATTATGGGACTGAAACTACATTACTTGCTTCCTCCACTTCTAGATGAGAGCAAAAGACTCTGCTTCAGGAATTGCTATAATTTTCTGGAATGTGTGATTGAAAGAATTGAAGTTTGTTCCAAATGTGATTTACACAATAACAATTACCTTGGTGTAAAACCTCAAGTAACAAAACAAAAACCTTACAAAGAACTGCTTTTTATTCATTATTTTATTTATTCCATTCATTTATATACTGTCCTCTTAGTGCAATGCACTATTCTGAGAGGCTCTGCCATTACGGTGCAATTTTATATTAGCAAATGTACTGGGACAGAAATATCCCATGTCATTTTCTTAAGCACCCTGAGATGCTAGACTGCAGAACTGACATATTGTATTTTCAGTACTAAAGTCATTCCTCTTGTAACCCCCAACATGCCCCCCCAACACACTTGATGCAAAATTGTTTGGTTTTTATTCTGGTAGATCAAGATAAGTTCAGTATAATTTGACATTCTATAGTAGTCCCCATGAACACATTATAGAGAAGAGGTGCTGGCCTAGAAATCAACTGGCAAAAATCTTGCTGCTAATTCATATAATGTGGTATTGGTGCATAAACAAAATCAGCCCCTCACTGATGAGCAGCAATTTGGCACCAAGACTTCTGTGATTTCCGTTATACAGGTGTAAATCAGAAATTGGATTCTGACCACTGTAATATAAATAATTAAGCAATCTACTCTCCCTCAGAAGCAGTACATTCCCTTTCCCACTATCAACATGGATATCTTATAGCGCCTTTAAAACCTATGACATAAGGGAATTCTTTTCAAAACTTGCATTGACATTTCCCATTACTGCCACCATCACCAACTGGTAGGAGGCATAGCTACAAACACCACACCTTTCCAAGCAACATTAGGGCTTTCCTCAGTTTTATGTTTATATTATGTATTGTCAAATTGAAACATGCTTACAGCAGCCCTAATAAAGCTTTCAAGACAAGAAAGATATTTAAGGAGTGGCTCTACAAATCCTACCATTCCAGTGAGCTTCCATGTCTGAGCAGTTATTCAAACCCACATATCCTGAGTCCTAGTCTCTCACTCATTATTCTATCCACCATGATACAGTATAGCAAAAACAAAAGCAAACAAACAAAAAACACAACCTTCCACCTCCCAGTGTGGATCCATCTTGCCAGCTACAGGTACAAGCAACACAGAGATACCAAATCAAGACAAAGTGGTATACAGTTACAAGCAACACAGAGATACCAAATTGAGACAAAGTGGCATATTTTTGTTGGATTCATATTAGGGTGTATAAAAATCAGTAATTTTAAAAATAAAATTGACATAAATTAGAATTCAAATTTTAAAAATCATTTTTAAAATTTAAATGCTCATATAGGCAATGACCACTTTTAAGTCCCATTATGCTGAATGCACTGGTGATCTATAATCAAAAGAGAAATACAAAGATAGAAAAGCTGCCTTGTATCCCTTAACTGGGAGAAAGGTAGCATACAAATTAAAATCCTACTGCCACAGTTCCACCAGTGTAATCTATATAGGAGAACCAGAAGTTATTAATTTAATTTAAACCTTCCTATTTCCATTTCGGCTTCAGATGTTCCTTAGCAGAGATAAACATGAAGCGATTCAGCTCACTTTCTCAGCATCTGTACAAGCGGAATCACAGTGCTGCACAACTCCCCCCCTCGCCAGCTGCCCCACTCACTAGACGGCACATGCTGACAGGTCCTCCATGTTGGGTGGTTGGCCAGTTCAGGCAAGAGTGTGGATTGCCTTCCCCCATCTCCTTGAGCAGCCACCTACTCAGATAAGGAGGTGGGGTAGGATTTCTGCCCCACAACCTTTGAGAGAGGTGCTGCTGAACAAGGTGGAGAAGGGAAGTCCGTTTTCCTTCTCGAACTTGTCAGGCACTCACCAAGGACCTGGGCAGCATGTGCAATTTTTTGAGTGAGGCTACCAGTTTGGAGTCAGGGCGGATACGTGGCACCTATCGTGGAATTTTGACAAGTGGAATGAATTGCTTCATGACCATTTCTACTCCTAGAGGTTTTTCTTGCCATTGGAATGCTTTTGGGAGTTTCAAAATGGTGGTGGTGGTGGTGGGGAGAGATTTTACTAGTCAAAAATAGCAACTACATCATTGCCAGGAGGTTTGAAACCAGCAATGGCAATCAATGGACTATTTTTTTTTTTTTACTAATAAAAGGTCCCTTCTCATTGGGAGTTGGCCAAAGGCTTTTCCAGGGCAAAAATAGATCCCCAGGGAGCCTCCAAAGCTGAAATAGAGGGACATGAAAGTTCAAACTAACTATTTCCAGTACCTTTCTCTGGTTGGCAGAAATGCACAAACTCGCTTTTGCCCAATAATAAATACATATAAAGAGCTCTCTGTGACTAAATTTGGACAAAAATGTGGCAGTTGACCAGTTAGTTTCAATTAATTATATAAAATGATAATTCTGAACATGATAAGCATGGAGAATCCATGTATTTCATACAAAACAGAGCTAGTGGGATTGATTTTTGTATTAACTACTTCATTACACCGTATTTTACATTTTACATAGGGCTCATAGCGAGTAAATGATTACCATCCTCTTATAGTTTATGTTTGCATTATTGGAGTTCCAACAAATAGTAGAGGTTCTTTATAAATGGATCAGGTGGAAGCTGGGGGGATCATTAGATTGAAATGGCCCTATATACTTCAACTTGAAATATTGGAAATCTGAAACAGCAACCTGTTGCTTGAAATAAAGGGTAGAATTGTGGCAGTCTAAGATATTAGACTGGCTTGCTACCATAAACTGAATTGGTGCTCCAAGACTATTCTTGATTAGGAATGTAAGGCAATAAAAGTAGTCTAAACAATAAAGCTCATTTGATAAATAATATGAGAATATAATAAAAGCAACTATGACGTGTCTTCAGGCTACACAGTAGTCCCCGCCACATCATGGTCCTTATATCATGGTCCCGCTATATCATAGGACCATGATATTATAGACTCCATCACTGCCACCCCCGCCACTCCAGCTGCTGTTGCTGCCATCCCCACCCCTGCTAATGTCCCCATCACCTCTGCTGAGGTCCCCACCACTGTCCCGGCCACCACCACCACTATCCCGGCCATCACCACCACTGGCGTTGCCATTGCTGTCATCCTCCGAAGTGGCTTTGGAGAGGTGGGTACTGGCGGCGGCAATGAGGGAGTGACGGTGTCTGCATATTACGGATTTTCATTTATTGTGGGTGGGTTGGTAACCCAACACCTCTGATAAACGGGGGACTACTGTATAAGCAAAATCAATCTAAGAGCTTACCAAGGTCTTTTTTTTAAACATAGTAATTACAAAGAGCTCCTTAAAAATAATAAAACAATGATGTCAGGAACTAGCTTTGGTCTTGACTCAGAAAGACTTGGTGAGGTTTTGTCAATTTCTGGAAACAGCAGCAAGGGGAATTCACTATGATTTAGATACGTATCTCTTGGAAGTTGGGGAAAATACAATTTAAAATTATTTGAAGATATAACCCAGGAAGAAAATTCTCAGCCTTTAACCAAAGTTGTGGCCACTTACTGCTACCAGTATAAAAGCACTATCTATCTATCTATCTATCTATCTATCTATCTATCTATCTATCTATCTATCTATCTATCTATCTATCTATCTATCTATCTATCTATCTATCTATCTATTTATTTATTTATTTATTTATTTATGCATTTATATACCACTTCCATTTCCCAAAGGAACTCTGGGCGGTTCACTCAAAAAGCTTAAAAACAAACATCAATAAGACAATATAAAATGGTACTGGACAAGAGGCGAAACCAGACAACCATCAAAAGGAGAGGGGAAAAAAACTATTTTCAACAGGGAAGAATAATAAAGCTCTCACAGAGAATTTCATTCCCCCAGGTATATTTAAATATGTCCAGATTTGGTGGGCACCCATTTTATCCACTCACACAGATAAATCTGGTAGATTCCCTCAGAAACAGACATACTCAAATGTTGTGCTGATTTACACAAAACAGAAATGAAAATATCCATCTAACTATAGACCCATATATGCATGTTTGCTATTATAAGCAAGCTCTATGCAATACATCTGCTCTGGAAATTGGATGGTATGGGGGGGCTGAAAACAAATCACAGCTGTTGAACAAACTGGTTTCATAGCCAGCCATTCTACTTTGAACTATGTTTCTCTAATACAACATCTAATCAATAAATATAGTGACTATATATCTGAGCTATAGGTTGCTTTTGTTGCCTTTACAGTCACATATGATCTCTGCGCTTATGGACAAAACTGATAAACCTCACTAAAGATCTCTGAATGCAATAGGGCCCTGGTATCCGCTGGGGATTGGTTCCAGGTCTTCCTGTGGATAATGAAAACCGTGGATAAGAGAGAACAGCTGCTCACCTACCCCCAAACTACTGTTTCCTGACAGTAGCTTGCTTTATGACTGCTGTTTTGAGACAGTAGCTTGCTTTATGGCCGCTGTTTGTGACAACAGCTTGATTTACAGCTGACTTTGTGGCTGCTGAATTATTTAATTTTTTTCCTCTGCCAACTGTGGAAATCTGAATCAGTGGATAATGAATCAGTGGATACGGGGTCCTACTGTATTAGATAACTAAAGATTTGCCTACTCATACTTTTCAAGTTAGACTTGGAACTTGTGCCCTTTTATTCAGCTTTAATGTCTGTTTTATTCCTGCAGCATCTTGAAAGAATGAAGTACGTACGGCATATTATACTTACCTGCTGCACAGGCTGCTAAGAACTTTTCACTCTTACAAGGTTGCTTTGCTATAAGGTGAGTGCAACTTCTGTATTGCTAACAACAAAGGGAGAATATGTGTCACTTAATATTACATACAATTTTAAACATTATCAAGGTATAAAGGTGAACTTCAAATCAGAAGTATCCCGTATACATTTCACATTAATTCTATGAATGCCATATGCTCAAAGGTATTCCAGACATAGGTCCATTTAATGCATTTGGATTACGTATTATCATTTACCTTGGTGTCTAAGAAAACACAGTCTAGTTTCAAAAGCAATTCAACAAGGGACTTTTTTTCTTGGCTCTTAAATCCAGTAATCTGAATTATCTTGCGCTTCTGGATTCCCCTTTCCATCTGTTTAAAAATGAGATATGCAACAAAAACATTAAAAAAATAAAAGGTGTGCTTGTAATGCCAGTCATTTATGCACGTTTCCTGTAATTCTTATGAAGTCACCTGAACCAGCCATGCCAAGCCAATCGTCCTTCCACAAGCATAAATTACTATTAAAATAGCCACTAGAAGACCTACAGAAAGTAATGCAACTTGGCAGAGTTCGTCCACTCAAACTACCCGTGGCTCACTCTCATTTCCGAGTAAATAAATACACTTTGGATCCGGCTACAAGTCTTAGCAGCTGAATCGACTTCTGTTCAGGAGCCCCTCTCTCCTCCTCCTGAGCTACGCGTGCTGAAGTTCCCACAAAAGCGAAAGATTCCTGTGCAACTCCTAGGATTTGCTGCGAAGACCTCAGCGGGCATCCCCCCTCAAAACTATTTACGTGGTTTGCGTATCCAGCAACGCCGACGCCGCCGTCCTCCTTAACGCGCCTTTGAGCAGCCCGGGAGGGGCCGAGGAAGGAAAGGGGGGGCCGGCGAGCGCGTGAAGGGAGCCGGGGGCGGGCGGGCACGA
The DNA here is from genome assembly GCA_023846285.1 of Phrynocephalus versicolor. Classification (NCBI taxonomy): domain Eukaryota; kingdom Metazoa; phylum Chordata; class Lepidosauria; order Squamata; family Agamidae; genus Phrynocephalus; species Phrynocephalus versicolor. The sequence goes on along the minus strand of JAHTLZ010000240.1, from coordinate 22,744,230 downwards.
GGGCGCGGCGCCCAGGCGGCGGAGAACCGGCGTCCCTTCTTAGTTTTATCACTGCCCTCTCTAGTCGGCATCCTTTCGGAACAAGGGGGCTTGCCGGGTTGCCTAGCGGAGAGCGAGGGGGCGGGCTGAGTTGGAGGCAGGTAAAGCCCGCTCAACCATTGCCGCCCACAGACCACTTGATAGTGGGGCGGCTAAAAAAAATGTTGAATAAATAAATAAATAAATAAGCATGAAACACTCGTATGGAAAAGCGCTCTTGACGCCCACGCCACAGCGCCACCATAACGACACCGGGATAGCCTTCCCCTCAAAAAAAGCGCTCGCCCGCTTGTTACCTCAGCGGCCTCTTCACGCGGCCGTCTCGCGACGCCGCCGCTGCCGCCGCCAACGTCTCGCCTCCCCGGCACTCCCGTAAGGCCTCCTCCTCCTCCTCCTCCTCCTCCTCCTCCTCCTTCTTCTTCGCGCGCGCGGGAGGTTCAGGCCGCCTCGCTCCTCCTCCTCCGGATGTGGGAGCCCAACGGTTCCGGGCCGTTGTTACAGACGCGCGTTGGTCTCCGGGGCTACCCAGGCGCTGTGAGGAGGAGGAGGAGGAGGAGGAGGAGGAGGAACGGGGCTCCGGCCTACCTGGCCAGTGACGTCGGCGTCCGACAAGGTAGTAGAAGTGAGCGAGTGGAAGGGCTACCCGGCGCTGTGTGGGCTCTGTAAGCGTGCACTTTTCTCTCGTTCAGCCCCCCGGTTTGCCTCTTCGCCGCTGAGGGAGTTCATGTCCTCAAAAACCTGTATTTAAATAATAAGAATAAGAAGGGGGGGAGAGTTGGGGCGTTTACGGCTGACGAGCTTGTAATTAGAGGACAGGCTTTCGGGAACGGGACTCCCGCCCGTTTGATGATGTGGATGCGCGTCTGCGAAGGTTTGTGCTCTGACGCAAGAGGAGGTGCTGGCTTCCAAGATGCCGCACAAGTCTCTGCTGTCGGTGCAATACTCGTCCAGCTATTTATTTATTTATTTGCTTGGGCGTTAGGCAACTGTTTGTATTGACCTGCGATCTTGCACGCAACATCATCTGTTGGGTTGTGGTCCATAACACACCTATGCTGCGAGCAAATCTCCCTGAACTCTGTGGAACTTGTACGTGAATAAATACGTATCGTGTCGGTTGGCACTGTTAGTTTGCAGGACAACTGTTGTACAAGGCTACGTGCTTCATGATGCCCCTGGCCAACTGAACCGTCCCTTGCAACCCCACGTGTTCTCGTCAGTATTACTGTAGTTCCAAAGTTTAGACTAAAAATTCAACAAAGTCTTCTGTAACCTTCCTCTCTGGCTCTCCTTCTTACAAAGTTACTTAATAGATAAACCCCTGTTGACCTACATGCATGTACATTGCCACCTGGGATAAGTAATTAAAGGAATAAGCAATACTGTTTAGTTACATGTGAATAACTAGAGTCATTGTTGTTTTAATCAAGGAACAAGTTGCCCCAGGACATGTCAATCTGAGAACTGTTTAGGTTTTTGTAATTTAAAATAATCTCTTTTCTGGATCTTAAATTATTGCGTAATATTTTGGAGGAAATGCTAGACAATTGTATCCTTCTAAATATTTCTAATCAGAAATGAGTTTCAGTGACCACAGTGGGACTGTGAAGTAGGTGCTTTTGTTCAAATGTTTGGTAAAAGGAACCATTTCATGAACAACAACATTAGATTGTTCTACTAAGAAAGAAGATTGTATGTGTGTGTTGGAGGTGTTCTACTGGATGCACACCTGGTAAAAATGAACAAGAATAAAGACTGAAACACCTATCTTTAGTAATGGATGGAATGGCCTAATGCAGAATGATATTATTGTATATACAGTATATCACTCCCATCCCCCTAGAGTGGAAGTTAGCAACAAATTAGCATGCTTGTTTCAGTCATGAGTGTATGGGAAAGCTTCCTCTCAGCTTTTCTTCCAGATCTTTCCTTTCCTGCTTAGCAAGAGACAGTTAGGCCCAAGTGTTAGCCTATTTACATAGAATCATGAAATATCTGTAGATGTCAAAGCACTACTTCCAGAAACACTGACCTATCAAATTCCTTTCTTTGACTCTTAAAGCTTGTACTCTAGTAGTCACGTGAAGGCCACAGCCAAGATACAGGTATAATATCTTGATACAGGCTCCTGTTTATAATATAGGCCAGGGGGTTGCCTGTTCTGATTAGTGCATGGTGCTTCCACTAGGACAGGGCTGTTCAACTTTGAACAGGCCAAGGTCTACTTTTTCCGGCCCAAAGTGCCTGAGGGCTACTAGACTAAAACCTCTACCTTACGAATTTTATCCGTTCCGAGCACATGTTAATTGAAAACCAATTAATCTGTTCTGGAAGGAACAGATTTCAATGCACCATGGTCCTTGAACTGCCCCACTCGGCTGAGACAGTGGGCTAGCAGACCCAGAACTTTGCTGGGGCAGTGGTGGTCCTTGGGATGGAGGAGGGAGGGGTGGAGAACTTATCCCCTCACTTTTTTATTGATGGCCAGCGGGCTACTTTTGAACCCTTCGCGGGCTACCAGTAGTCCACGGTTTACCTGTTGGGCAGGCCTGCACTAGGAGACTTCCATGGACTTGATGAATTATTTGTGTGGGAATGTTCTTTCTCTCTTTCCTTTTTTTAAACCCTTGGTAGTGGAGCACTATTCTGGGATTTCGCATACTTGATGCAACAGGGAGATATAGATGTACATCTAAAATGATTGAGAGTACCAAGTTTATAGAGATTTGGGGTTTCCAATAATTTATGCAACAGGGAGGTATAGATGTGCATCTAAAAAAAAAACAGAGACTACCAAGTCTAGAGAAGTTATTTCTGAAGTGTTTTAGAGTTTGTACCTTAGAATTTGGTTGTTTGTACCTAGTGATGTGTCCTCTGGAGACATGGGCATACTTATCCAAGATGAAGCTTGGGAAGATCTTGTGAGATATAATAATTAACAAACTTTCATTTATTTGAAATAACTGTATTTTCTTTATGTCAGTATTTTGTTCAAAGTTAGTCTCCCATTTGAAATAACTTCTGTGTGAGAAGAAATGAAAATTGGATATTAAAATTCCTATAACATTTCAATGTACTGCATGTATTGCTATAATACATTATTCCTTAGTAATGCTATATACTTGTAATCCTGTACTCTTTTTTTAAAATTTATTTATTTCACATAAGATAAACAAACAAATTCAGCAAAGTTAAGAGCCACTTTAGGATATTAACACAAACCAGAGTCTATGGTGAACAGTATCTGTCCCCTTATCTATTGCTTATACCAAGGTATTGGTGATTTCACACTTGAACAGCCATCTACATGACTTCCAGATTTGGTGTCACTATCTAAGCGTCTTTATGACTATTTTACCCCTTGCTCATTGCTGCTTCTGGGCCCAATTATATATCATCTTCCAGCTCTCCTTTACAAAATGTCTTGGGTGGTCTCGCAACGCCTCTGAGAGCATATCCAGTTCTGCAATGTCCAGTAACTTTTTCAGGAGTTCAATCTTAGTTGGTATTTCAGTTTTTTTCCATTTCTGGGCCCAGAGCAGTCTAGCTGCCGTATATATGTACAAGAGAATATATTTTATTTCTTTGTTCATATTCTCTGGCATTATATTCAGTAACAACGTTTCTGGTCTAAAGTTCAATTTAGTTTGTACAATTTCTTGCGCCACCCTCCAAGTCTGTCGCCAGAACTTCTGGGCTTCGTCACATGACCACCATGCGTGGTAGTAAGTTCCTGGGTTCTTTCTGCATTTCCAACAAACATTATTAGACCCTTTTGACATTTTGGCTAGTTTTACCAGAGTGAGATGCCACCTGTGAAACATTTTAAATATATTTTCTTTAAGACTAACAGGTTTAATTAATTTGTGATTATCTTTCCACATTTTAGTCCAGTCATCAGTATCGATATTATAATTAAAGTTTTGAGCCCATTTAATCATTCCCTCCTTCACCCTTTCATCCTCCAATTCATATTCTAATAAGTACATGTACATTTTTTTGATAATTCCCTCATTTGTATAAATCCACAGTTTATCCACCTGTGTTTTCCCTTCAAAGAAACCCATGCATTTATCTTTTTTATACCTTGATTCCAGTTTTGCCATAGACCACCAATCTGTTGCTAAATCCAATTTCTCCAGTTCTGTTTTATCTTTCATCTCCTTCTCTTTAGTCAGCAATTCTTGGTAAGTAAGTAGTAATCCCTTTGGGTTTATTGTTTTTAATGTGAAGGCCTCTATAGGTGCTACCCACTCAGGATTTTTTTTATAGTTCTGTTTTTGAAACTTTTGCCAGACTAGAGAAAGTGCTTTCCTTATTATATGGTTTGAAAAATGTGTCTGCTCCTTGATTCCCCCGTACCACACATATGCGTGCCAACCCATTCTTAAATCGTGGCCTTCTAGTTTTAATATTCTTTGGTTTCCAAGTGTTATCCACTCTTTTATCCAAACCAAGGCACATGTTTTATAATATAGAAACCAGTTTGGCACCCCCGCCCCTCCTCTTTCTCTTAAGTCTTGTAATGTTTTGAGTCTTATTCTTGGTCTTTTTCCTTTCCAGATAAATTTTGAAATCAGTGTGTCTAGGTCTTTGAAGTACCTAAAATTTAGTATAATTGGTAGATTTTGAAAAAGGAAAAGCAATTTTGGGAGGACTGACATCTTGATTGTTGCGATTCGACCCATCATTGATATCTGCAGCTTGTTCCAGTCGCCCAAGTCTCTCTTTATTTCTTTCTGCAGTGAGAGATAATTTTCCTTCATCAAATTACTTGGTTTTTTTGTGACCATAATCCCCAAATATCTTATTTTTTGGACCTCCTGGAAGTTTGTTTTGAGGCTGAGTTCCTCCACATCTTTTTTGTGCATATTTTTAGTCATGAATTTTGTTTTGGTATAGTTTATTTTTAGGCCTGCCACTGCTCCAAATTCTTTTATTTCCTCTAGTACTTGTTCGATACTGTGCAGGGGATTGTCCAATATTATTACCAGGTCGTCTGTATATGCTTGCAATTTATATTCATCCCCCTTAATCTTAAGGCCTCTAATTTCCTTATTCCCTCTTATTTGTCTATTCAGAGACTCAAGGGTTAAGACAAATAGTAGAGGGGAGAGTGGGCACCCCTGTCTCATGCCTTGCATAATTTGGATACTTTCTGTCATTTGGTTATTCACTTTGATCTTCGCTCTCTGCTCGGTATAAATATTTTTAATTGCTTGTAGAAAAAGTCCATATGCCCCCATCTTCTTTAGCTGCAGGATCATAAACTCCCAATTCAAATTATCAAACGCCTTTTCCGCGTCTAGGAAAATCAACATCATTTGCTTCTCTGGGTGTTGTTCATAATATTCCAAGATGTCTATTATTGTTCTTATATTGGATGTTAGTTTTCGTTTTGGGATGAATCCTGTTTGATCATCATGTATCATTTCTGCAAGCACCTTCTTTAACCTTGCTGCCCAGATAGTTGCATAAATTTTATAATCAACATTTAAAAGAGAGATTGGCCTGTAATTTTTGATTTCTTTTTTTTCCGTTCCTGCTTTGTGTATCAGTGATATGTGTGCTTCTTTCCATGAGTCTGGGATTTTGCCATTTTTTTCAATGTGTTCCACTAGTTTTTTAAACTGTGGGGCTAGAGTTCCCTCCAGACCTTGGTAAAATTCCATCGGGAGACCATCCGGTCCCGGCGCCTTCCCCTTCTTCTGTTTTTTTCCATGCCTCCATAATTTCACAGGTTGCTATTGGATTATTTAGCCTCTCTAGGTGTTGGTGACTGAATTTCCAGCTCCCGATCTTATCTAGGTATTTCTGCTGATCTTCCTGCTCAATTTCTTTTTTTTAATACAAATTTATGTAAAACTCTTGTATTATTTTTTTGATTTCTTTCTGCTTATGTGTCCCTAGGCCTTCTTTGTTTTCTAATGTGCCAATCCTTGTTTTTTTCTCTCTCTCTCTTTTGATTTTATATGCTAACCATCGTCCTGGTTTGTTTCCGTTTTCAAAGAAATTTTGCCTTGCAAACTTGATTTTTTTAGCCATCTCTTCTTATTCCAGCAGATGGATTTTGTGTTGTAGCAGGTTTATTTTATTTTTTAAGTTGGAGGCTGAGGGTCTTTTTTAAAACTCCTGTTCATTCTCCTCTAAGGATGTTAGATCTTGATATTGTTTCTTCTTTTCTTTCCTTTTTTGTGCATTGTATTGTATTGCTAACCCTTTGAAATAGGCCTTCCCTGCGTCCCAGATTGTTGTCATTTCTGTGTCTTGAGGTTTATTCGTTTGGAAGAAGAAATCTATTTCCTTTTTCATTTTGGTTATAAAAGTTTCATCCCTCATCAGGTAGGTATTTAATCTCCACCCTCCTTATGTGCGAAACATAAGCACATAAGTCTCGAAGTTGACTCGTGGCAACTAGACTTCTTTTCTTGTGAGATCAAAATGTGTTAACTGCTCATCCAAGCAGCTTCACCAGACTGGGCAGTGAAATGTTTCAATCTCACAAGAAAAGAAGACCAGTTGCCATGACTCATGTTCCAGATAACCTCACCTGGATGACTGAAAATCTTTACAGAGATAAGCACAGACTGAAAGCTACTTGGATGGGTTACAAAACATTTAGATCTCACAGAAAAGAAGTCCAGTTGCCAGGACTCAACTTCTGGATAACCTCACCTGGATGACTGAGAATCTTCCAAAACTACATATAAGCATATATGTTTAAAGTGTGTGTGAGGTCTTCTGTTGTCAGGGAAGTAAAAACTGCTTTTCCAGATGTTTTAGACTTCATTTTCCACTACCTCATCCCATATTGATTATGATCAGGGATGATGAATGTTATTGGTCAAAAGCACGGAGAGCCATGCTTTTCTTGGCCCTGCCATATGCATCAGAAGATGTGCAAGCAGAAAAATTACCTTAGTCCTTGCCTAGGTTTTCTGACACACTGGTAGCAATTTAGTGGTGTTAAGTGGTTTCCTTCCCACTTTGTATGCTGTGTGTGCAGAACTGTTACACATAATTTTTTTCCTTATTTGAAATTTTTAAAAATCTAACCACTGAGGCTGAATTTTGAAGGGAAGACAGATGTGAATGAAAAGGGACTCCCCAGTTCCCAGCCATTTCACAATTGAAAAATGACTTTTTCATTGCTTTTACTTTGAAATGATAAAGATATGAATGATATGTAAATCTACTTTTGTTGTTAAATTGGATAACTACCTGATGCTATGCCTGAGGTTTTTGTAATGCATGCACTACTAGGCTCACATACCATGGCTATGCCTTTTTTCACCCTGATCTTATTCTGTGTCCAGTCATACCAGTCAAGTCATCTTTTTGTGAGAGTTATATTTGTGATGGATCAGTAAGAAATATTTATGGAAAATTATAAGAGCTCCCGCTGTTGGTATATTCAATTACATAGTATTTATATTTAAATCTTAAATTTCCTCCCAGGAAGCACACACAGTGTTCTCTCCCATTTATAATCATATTGTAAGATAGGTTGGGTAGAGAGGTCATATGTGATCCAGCATCATCCAGTCAGTGTCTTCACGTAGAGGGGAAGTGAATATGATCTCTCCAATCCTAACCCAAGCAGTTAGGTTTCTATGCCATACTGCTGCCCGTATTTATCTTGTGGTGCTGAATACCTGAATGGCACCCTACATTTACTTTCAAATTGTATAGCTGGTCATAGGAAACAGATGTTGTATGGAGTGCTTTTAAGCGTACAGTCAATGATTTTTATATTTAACAATGCACAATTTAAAAGATGCCTTTGAATTTTTTAAAAGTTTATTTTTAAACATTTAAACATACATGATATTTATATATGTACTGGTTTTTGCATTGATTTTAGACATTATTATAATATATTTTGCCTATTTTTAATGAAAAAAGTTATTTGACTTATAACTTGTCTAAACATATTGAAAATTTGAGCTATAACATTTACACTCAGGAAAATAATGACAAGTTCAGTCCTAAAGAAAAGCAGGAATAATATATAAAAGGAAGTGTGGATAATGATGCCATCCAGTTATTTTAAAGTGCATCTGTCTTACCTTTAATGAATTTAGGTTTGTCAACAGCGTATGTTTTATGCACAGTGTCTCATGAAATGGAATACTAGTACTGTAGTGCAATGTACTTTGAGGTTTCCTCTATCAAAGCCTTTTTCTTTCTTAAACTAGACTTTTTAAATAATAGATAGTAAAAACTACATTTAAATAACATTAAGGTTGTGACACAAACACCAGATGACAAACTTCCAGCAATTCAAAGTCTGACATCCTGCCATTAACTTATATTGTTGCTTTTTCAAAGAAAAGAAACAGTGTATGATTTAAAAGATTGAGTGTCAGTTTAACTTTATATATCTTGGCTTTTGTCACTGGTAGTACAACCTTAACTGTCATTTTCACTTAAGCTTTCATATTTCTTTTGCTAAATTTTAGAAAGAATAATAACTGAAAAGTACATTAAAACACAGGTTTTCTTGTAGTTTGCTTTGAGACTCAGATGCAAAAAATAGGACTTAATGTGAGCTGTTTCCAGCTAAATGGACAGTTCTTCCTTTTATGTCATGAGCCATAATTGCTGCCTTACAAATTTTTGATGCGGTCTGCTCTACTTGCATTTTTTAAAATTGTTTAAATAGGGCTGCTGTACTTAAGAGTTGTTTGACTTAATGGCATACATTTGGAATGGATTAAACTCGTAAGTAGAGGTACCACTGTACTTTCATTTATTCATGGCCATGTTTTTAAAGCTTTCCTTATAATTATTTATTACATTTGTTACAATAATTTTTATTTTGTTTTTCACCATCCAAATCCTTCAAGGCAGCCTATTAATAGCTTTTGTTGTTGTTCAGTTTTTAAGTCACGTCTAATTCTTTGTCACTCCATGGACCAGATTGCTCCAGGCTGTTTTTTTTTATGTTGAGCTTCAACCCATTTTTTGTGCTGTCCTCTTTCACTCTCATTAAGAGATTCTTTAATTCCTTCTCACTTTCTGCCATCAGAGTAGTATCGTCTGCCTATCTTATGTTTAAATATCCATCTTGTGATTCAATAGCTTATTTATCAATAAAACTAGAATAATAATTGGATCCAATTTACAGTATTTTTGGCAAAGCAATAACAAAAATAGCAGTAGGGTCTCTTTCTCAGATATAGCAAACAATTTTAAAAGGCAGATTCATTCAAAAATGTCTACTTCAGATGATCTCTAGAATAGGAAAATAGTCATAAATCACACTATCGGGTAAGGAAGCCAAACACATTTTAAAGTGAGGAGGAAACATTCCAGAGATTAGCTGTGGTAAAACAAATCTCTCTGTTCCATTTGTCTAGAAGCTGCTTCCTGGGAGCCCTAGATCTTGGTGGGAGGTGTAGTCTTGCTGCTCATTAGATTCTTTATATGGCAGTCACAAAGACCTAGGCCTCTCTGGAAGCACAGGGACAGCTTTTGAGAGAGCCTGAAAAAATACATTAATCCAAATGAATTTAATGTAGGGGTCTGTAGGTGTGTGTGCAGGAAACTGAAGAATTCTGGAAAATTGCGGGTCTTGAAGTCTTCAAAAAGATTCCAAATTTCCAAAGTGTCAAAGCATGAGACCAAGTTGTGTTGTTCACTGATAGCAAGCCTTCAAGGCCAGTGAAGAGCAAGGAAAGGTTAACTGTGCCAGTAAAATAGCATGTTGGAGTTTAGTGGTTATAAAATTTTTAATTAAATTCAAGCTTTCATTTTACGATGTGCTGCTCTGAGTAGGTTTACTTTCTGCCTCCTCTTTCTCCCCACTTCACAGAAACGTCAGAGACAGATTTTTGCTTTAATTGAACAACATTTAATAACAGGAGTTTGGGGTTCTTGATAACAGTTTCAAGCAGTTCAAACTCATCTGCCACTCTGAATGGGGAAGTGACCAGTTCTACTAAACTAAATCAGAGTTTTTCAATTTTGTTTCTTCTGGCTGTTACATCTGTCCTCTGGATCTTCCTGGTGGTTGGGTTCTGGTGCACTGAAAACTGCAGCATGGGTGTTGCACCCAGCTCCCTCCACCTTCCTTGTCCTACTCTTTGACTTGCGAGCTTTCCTCAGCCTCTTGCTGGGGAGCAGATCCGCCCCTGAGATATAGCCTCCATCACCCTTTCTTTCCCTGGAGGTGACTCCTTTGACCGGGCAGCTCTCTACTTCTCCCATCTAATCTTTTTTCACATTTCCCTTTCTCCTCAAAAGGAGGGTTTTCTATGGGGGTCAGTGTTTTCTCTTCTTCATCCAAGGAGACCATGAGCTTTACCAACTCAACTCTTCTTTTAATCATCCAATTCCACCCCTCAGGGAGTTCAGGTTCAGCTACCTTCACCTCTTCCTCCAGTCCGTCTACCTCTTGCCTGCCTGCCTGCTTCTCCTCTCCTTTGTCTGCTTTTTAAATGTAAAAAGCTCCAATATAAAAGCAAAATGACATTTACACACACCAAAAATAATAACCAAAAGAGAACAAACCAATCTTCCTAACAAACCCCATGCCACATATCTCCTACTTGGGACTTAATCCATACTTAAAATCCTTAAGATATCAACCTTTCCATTTCTCTCCAGAAATACATTCTCTCTTCTCCCAGTGTGTGCACTTTACCTTTTTGACATACCTGTACCAACAATACAGTATATTCCATATTAATTCAAAATCATTACGTTTTTAATTCCCTCCTAATTTTAATTTTGCCAGCCATATTCCATAACTCCCTATACCATTCCTCTAATGCTATTTGATTGTTGGATTTCCAATGTTTTGCAAACATTATCCTTGCCACCATTGTCATTATTATTATCAACTTCACTTCCTCTTTCTCCAATTGTTTTTGTTCATGACCATATTTAACAATACTGCATCCAGGAACATTTGAACCCTTTCCCCTATTATTTCTAAATTTCCTCTCATGACATCTACTAGATCTGTAAGGGAGCTAGTAGATGATATATGAAAACCCTCTAATTCTTGGAGATGAAGGGATGGCAGGTGGGTGGGAGGTGTCTCCTTCCTGTCCTCTTTCTCACAGCTGCTAAAATAGTTTTCCAATTATTTTTAATCCAAAAGGGTTTTTTTTTTGCCAAATTCATACATTTTATGGTTGCTTCCAAGGTGTGCTTAAGCCCAATATTTAAAAATACCATTTATTAAAACAGTTTAGTTTTGAGTAGTTTTGGTGTGAAATATTAGTTCCTTTCTGTTTGGCACTGGGCAGACCTCATCTTGATCACCACGTCTAATTTTTGACTCTGCCCATTAAGAAGAATGCGGATGAGCCAGAGCAGTTAGCAGGAGGGCAACAATGGTGATCAGGGAACTAGAAATGATAAGTACTTTAACTTAGAATCCAGCATTGATCAGGGGGTTGGACTCGATGGCCTTAAAAGGCCTCTTTTGCCTCAATATTCTATGATCATCAGTAATAATAATAATGCCATATTAGTTTGGTCATTGGCCATAAATAAATAAAATCAATCAATAATGCCATATTTGGGGTTAAAACACTTTCTGCAAACTGTCAAAAATACTTTAAAGATTCACTCATATGCTGTTCTCTTTTGTTTATACTATATTTCGAAGAAATTATTAAAACTAAAATTTAAATCACATTAAATATCACTGCTTATTCACTGCTTCTTTTTATTAATCATGTAATTTCTAAAATGGAAATTATAGTTGTAAAAAGTGCAGTTCCATCCCCCTGTACGTAAGGATTCCTCATTTCTATAGATTTGTTTTTTCCATAACGGGAAGGCCAGATATACATATACGTATATGTCAACATCTTGCAAGAGTCTAAAAATATTATGGACTTGGCTGCATGGCTTCACCAGAATGGGCGGGTGCAAGCTAAATAGGGTCATTAGGTTGAATGCAGATGAGTACAATCTGCACCTACAAATGGCATATGGACCTCAGAATTTGGTCCACACCAGCTGTCAGTTCACCAGTATTGTGAAGTGGTTATAAAAGTGAACCACTTCATTATATGTGCTGCCCTAATACACTTTTAAAAATTATTTCTTCAGCCCTTCCATGGAGCTGAGGAAGTGTTTAATTTCCAAACATCCTGAAATAGTTCTCTTCTTCATCCATTTCCTGATACCGTTCTGGCAAATTGATACGGGAAGATTTGCTTTTGGGTCATTTGTAGTGATTGCATGCACTGGAAATGAACCAAACCAGAACAATCCCACCCACACCAAAAAAGTAGAATCACCCAATAGGGATTTGAAAAGGTGTGGCTAGACTGTTCTGAGGCAGTTCATTTTGCTCTAGGAAAGACATTGCCTGATTGGTGTCTTTAGATGTGAACCAGCCAATGTTTGCAGCAGATAAAATAGTGGACTAAAAGCCTGTTTAGTTACCTCCTATATTTTTCTCTTAAATTGATCCTGTCTAGGAGTTCCCCTAGATTTTGTATCAAATATATTCCACAAATGACATTTCCATTCACTGAACAGCAGTTAGGCCACTTTGATCAATATAGCAAGAATAGCTAAATTAAAATCCTGGATACCAAAACTGAAATTTAGTGTCATTTTGGTAAAAATCATACTAGGAGAGGAAGCCTTGCCTGTCTAGCAAACAACAGTGTGGTCTTAGTGCAAACATCTTACTTCTCCTTGCAAATGCATGCATATTTTTAGTATACATGCATATGCTTTGACTGTCTAGGCATTTGCTAGTCTTCACACTATCCAGAAAACATCATAAAGTGTCTTAATTGGCCTTGCTAGCTTTAACTTCAAGAACAATTATGTTAAGCTGTATATACAAAAAGCTGATCTTTCTTAGGTCCATAAATACTGTACAGTAATTGGAAACTGACACAAGTTTTATTTTGACTATTTGCCAAAATAAATTCAAGTTACAGTTAAAAAAAATCAATTTGGGCTAAAAGTCCAGTCTCTGTTGCTGTCAGTTCACTCAGCTGCAGTCAATAGTTATATACCTCAAATTCCTTTTCCTAGTCAGAGTTCAGTTACTATTCTGCCTGTCTGTTGTGGAGTCAAAAATGAACAGTTCTACTGAACTGTTCTGTCATCTATGTAAGCAAACAGTCTATAATGAATGCAATTTACCAGTTAAGCTCAGTGATGGAGCAAGTTAAATATCTACAAAACATGATGATTATTATTACATAAAAAGAACTGAGAATAAATGAAACATTTTATTCTAATTTGCCAGAGTCCATCAGTAAATAGCATTGAACTAATAAACACCAGGTGAGTTAAACACCCCAATCAAAACTTAGGTCCCAACCAGAGAGGTAGATGTTCATGTGGTGCTTGTCGCTGTACATTTTGATATTTATTCCACCTATTGCAACATGTATTACCTTGGTCTGCCTTTAGAGATTGTTGAGAAACTTCAGCTGGTTCAGAATGCTACAATCAGACTGCTGACTGGCACTGGTTACAGTGAGCAGCACGTAACTCTCTTATTACAATTCTTCACTGATTGCTAGTCTGTATCTGGGTGAATTCAAAATCCTGGTTGTTACCTATAAAGCTTTATGCAGCTTGTGTCCAGGCTGTTGGAAAGATAGTGTCGCCCCATATGAGCCTGCTAGGATTTAAGATCTTCTGAGGAAGCTTTTCTTTTAGTTCTGCTACCTCCCAAGCTCATTTGGCAAGGGCAACATAGTGACTTCTCAGTGGCTGCTGCTACGCTCTGGAATGCACTGCCCCAAGAAAACAGATTGACACCCTCCCTCTCATGCTTCTGTGGTCAGACAAAAACCTTACTTTTCAGGCATGCATTTAAGCAATAAGTGAGGATTTAGGGAGCACTCCGTTTTTGAAATTTAGATATTTTTAAATGTTTCACACTTTAAAATAATATTTTTATATTCACTTTTAATTTTGGCCAGTGTTTACTTATTTTTTAAATGTATAGCTTTGTGTGGCGCCTTTAACTTCTTAATTGTTGTGAGCCACCTTGGGGGAGAAAGGCAGAAAACAAGAAAGAACCAAACCTACACGTACCATGTTAAGAGCTAATTTTGAGTAGATCCAGTCTTTTGAACTCAGAATACAGTACATCATCCACATTATTGTATTCCAGATTAATAGATCTAGGTGTGAAAGCTAGATAGTGAAGAAATGTGACAGGAAAACATTTATTCATTTGGAATATGCCAATCACGACTACAAAGAAAAACCTGACTTTAATGTTGAGAATGAAGAAATTAAAATCGTCAAAGATTTTGTTTAGGCATCAATCCAAATGGAACTTGCAGCCAAGAAATCAGAAACTGAGATTTGGAATGGCAGCAATAAAGGAACTGAAAAATATCATGAAGTAGACTCTGCCCCATATCTATTTTGGCAACATGATTGCAGGATCTAACAATATCACTCACAACATCAAGGGCACCTTTACTTGGTCCTCCATTAATGTGATATATGGCATCTTTTGCCAACAGTGCCTATGTAGGATAAACAGGATAGTCTCTACACAAAAGAATCAATGGTCATAAATTAAACTATAGAACGCACACTATACAGAAACCTTTCTCCAGCCATTTCAGTCAACCAGGACACTCCATGATATATTGAAGTTACTATGATGGAAAAGAAACACTACAAAACAAGAATATACTGTATAGGGAAACAGCTGAGATACAGTGTATATGCATGATGAATAACCATATACTGCAAATGGGTTGAATATAAATCAAGATTTCTTAAAGCATTACCAAATGGAATACTTCCAGCTCTTGAGATTATCAGAGGAGGCCCTCTTCTTAGTTCCATTGCCAGCATTGGCACAGTTGATGGAGTCAAAAGAGAAAACCTTCTCAATGGTAGCTCCCAGGTTATGAAATACTCTCTCTTGAGAGTTTAGGTTGGCCCCCTTTTATCCTTGTGCCAACAGTTGAAGACCCACCTCTTCAACTAGGCTTTTAACAAATATAAATGCATCCCTGGATGCTGTTTTTTAATGTTAAATATGTTTTTAAAGTTTTAAATGTTTTAATCATTCACTATATTTTAATCAGTATTATTGCTTAATTGTTTTTAAACATATATTCTGTTTTTAATTCTGTTCTTAATAATATTGTGAGCTGCCAGGCGCCCCCTAATTGGGGAAAAGGCAGCCTATAAATAAGACAAATAAATAGATACAGTGGACCCTCGTATAAGAAACGTTTTGTATAGTATAAAATTTGTATAACATAAAAAATTTTGGCGATGGAGGAAATTTGCTTAATCTGTACAACATAAAAATGGTTGTGATTAGGGATTACTCTGTTTTGAATGCATTCCTATGGGAAATTTGTATAAAGGAAAATTTGCTTAACATAATTTCATTTGGAATGAATTAATTCCTTTATACAAGGTACCACTGTATAGGGATACTCAGTGTAGTGTAATGGATAATGTAACAGACTAGGATTCAGGAAGTCTGGGTTCAAATGCTCAGTTAGCCATGGAAACTCATTGGAGGTGTGGAGCTGTTAAATTCACTCCTTTAATATCTCACTTACCTTGAAAGCCCTGTTAGGATCACTGTATGTTCTGAACTGAACTGAACTCAAAAGATAAAGTTCATATTTTGGGATTCTGTACTACTATATCTTGGTTTGTTTGTTTTAATTAAAATTTTTATTTAAAAAAACATATACAAATTACATAAAAAAGACAAACATCAACAACAGTGCACCCCTTCACCAACAGGATCGCTCTTCATATTTACATTCGTCATCCTCCCCACCAGAACAAAATTGATTGTTGCGCGGAAACCTTACCCTTATCCTGTACAAGCACATATTCAATAAATCTACCCCATATATCATAGAAAATCTCTTTTTTCAACTCTCCTTTTTTAACCTTGAGAGAACAAGCCAATTTATCATTTAAAGCAATATTCCATACTTTATTATACCATTCTTCTAAACATAGTTCATATTTAGATTTCCAATTTCTAGCAATTATTAATCTAGCTGCTGTCAACAAATTTGTAATCAACTTTTTAGTTTTAACATCATAACTATGATCCACAAATATTGATAACAAAGCAATATCCGATTTGGGCTCTATAGTCATTTCTAGTATGTCACTTAGTTCTTTAAAAATACTTTTCCAAAATTTCTGTATCTTTTTACATTCCCACCACAAATGATAAAAGTCTCATTATCACATTTCCAGCAAAGCTTAGAAAAATTTGTATTCATTTTATTCAATTTCACTGGCGTCAAATGCCATCTTAAACTTATTTTAAAGAAATTTTCCTTTATTCTAACAGACATAGATCTAAGTATTCTCATTCTCCACATTTTTGCCCAGCCTTCTCTTATTTTTTTAAAAAAATCTTGTTCCCACAATAATTTCAATCCAGATCCTCCCCTATTTTCATCTAAATCCGAAATAATTTTATATATCTTGGTATCTTTAGTATTGTTTCAACATGAAGTCATGAAAAAAAGCTGATAAACTATTCTATTGTTTCATTCTTGAAAGCACATTTTATGGAATTGCTTCCTATGCTGTCTTTTTTCATTTTTTACAGACTTGCTGTGTTGTCTTGTCTCTGGTTTTCATTCTGAACCTTTTTCCTGTGTAATAAACACTGTTTTCTTGTTAGAAAATCTTGAAGTTTTTAAAATCATAGTTGGTGTTTTTTGCCTGTTAATCCCACAAGTCAATCTACATTAAACAAGTGTCTCATATCAGACTTCTAGCAGCCTTGATTTAAAATTAAAAGACATGCTTTACTGTAGAAGTTGTCAAGACTGAAAATAATATTTGTCCAACTGGACAGCTTTCTTTTGTAGTCACTAAATGAAAGTTGAGATTCTGTCTCCTCCTTGAAAGCTTCTGTGTCAGGAAGGTAATTTGGACAGTTTGTGGCTTGACAAGGATTATTTAAATCAGATGGAGTGAAGGGAAAGCAAGTGGGAGAGAGCAAAATTGACACTGACACTCTCTATTATTTGTGGCTAAGATCATGATGATGCCTAAGTTGATAGGTTTTAAATGTTAGATTTATTATTCAGGCGTGTTAAGCAATGAGTATAGTAAAATGGAGTTACAGTTGGAGTTTCAGACACTGTTTCCTTCAAAAAGTGAATTCCAGTAGTTCTGCATTAATAGAAACCAGCAATACCTCAAGACAATGAAGCATACTTCCAAGGAAGTGAAACTGAATTACATACTGAAATAATTTATGATATAATTTCTTCTTTACTGATGAATTGGTGAAGAATTCAGAATAAAAATAAACTGGAATCTGAATGCTGACTAATTTTGAACAGGATAGGATAAGAGACAAAATACAAAATTTGAGCTAGGATCTAAGCAGTCCATATAGTACAATATAATTGCAGTCTTTTGTGTGTTACGGTTTAGGAGCTGCCCCAGAGTAACAGCACTTGGCAGAAAGGTGACACATGCAAGATTGATACAAACAGAAACACTAGAGCTCTCCATACTCTTCACATTCAAAAGAACTCCTGAAATTATAAAACCAATATACCTGAGAATGATTGTAGTGCAATGGATAGAATGCAAGAAGAAGACTAACAAAATCTGGGTGCAAAGCTTCGCTTGACCGAAAAACTCCCTAGGGGGTGGCACTGGTAAAATCAATCATTCATTTTCATACCAAATCCCTTCTAGGGTTGCCATAAGTTGGAACTGACTTACTGGCCCACAAACATACTTGTTTACTGTGGTGTTAAGTCTTCAAATTATAATTAATATTTATCATAATTAATATGTAAAAGGTGTAGATGTGTTAGTTAAATTCTCACAAGAATTTTTGTATCAGAAACCTGCAACAGAATATAAACATAAAACAAAGGTTGGGTGTAAGGGAAATAAACCCATCATTATTATGCTGTCCAGGTGCTTGTGTGCTGCCTGGCCTTGGTTCTGGATTGGGCCACAGTTAACAAGCTGAACCTGAACCCAGAGAAGACAGAAATCCTATTTCTGGGAGATTTGTCTGAGAGGCACTGTGTCCCTAGGTTGGGTGCAGTAACCCTTCCTCGTAAGGATCAAGTTTAGAACCTGACTGTATTCCTGTACCAGCCTCTCTCATGGTATTCCCGGTTTACAGCTATGTCCAGGTCAGCCTTTAATTGACTGAGGTTGATCACCCAGCTCCACCCCTACCTTAACAAAGGGGCCTGAAGACAGTGTATGCACTGGTGAACTCCAAGATCGACTACAACACTTTCTACAGTCATTGATACTGACCCAGAAATTACAGCAGGTCCAGAAGGTGGCCATCAGTCTAATGTTGAATGTGAGTAATGTTGACCACATTGCCCCAGTCCTGGCTCACTTGCAGTGGTCACCTGTGATATTCAGGGTCAGGTTTTGGTTTTAATCTATGAAGCCTTCCACATTATGAGAACCTTGTTACCTGTTGGAATCCCTTTCTCCAAGAACAATGAGCTGTACCACCAGATCCTCACAGGTCATGTTCCTATAGATTGCCATACTGAGGAAGGTCAGAAAGACTTCAAGTCATCTTGATTGTGGCACTATCCCTTTGGAATGGACTGCCAGTCGAATTGTACCTGACTCCCTCTCTCTCCACCTTGTGTGACTTTACTAGTCCTTAGATCTACCACCAAATATCTAGCTGCATGAAATTTGGTAGAAAAACTACCTGCTTCTTCACCACCAATCTCAGCCCATGTATTTGAAAGTTTGAGAACAAATGCAAGCAGCCACTGGAGGTATAATGATAAAAAATAGTGTACTTCAAATAAAGAATATAGAAGTATTAATTGTATTTCTGTTACATTCAGTGTTCAGACGTTACACATATACTGTACTTTACATATTATAAAAATGTTTTGATATAATAACTACCTCAAAAAGTAGAGGTAAAAATCAAACATGAAGGCTTCATTATTTTTTTAAAAATTTTGGAATAATTCATTTACATCTTTATTTGAATACTGGTGGCCAACTTGCCAACTTGAAGTTTTTACTCTCACTCTTATTATCTGAAATGCATGACACAAAAGGAAAAAGAATGAGGAAAAGCAAGCAAGTGAGCGCTAGGTTTTACAGTTACAAAGGTTTTATTATGGTCAGCTAAACTGAAGCAGTTCAAGGAGAGAAGAATTTAAATGGAACTTGTCTTTCAGTAGATCCAGCGGAGTGGCCCTGGTTCTCATAATTCCATCTGAGGCATTCAGATTGAGTAGCTGCCGCAAGTAGATGGTGGTAGACGTAGGAGGCCGTATGAAACTGGTCTTGTGTGTTTCCTTGTATCTGATCTGTTAACATTTTTACAATCAAAATTTCCAGTATAGACCATTGGTTGACTGAATTGAAATGTATGATTTCTGTCCTGTTTTGTTTTTATTGTCTAATTTAGCATTTGGAAATGGACTGGGGAGGTGAATATTCACTTGATTCTTCCAACTTGGATTGTTTGTTAAATGTACTTCCTGGAGAATTGGAATTACAGCAGGTACTTGGTGACATTGATGAAAAAATAAAGAAGAATGCCTCCTGGTAAGATTTTTCCATTTACCCCCACTAATAATATATCATCTAATTAAAATGTTTACTGGGTAATGTATATATATAAAATATGTTCATATATAAATTAAGTATTTCTATGTAGTGAAGGGATTATTGTACCTATCTTTGGTCAAATAGAGTTTTTCTCTGTTTTATAAATGCTATCCTAAAATATACAATATAAAATATAGAAAAATATTGTTCTATAATCATACAGTTATCTAATATTTTGTGTTTTTACTTTCAAGCTGGACAGAGTTGTCTGATTTCCTTGGGTGCTCAGAATAAAACTGCTAAAACAGGATTTGGTAGTGTGCATGTGTGCAAGTACACACACACATACATACACACAAATATTCTCTCTCTCTCTCTCTCTCTCTCACACACACACACACACACACACACACAAAGAAGGGGATGGACATAAACAGCAATTAAAGTGTATTTTATTGTGTTCTGCTGTTTTGAATTTTTAACTGCTTTTATTTGGAGGCTCCCGGCAGCGGTGGTGACAGTGTTAGTGAAGCAGCAGGCTTGGCGGCGACCATGACAGCATCACCACCACCATCTCGGGTGGCTCCTCCTGAGGCTATGGCGAGGCACTGCCGCTCAGCATGGCCAGCAACGGGAGGTTGGGAGGAAGAGGCAGCAGCGGTGAAGAAGAGGAGGAGGAGGAGGAGAGCGGTGACACACTCTGGCTACTCTTTCCTGGGCAACATGTTGCTGCTGGCTTTTCCTCAGCAGCGGTGGCGGCCTCGTTCCCCCCTCCTCCTCTTATTTTTGCGAGGCCTGGGTGGTTGGGAGAGCAGTGATGGTGAGGGACCTGCTGCTGGTACTGCCCCCGGTAGGAGACCACAATGTTTACACCTCTGCTGAGCACTAGGAACAAACTCTTTGCTCATTTCCCCCCAGCCTTCCGTTCAACTCCCTACATTGTGCAAGATTCCTAACTATAAGGAATATTAATAACACTAACAAGCCTGGGTGGAAACAATCAGTAGAAAGCAATGACCATGGTTTTTGTATTGCCTTTTCTGAAATCAGTGACATTAGCGGTAGGAAAGTAGCTGTGTCAAAACCACTTGAAGAACAGGACTGGTGTCTGTAAATGTTCTGCCTCTGAACTGATTGGAATCTGCATGAAATATCTTACAACAGTCAGACATAGCAAGTTGATTTAGGTCCCAATGCATTAAGATATCTCTGTAGTCGTGCTGTCAGTGAAGAATTAATATTGTATGATAAATTAAGTCAGTATGTAGTAGCATTATAGATAATCTTGAATACCTTGTTATAAAATGATAAGTATTTTTAATAGTGTATTTTTTTTTTTTGCTGTAGCATGGAACAATGTCTCAAGGAACTTCAACAGGAAATAAATGAAACATGTTCTGATGAATTACTGCAGGATACAACGGACTGCCTTCATTGGTTGAATAACTGTAGTTTCAGCTCAATCAAGCCCTTTTCAACACCTCATGGAGAATTGATCAGGTTTCTCCAAGCACTGGTAAAAATTACCTGTTTTCAAACAATATTTGAAAATTAGTTTTAAGCATATTTACATTATTTGTTAGTAGTAATGAGTATTTTAATTGTTACTTTACTGGCATGAAATGTGAGTCTATGTAATTTCAATTTTTTGTGCTTCACATTTTGAAGTAAAATAATGTTCGCCAAAATACATGTACAGATATAGTAAATAAAAGAAGTAATATAGGATCTTGTACATAAAATTATTTGTGGCACTACAATATCCTCCGCAGGCCTTTATACAGAAACATTATATATGTGTGTGTGTGTATGTGTGTATCTCTATATCTATATCTATATATATGTATGTGTGTGTATCTATCTATCTATCTATCTATCTATCTATCTATCTATCTATCTATCTATCTATCTATCTATCTATCTATCTATAAAATCAGGGCTTATTTTTGAGCACAATATAGAATTTGTCCAGTGTTTTATAAAACTACACAATTTTAGCTAATTTAACTTGGTGTAAAGGGACTGCTCTTTTATGGGTTTCATGGAGAAGATGATCAATCATTGATCAATGATTATCAGTCCATATGGTGACACAGGGAACATGTTTATGGACCAGCTTGAGAATATTTTCCCTTTCTGTGGAAAGAGAAGGTGCTGAACTTTGAATTACTCTAACCAGTGGTTCCCAAAGTGGTCTATATAAGACCCCTAGGTGTCTATTTCAACTTGCAGGGGGTCTATGACAGTGAGAAAAAATGTGGGGGTCCATTTAGGCAGATCATACTGTGAGTTTTTGGATGCTAAAGATCCCTTTTTGAAAAAAAAATCAAGTGGAAACCAGACATTGGTTATTTAACAGATTTGTATACTAAATTTAATGAGGTTAATTTGCAGTTACAAGGTGAGAGTCTGAATTTAATAAAAATGAAGTCCATCATTGCAGCTTTATTCTGTTTTCTTGCGAGAATTAATCTAATGAAGCAAAACATTGGATGGCGTAAATTTCCCCAGTTCCCCAACTTGTCATTGACATATCTCCAGGGTGATGACATTTTGGTCTACGTTCAACATTTAAGTGTCCTTCACATGGATTTTAAAACCAGGTTTGAGGATGTTTTGACTATGGAAATATCAGAGTGGATTATCAATGCATATGGTGATATTGACGAATTGGAAGTCACATTAAAAGAAAAACTGATTGGAATAAGCACTAATGAAGAACTTAAGGTGCAGTTCAGAATGGAGTATCAGCAGTTCTGGCTTCAGAAAGATATACCTGTTGCTTACCCTGCACTATGGATTATCACAAGAAAGTTGGAGAATGGCTAGTTGGTATATGTAGATCAGGGCTGCTCAACGTTGAACAGGCCAAGGTCTACTTTTTCTGGCCCAAAGTGACTGAGGGCTACTACACTAAAACCTCTACTTGTGAATTGTATCAATTCCGAGCACATGCTCATAAGTTAAAACTTTTGTAAGTAGAGCTGTGGTTTCCCATAGGAATGCATTGAAAACCAATTAATCTGTTCTGGAGGGAACATATTTCAACGTGCCATGGCCCTTGAACTGCCCCGCTCGGCTGAGACAGTGAGCTGGCAGACCCAGAACTTTGCTGGGGCAGTGGTGGTCCTTGAGATCGGGGAGGGAGGGGTGGAGAACTTATCCCCTCACTTTTTTATTGATGGCCAGCGGGCTACTTTTGAACCCTTTGCGGGCTACCAGTAGCCCACGAGCTACCTGTTGGGCAGGCCTGATGTAGATGACCAAACACTCTGTCCTACAACCAGGCCAAAACTGAGATTGAAGCATTGAGATAATAGATTCCCTTGATGCAAGGAGATTTAGTAAACTCATGTAATTGAGATAATGCCACAAATTCTAGCCCAGTAATGCACAGTGTGTAATATATTAGGGTAGTGCCTATGGCAGTAATGGGAGTTGTATAGAAATCCAAGAAATAACTATTAAAATGAAAAATAGAAATATTGACTGACAGACCTGAGCTGTTATATAATACTGGAGTGTGGCTGTCAATTATCTTTTATGATTGCTTTCAAGAAGGGATTTTAAAACAATGGTCTTACCACTGTCTTTTTAGGCACCTCCCCCCGGGGGGGGGAAAACACTTAAAAATGCGCGCACACACTTACTCTGAGGATGTCTCCTGCTAGCAGATGCACTCTTCTTGAACAAAACTCATTATTTTTATGAAAAATGGATTTATATTTTGATCTGTGATCAAATAAGAAAAAATAGCAGAAGTGTTCAGTAAGGTTACCTTGTAAATCCTTGGAATTTTCAAACAAAATCAGTGCAATTGTTTAAATTACATTCTCAGAAGCATATCAAAACACATGGAAACAATGTGCTTTGTGTATGCATGTACAGTATCTAGGTTAAGTTGATATTCTTGGCTATTACTAGTAAAGTATGTTCATGGGAAACAGGCAATCTACTGTAAAAGTGTCTGTGTCCACCATTTTGGATATGATTCTTCTGTTAGGCACCTGCAGCACTGTTTGAAGCTTTTTCAAACCTTGACTTTCAAATACAAAAGCCTGTCTTAACATAGGAAGTGTTCAAAAAGTCTTTGAAATGTGAAACTAAGCTAGCAAAGCTTCAAAGCCAACTGCAGGAACTCTTCTTTTAGGAGTACCAACTCCAAGATGGTTCATGCAAGCCTCCCGGTGAACATTTTAGTGGTATATTTTCAATTTGAAAAGACTTTGAACACTGCCTAGGTTTAGGTAGTCTTTTGTAATTGAAAATGTTTCTGTTTAAGCTTCAAAAGCAGCACTAGGAACTTCCTTGTGGAAGGCATTTTTGGATTAGTATTCTGTAAAAGTGAAGCTTATTGGCTGTCTGAAAGTTTGAAAGGTTTTATGCTATTTTTAATAAAATGGTTCAGTT
The DNA here is from genome assembly GCA_023846285.1 of Phrynocephalus versicolor. Taxonomy (NCBI): domain Eukaryota; kingdom Metazoa; phylum Chordata; class Lepidosauria; order Squamata; family Agamidae; genus Phrynocephalus; species Phrynocephalus versicolor. Next base: position 22,720,248 of record JAHTLZ010000240.1, on the reverse strand, counting down.
GACAGTATCATAGGAGATTATGATGGGTTGAGTATTGTATTTCTTATACTTCTTCTAATGGTCTGAATATTAAAGAAGGCTGTTCTGTGCATTACAAAGCACGTTGAAAAACTGTTGGAATAAATTGATTTTATTTATTCGTATATCATAAATGAATGGATACAACACAATCAATTTGATGAAATATATTCCCCTGGCTTGGGCTGAGAGTTAGTAATACTTGTTGCAGACACACTGTGGAGACCCTGGAATACTGGAAGACTTCTCTGCTCCAGGGCTGCCCATCTCGCCCAAGAAACAAGCAGATGGCAAGGGGGATAGACATAGGATTGAACTGGAAATGGAAGGAGGAAAGAAAGATCCTTTTAAAAGATGTGGACCTCCCCTAGGTGATAGAACAGGCACTAGTACAGAAGATAAAGATGGTGAAGGAAGAGGGGGAAAGGATTGGTCCAGAGGAAATGGTGGGAAATAAAGAACCAGAAATTGGGCAAAGAGGGGGACCAGGAAAAACAAAGGATGTCAGAGGCTGGAGAGGCAGTGGAGAGAGGAAAGCCAAGAATCTTACCCCCAAACTGGGAGTGTATTTAGGTAGAAAACCCATAGACCCAGAAGTGGGAACATTTGATGGCGCCTCAAGAGGAAGCTGATAGAAAGAGATGAGTAGCAGAAAAGGGGCATCATATTGGGGTGAAAGAGAGACTAGAGAATGGAGGCATAACATTCATGCTGAGAGAATGCAGGTAGGAAAGGAGAAAATAGGACTCAATGGATCATATTCCAGGTAATGAGTCAGAGGGGGAAGTCTTGGCCTTGGAGCTCTTTGATGATGACCCTGGGTGGACCTGGAGAGAAGGACTCTCTGAAGAACAAAACCCTGCTGCCGGTTTCACTAAGGGCATGTATGACAGACTATGGACCTCTGGAAAGCCTTGGTAATAGGGATTGTTTGCTGGGGAATCCAAAAAGGTTAGAAAAGCTCTAACCATACCCTGTTGCAACAAGATAAAAGTTTGAATGTTAAAACGGGATTGCACAGTTCTATAAACATTTCAGAAATAAATGTTAATTCTTTTGAAGTTAAAAAGATATCTTTATTCAAAGATATAAAGGCAGGAAGTGAGGTTACCTCCTTTGGGCTAGAATCCAAACCTTCACACATACTGACTTTAAAGGGCCATATTCATCATGCCTAATTTAAGTCTCATTTATTTCCATGGGCTTAAGCATTAGTGGGTGTAGCTTGTGCCAAATGTAAAGTAATATTCTAGTTTAGAATGTTTGTGTGTGTAAATACTTACAAAAGCTGGATAATAAAATTAAAGACATACTGTTTGTATGACAGAATTTATAATACATAAAACAAAATAGATTTTTAATAGCTAGAGGTAACTGATGTTCCTTCCAACAGTCATAAAAAGATTCTTACTCGTTTTAAACATCTTGACATTTCTTGATCTAACAGTTGTCACAAGAATCCAGGAGAACCTTTATGGAAAATGGGTGACAGTGGGAAACACTCAGTTGTGTAGATTTATGAGTTGAAATATAGTTCCCAAAATTTACAAGGTAGCAGAGTGGTCCTACAAAACATAATCTGTGCACCTCTAGTGAGCACCTTTAACTTCAGTGGTACTTACTGCCAATTAATTGTGTGGGAGTGCAACCTAAGGCAGTATATGCTTTCTTTACTGATGAAGAGAGTTATATTTTCCTCAAGGTGATAAGAATGTTAGAAAACAATGAAATAAGTTAATTGGAAGATACTGTTTTGTATGTGCTGATTAGTCATTACCATCATGTAAGGAACAACATTATTTACTTCCAGGAGAGTTTTTCATATAACATTTTGACACACTGTTTTTTTGTTCCTTTTAATAGCAAAACTTGCTGAAGAATGAACAAAACCAAGAAGAAACTATTCTTCATTTTCTCCTTGATCTATCCAGTCAGTGTGGTGTCTTGTTTCCATGTACTCCAAGTGGGTCATCTTTTGAGTTTCCATCCAGTACCTCACTTCATGGAATTGAAGATGATTCAGCGATGGATGTTCAGTGTATTTGGAATGATGTTAGATTACATCTTCGGCGCTTTTTGATAAACCAACTGCAAAATCATCAGGAAACAAACCCTTGTAGTTTACAACAACAAATGCAACTCAAAACCCGGTGTCTACAGCAGCTGTTATTTCTTTATCCTGAGTCTGAGGTTCTTGCTAAGTATCAAAAAATGCAGAATAAATTGGTTAGTGATCTTTTGCAGAAATGTGTTCTTGAAAGCAGTGGTGAAACAAACTTTGAAAAGATGGTTCATGGCTATGAAAGTTCAATTCCTGCCTTGTGTGCAATGATAAAGCAAGACTTGTGTGTATTAAATGGAATTACTGATCCTTCTTCAACACTGAAGTTTATTAATGAAACTTATTTTGATACCATCACTGAAGAATTAACTGTTCTTCTTGAAACTCTCTGTGAGCTTCAGTTTAAAGAAAATGCTTTACATGGTGTGAAGGCAAGCAAGAACTCAAAGAAACACAGAGGAGTAGCTCATGCTGGGGGTTAGTGGAATTTTATTTCGTGTTTATTTGTTGTCTTATCTTTTGTCTAGTCTAGAAACCACAGAAGGAGATATACCTTGAGCAATATGAAAGTTCTAACGTTTAATTATGTTGGTTGAGTTCGGGGAGTATAGGTACATGGGCACTAGGTTATTCATAGTGACTGAAATCCTGTTACTTTGCTAATGGACCTACTCTAGTTGTGAGTTACTTTAGCATATCACAGCTATCACAGTTTTGAATCTGAGAAACATATGGAGGAGTTGACTCTCCAAATTCACATGGATTCAATGGGCCAGCTGTAGTATGATTTATTATACTACGCAACAGTATGTGACCTACAGCCTACATGCTTATATTTCCCAAACGATGATTGCCTGCTTATGTGTAGAAATAAATACATAACAAGGTTCCCTCTGTGTTGTGAGGCTGCACAAGCCCCTGGTACCCTCCATGCAGAGGATTTCCACCCCACACATACTCTTTGTGACCATTTTTCTTCCAGTTGCGAAGAAATCCGTAGCTGGGGGGGGGGGGGTGTTGCTCTGGAAGAGAGCCCCAGTTAGCTAGGAAAAAAGTTAAAAGGCACGTTGATACATACTGATTAATTTTTCTTTGTAATGTTGTGTCAACCAAGAGATTGATCGTACTTTGTTCCCTTTTTATTAATGCAATTTTTTCAGGGTTAGGGTAGGAGTCCCTTAATATTTTAGTTTAATATTACTGATATCCATGATGATTTATTGCAGTCATGTGTTGCTTTGAGCAACTTAACAGATGTTTCACACCTTCTGTAGCATTGCTGCAGCTAGCACAAGGATCCTCTATTTTGACTCGCTGCCATTTCTGCCATATATTGTCAAAGCATGACTTTGACAAGTAGTAGTATGATGGGGAGGAGTGGAGGCAGAGGGATCAGAACATAATTCATCTTGCACAGTTGTTTAGAATGCTCCTTTTATTTTTACTCCTCTCAGAAATAAAGGAATAAACTTTGGGCATAGAAATGCATAATTTGGTATACTTTTTAATGAAATATAATAATGTAAAGATTAATCCATTAACTCACATAAAATTATTCCTCTTTACATTCAGAGCAACCTATTTAGGCAAAGGGCTTATATTGAATGCTTTTGCTTTATGTTGCATGCATCATGTTTTTGACTTAAATATGTCTGCTGAAAATTCTGTAGGAATGGAATTATGGAAAAATCAAAGAAGCATGTTATAGAAAAGAAAAAAAATTACTTTATTTTCTTTAAAATAATTTAGGACATTGACTTTGGTCTCCTCATAAAACATGCAAAAGCATTTTGTTTACTAATCATGGTCTTAGGGAAATGGTAGTACTGTAGCACTATTTTAATTGGTCCTGTTGTATAAGAAAAATGAAATTGTAAGCAACACTGTGCTGGAACACTGTGCACAGTTGTCCACTTCTTGAAAAATTAGGAAAGCTATATATTGTAATAGTAATGTTCTGAGCAATTTCATGTCATAACAGTTTTCATTTTCTATCAATAATTTATTGATTTGATTGTAACTACAGTTTTAGTAGTCTTTCTGTCTCTCCCCCCCCCCCATCAATATAAGCAAAAATGACTTGATACAAATTGTAAAAAGGTAAAGATAACGGTTTCCCCTGCACATGTGTGCTAGTTGTCTCCAACTCTAAGGGTGGTGCTCATCTCCATATTCAAGCTGAGGAGCCAGTGTTGTGCAAGTCCATGGCTATGTGGCCGGCATGGCTGCAAGGAAACACTGTTTTCACCTTCCCGCTTTTTACAGCGATACCTATTTATCTACTTGCATTTACATGCTTTCGAACTGCTAAGTTGGCAGGAGCTGGAGTTAACAGCGGGAGCTTGCTCCGCTGCGAGGCACCCGGGATTTGAACCGCTGAGCTGCCGACCTTGCAGCCAACAGTTTTCAGTACTCTAGCCCACTGATCCACCACGCCCCTTGTAGTGGAATGCATAATTTTAGTCTATATGAATAATACTAGCAGTATCAGACCAGAAGAAGCCATGTTCCCTAGTCTTTGCTGTTTGTGAGAAAAGAATCCACTAAAGTCTTAAACGTACACTATACAGTATATGCTAAAGAATTCATCCATTGAATAAAGGCATATCTCAGATTCTGAAAACACAGCTGACAGAAGGGCCCTAGGAGAAGCTACAGATAGAAATTTAAAATGAAAAGCCACATATTCCCAAGTTTAAAAATAATTTGTCACTTGATCCAACCACATTGTGTTATAGTCTTATGCTTAATTGGCTTCACCATGATACATGTTTGAATTGGTTTCCTTTGGACTGATGAGGAAAAAGACTTAGCACCAAATATATGAGTGAAAGATAGAGAAACCGCCAAGGTTTCCAGAGAAAAATATTGCTGCATTGGCTGCAAGTGTAACTCATTCTAAAAATAACTCCAACTAGTTTTTTTCTAAAGAAAAACCAAACAAACATCCTATCACATTATCCCTAAATAACTTTATCAATAGTTTTCCTTTAAATGGATCAAATAACCCTGTAGAACACTAATCAAATTACCTTTTGGGTAGTTAATTTGTTTTCTATAAAACACTGAGGTTTTTTCCCTTACTTTCTGCTTAATGATATTAGTTAGTTGAGTGAAGATAATGGGACATAAAAGTATTATAATTGGGAAATACAGAAATCATAATTGAGAACTACAGATTATGTTACAATTTTCTGTAGCTATTTTTCTTTAATTTGCAGTTCTTAGAGTTTTGCTGGAAAAGATATTAAGATTAGTTTTCTTAGAAAGAACATAAAGTAACAGAATACAATGATGGTGCTGAATTTTTGCTCCACTTCTCAAAGTAGTGGAACTAAAATATACATTTGCAGTGTGGTTTAGCCAACCTCATTGCTAGCTCAATGTGTCCATGCTATTTAATCATTTTTTCTGTTGATTTTATTAGTAATATTTACATTTTTTTGCAACTTCTCATGTTATATGTATAGCATGCTATGGAAAATAAAACAACTACTTGCAAATACATGGATGAAATTTAACATATTAAATAGACACTTTAAGACTACATGGATCTATTGATGATTTTTTAGAAGTGTAAATTATAAACAACTGCAACCTAATTGGCAAGCTGATGCTAAAAGAAAGGCTTCAAACAATAACCAGGAGGGGAAAAAATTGCTGTCTACCCTCAAAATTTGCTCCAGGGGTTGGAAGACACTCTGCAATAGATTGGGGATGGGAAATGTTGCATGCCACAAGGTGCCATCATGTGACCTTTGATTCAGGCTTTGCTTCTAAGGTCATGTTTTTAAGTGACTAAAACAATCAGTATTTTAAAGCTGGTAAAGATATATTAAATTGTGCATTGTATCTATATTTTATGGTCAGTTTTTAATGTAAGTAGTGTATATATTGTACATTTGAATCTTGTTAAACTAAGAGTTCCGTGTCTGTGATTTTATTTCTTATTCATATTTCACAAACAAAAGGGGAATTCAAATTTTAGTCTTTTTTTCAGAATATTTCCAATTAGGAAGCACTAATTATTTTCCTCTCAAAGCTTGCTTTGCAAACCTGGGTGTTCTTCCTAAGGGTGAAAAGAACATTTAACTCACTATGCCCCCTAATTATTGCCTTCTCCTCCCAAGTATAAAGATGAAAGTGATTTACCCTTCAATCCGATTTCTCCCGAGTGGTCAGAGGTCAGTCGGAGATTTATATATTAGAGTACTCTCTTTAATAAAAAAAAGAGTGACAAAGAAGTTGAGAGGGAATTATTAAGTTGGTTTTTCTTAGGAATGTACAGTAGTGTGTAAAGGGAACCACAGAGGGCTATGAAAGGCTAAAGAAGAAGGACTTCTAAGAGGTTTCCTGAAGAGGTTCCTAAGGTTCCTACAATATTGTTTGACAAGAAAATGGTTACATGGCTCTTTACATGATTCTTTTCAACACACATCCACTGTCTCCTGAGTAGAACTTAATTAGGTGCTCCTTGCTGAGATACTATTAAGCCGTCTAACATTTTGTGTACTTTCATTAATAGAAGGATTTGTTAGCTTTAAGGTTTTTTTTAAAGGTACAGCTTATTTTATATATGGTACAGATGTTATTGGTATCAATGAGAAAATAATATTCAAAATATAAATATTATTTTTTCACTAATTTATATGTTGTGGATCTTAATAGATACAACAACCAAACCTTTCATGATATGCAGCATATATTACTGTATCTCAAATTGACCTGGTTGTGAACATTACAAAAAACATAATATTTGAAATATTACCATCTTCACAAGCATCTTGGAACATCAGTAATTTTGTTTTGTATGTTTGCTGTAACCTAGTCTTTGTCCTGAAACATTATTCTCTCTATGCATGTTGTTTTGTCATTCATGTTTGCCCACATTTTGACAACTTGGCTTTAGAAACAATAATATAGATCATGTATGTTGATTTGGGCATTGTGGAACATAGTTTTTATTTCCATAGGTTTGGAGATACAATCTCTAAAATCAGAATTTATGTAATGTTATGCAGGAATCATATAGCTATGACTCAGGGTATAGCAATTGTTTTTGCAAATGTGCTACTGCTTGGGCATTTCTAATTTCTTTAAATCTTATAGCAGTGATGACAAATCTTTTAGAGATCAAGTGCCCAAACTGCGATTCAAAACCCACTAAGTTTTCACAAAGTGCCAATACAGCAATCTAACCCAAATGCCATAGGTTCACCAACACAATCTTATAGCCATACCATGTACCAGTTGTAATAGAGGGACTTCTTGCTGGAGATATGAAATAAGAGAAGAAAAAGAAATTTGATTTTTCTTTCTTTCATCAAGATATTCTAACCTAATTTTGGCAACATTTGGCCTTTTAAATGATATGGTCAATGTTGGGCCTCTTCATCTGGAAGGCTACTATTTGTTAACATAGATTCTGAACATTATTCTAAATGCACAGATTGCAATACTTTCAGCATCGATGCAAACACAATGATATTCAGTGTAATTTAATACTCAGTTTTATCTTCAATGTGATTGATAATAAGCGCGGCAGAACTGACTTTCTTGTCCTACCTGAGACAATTTCCTAGAATTAGAGTGGGGAAAAGGAGATGGTAGTGTTGTTCGTGACTTCAGGATGAAAAAGCCCACAGTGTCAGGATATCCAATCTGTGTTCTACATATAGGCAGCAAGATGTTGGGATATCAAGTAATTAGATTTTTATTTAATATACAAAAACTGCCAGCCAAGATAATAAACGTGATTGTGTTCCTGCTGCCCCCTACTCCTTGTTTTTATGTGGCCACAATTGGAGACCTCTATTGTTAGTGGCAAGAGCATCTCACACACCTGGGGAAATACGAGTTAAGCAAGTTAAGTTTTGTGATTCTAATACTGATTGGGGTATTGATAGCTGCATTACACACATCCTGTTGATTTTTTAAAAGAGTAGTCACATTTCGGGCAGAATCCTGTTAGGTATTTACATGTGCATAATGAAAATTGTGTTAAGTCTTGGTGGTAAATTACCACTCAATTATTGAGGCGTTAATCACATTCCTTGGCACAGAACATAACTAGCACCTACTTAAATGTACAGCAATTTGTGCTCTAATTTGGACACCCTTGCGCAAATGTAAGTCAGGAATAGGATTCTTGCCATTGCTTCTACCATTTTGTTAAGCCTGTTCCACAGTTTTCATCAAAATGCAGAATTAGTAGTACTGTATAAATATGAAGGCTGACATTTATGGTTCCCATTTATGCTAATATTACTTTCTGTTTTTACAAATGTACTGTGCCTATTGTTTTGCTTTTAATTTGAGATGTGGCCGCTGAATGATAATGAAAGATTCTAGAAGGTACTTTACATTTCTTCTCATTAGCCTTTTTTAAAAAGTATGGACTGTGGATTCTTTTACTTCTTTCCTTTGAATGAATATCAGAACCATGTCACATCAGTACCTACTTTTGAAATCCTCCTCAGCATCAAAAGTGTCATGCCATGTGGCATGGCAGCTGCTATGCAAGAAACACATGCTCAAAGCTCCCTTGAGTGTGTGGAACTAATTGTACTGTTCTTTGGATCTCCGCCCATATTTTCACTGAGTTGGACTGAGTTTATGGAACATGGCTAGCCTTTTTTCTAGAGGCTTGTGTAATCTATGTTTTGGAGTTTCTGTAGGTCATAATAGTAACTAGGAGTTGCAGAACATCCAGAATTAGCTTTCTGTGGTTAGAGACTTTAAAATTCCTTCTCACAACCCTTTGCCATTGATATGATAAAGAAATATTGGATGTGATACTGATGATACATTTCTTGCAAATAATAAAATACAGTGTTTCATTCTGAGAGTAAAGTAAATATTAATATAAACTGCAAACCTGAGAATTATTATGTGCTTGATTTCCTTTATCTTTCTCTAAAATGTATGTTTGCACTACAGTACTAGGTTTTAAAATAACTAAAAACAAACTAGTGTTTAAAAAACCTTAAACATTTTGATAATGGTGTGCATCCATGTGGTTTTCCCTAGTGTACTGACAGTTCTTTATGGTTCTGTCATTTTCAATCAGCAGAGAGTACATGTGATCAGTATATCTGATAAACTTGTCAATGCCTTTTTAAAGCAGGATTTCCCCATTTAATCATTCACCCCCCTTCAATTTCAAGTATAATCTTGATAAGACAGAGATATGTCATTGGCAGCTGTGTATAGCTAGCTCTGACTACAACTAATTTTTTGCAGGAAAAAATTAAATCAGGAGATAAATTATTTCATGATTGCTCATTCCCAACAGAGTTGGGCATCATTCTGAAGAAAATATCAAATAATTGGTTTCAGGCTGTGTCAGACACATGCAATTCCCTTTGCTAATGGCTGTGCAAGGTAGCACTAGGCCTCAGGGGTCACAAAAAACTGGAAATAGCTTACTGCCAGCATGGCAATAGAGAGACAGTGCACATAGGAAATGAAGTGGCAATAAGTGCAATCCATGGGGAAATGTGCTTCACTTGGAGTTTAATATATCGGCTCAGACTCTGGCAGTAAGCCATGCAACAATTGTTTACCTTTTTGTCAGCATCTGCATCTGTTCTGTTTTTAAATGGCACTTAAAGCTCAGCCTGTAAATGCTGGAATCAATAACAACTGTTAAGGGATTTTCCTTTCTTTTTTTCATATTTTATAACAAATGCAATCTACAAACAATGTTTGCTTTAGATTAACAGGGAACAGACATTAACAAGGTCAAAGGGATTTGCTTGGGCACATTTTATAGCTTTCTGAGTCTGCAGTTCAGTAATTGTATCTATATGATTTGACTGTGTCTTGTTACCTAGTAATGCGTAACAGTTTAGAAAAATGCTAATGTTTAATAAAGGAGATCTTAAATTAATTTGCTTAAATTATATGTATGGAAAACATGCAGACAATTTTTCTAATGCTTTCAGTTAGAACACTTGCATTGTTATACAAAAACCCTACATGGCTTTTCAGAGGCTTACAGTATTTAGCTGCAATACTGCAAACAGTATGGTAAATCCCACTGAAGTTATTTGTTTAGCAAAGCATTTTTTTTAAAAAGCTTGCAGTTGTACACTGCTCAAGGTTTTGTGTTACAACATGAGCAATCGCTGATCATGAAGAGGGTTTATGAAGTGAATATAGCATTAGAGCAGATATGTGGAAGAATAGTAGATCTTTTCTTATTTGGTTAAAAAAGACCAGGTTGATGATGGTGACTGACACAGATGAAAGGTGACTGTGATAATGATATAACAACAAAAAAATTAATACAATTGAGACCACAGAAACGCATAGGTTTTGAGATGTTCACATTTGCTGTGCTCACTAGATATCAGTCAATTGCTCATAGTTATGTTGGTATCAAACGATAGTTACATGCTGAGAGCATTATAATCTTCTGAATTTAATCTCTATTTGACTTTTGAGTAATCGCTGGGTAGGATCAAAGGAAAGAAAAAGAATGGAGGAATGAAAAGCAACTGTATCTTAGTACCACCACTTTTACATTGCTGGAAAGAAAACCTGTTTTTTTAAATTATAAAGCAGTTCATTTGGTAATGGGTTTGATTAAAAAAAGTATAGAGAAAGATGGGAGCTTAGATAAATGTAAAATTATTTGCTTAAATTGTGGCATTTGTGTTTTCTCCTTACTTTTTCTTTCCCTCCCTGGCCAGCCTTCATAATTTATTTGACTGACATGGGTTTTATTTTTGAACTCCATGTACTTTGTAGCAGTCATGTGTTATTTTGTTCTCCCGTCTACTTAAACAAATTTCACAATGTCAAGTGTTACTTTGTTTGTAATTTATTGACGTTTTAATTAACAGCACTTACATGAGCTTCCTACTGATCTTTCCCATTCATGCTGCTGATCTTGTTCCATACATTCTTAGCTTCAACAGTGCTTGTTTCAGATGCATCCCTGTTTATCACGCCTTGCACAAAATATACAGATTTGTTACTTTGAACTCCAAAACTTATGAATGACTACGGGAATAATATGGAGCACTGAGCAGATCCACGGAATCATAATGGCTGCATTCATGTATCATGCAAAAATGCAGTTTCATGCAGGGGGTCCCCGTTCTGACTGTACGTATTAATATTAACTGCCCTACAACTGCAGAGCTGGAAGGGATCCTATGGATCAAGCCCAGTCCCAAACTCTGGCTCTGAACCACTGAGCTATCCAGCAGTTGTTGGACTACAACTGCCATAATTGTCCATTTATTTATTTATTGTATTTTTTATACTGTCATCTGTCAGTGAGGCCACTCTAGGCGGTTAACAGCAATTTATCAATAAAATACAATGCAAGGAATTCATATAATAAAATAAAAATAAAAATAAAAATACAGTAAATATAATGAAAATGAAATAACACGAAATAACATATAATTTCCCATTATTATTATTATTATTATTATTATTATTATTATTATTATTATTATTATTATTATTATTATTATTATTATTATTATTATTATTATTATTATTATTGGATTTTATGCAACCTCTAGAGATCTCTAGTTTACACAGATAGCTGGGAGCTTCCTTCTCTTACACCAGTGCTAAGAGTGTAGAATCTTTCACGTCTGTATTTAGGTACCGGTAATTACAACTGTCTTTGTCTAGCTGATGCAATTAGCTTCAACAAGCCAGGTTCTAAAACCACTGGCTAAAGGTGGTTAGATTTTGGCTGATTTTTGCCTTACTATAATTATTACCTACACTTTGTTTCTACACAATAAATGAAAAACTGCAGTTAATACAAAGTTTCAAAATTCTTGACAGCAAAAGATGAAAATACAAAAAGGAGAATATATATGAACTGTCCTCACCTTGTCAGCTGTTTTGTGAGGAATGGGGAGACCAATCTACAGTGGTGGTTTTAATTTGACAGAGATCCCAGCCCACCTCCAGTGTTTTGTTTTTCCACTGAACTTTTGTAAGGCTTAAACTAGTACAAACTATGACAAATGCCCTTCCCTGCCGCTTTTTAAAACTATCTCTTCCTTCCTTCAATGGTAGAATTCAGGCAACAAGATTCTTTTAACGCAACAGGCAAATCCTCTCCAAGGATTAAAAAGTTTCCTTCAAGCTCTGTGAAAGGTTTTGATTTCCTAAGAGGGATGAGAAATTAAGAGAATGTTGAAAGAAATTCCAAAATTATCAGGTTTAAATGGCATCTAGTATAGAGTGTGTGTTTTTTTTGGGGGGGGAATACTCCTTCTGGACAAACCCTCACTCTAGTGCTAAAATACAAAGTATCAACAGGTGTGGGGCCAGCCCAGCATCAAGAAGGAAGGCTCAGACAGATCTCATGGTACCTAAGAAAGTTGAACCAAGGAAGCAAATTTATGTAAGTACAGCACGACAAGGGTCAGTGTAGAGAGCATTCGAATTTACGAGGCAGAAAAACTATAGGTAGAAATCTCGATAAAGGGCAATATTGGAAAACCAGATGATAGGGAAGAAAGAGGATAAATGGGGAAGATATAATAGAAATTGCATATTATACTTCATTTTGGCCATTGTTTTGCAGTTTGTGTGGCTAATCATAAGGGTCATCAGCGTACTCAGAAAACTCCATTTTGAATGGTTTGAACCTGAGAGGAAGCCTGTATTTAGGCTTTTTTTGTTATGTTTTCAAGAACCTAAATCCCAGACAGTAGTGGGAATTTTGTTTGCATTACTAGTGTTTATACATTGTTTATTAGCATTGTATAAATTAAAACAATTAATGGTAAGAATAAAGTAGTCCAATTTGATTTTTCTTAAAATTTGTCATCTTGAAATTTGTAATATTACTTTTCATTGCTAGTGATCAGAATTTAGATGCCTGACTTGGAGGTGGGGAGTAGAGAAAAATGCTCTCATAAAACCACTATATGAAGAATTTATCTTTTAAGGATAAAAATTAAAACCTTCAGTCCCAGAAGGTTTTGCTCATCCTTCTGTTCCAGAATGTATTGCTCTAGTTCAGTGGTGGTGAACATTTTAGAGACCGAGTGCCCAAACTGCTAATTTTTCACAAAGTGCCAATACAGCAATTTAACCAGAATACAGGTGGCTGTGAGGGGGTGATGTCGGATGGCTCTGAGTGCCACTTTTGGCACCTGTACCAAAGTTTCACCAGCACTGCCTTAGTTGCTTCTTATAGATGCTGAACCCTGAATCTGCATTGTCTTAAAAGTTGTGAGCAGCACATTAAGCTGAAACTAGAAACTAAGTGATAGCCAATGTGACTTTAAAAACACACACATCTTGAGCACCTTCTGAGCTATTTTTAAGGATGACTACTCAGAGAATGCACTTTGGTAAGTGCTTCTTAAGGTTGCACAGTAATGGGTTATAGTTGCAGATCTCAGATCTACAGAAGGTATCAAATGTTGCTTGCCAAATGTTAACAATAAGCACTACTCACTATAGCCATCACCTGAGCCTCCAGGAGCACTTACAGGTTACAGATTGGATTCTTAATGGAAATGTTAGAATAGACAACCTCTTTCACTAGATAACAGCCACCAATTGTTGTGATCTCTATCTTATTTACAAGCAGTCTCAGGCTACTTGGATTTCTCTTAGACTAATAGAAATCCCAAATTCTCATGTGAGATGACCCTTTTTCCTATATTAAATATTGAAAATGTTATCTTTAGTATACTGATAATACTTATTGAAAATGAATCTTTAGACAATATTGATAATGCATATTGAAGATGGATGTTTTGATGATCCATTTCAATGGCTTCACAGTTAGCTAGATTTTGAAGAGTCAATAACAAGATGCACTGTTATTGCTCCACATTATAATAGGTCTCATGGAGATCACTCAACACTGCTTTGAACACTAATCTGCATTAGAGATTTGAATATTTTTTTAGGAGAGTACTCATGTTAATATATTGCAGCAAGGAATCAGAATCTTGTGGCACCTTAAAAAGCCAACAAGTTGGTATTTTAAAAATCATCATATACTATGAAGTCAATTCTGGCTTATTACCAAAGATTTCCCAGGTAGAGAATACTCAGAAGTAGTTCACTATTCCTTTCTTCTGCCTGTGTCCTGGGACTGCACCTTTCCCAAAGCCACACAGGCTGGGCTGTTCTGGGATGCACAATGGGAAATCTAAATCCTAACCTCTGGCTTCATAGCCAGATACCTAAACCCCTAAGCTATCCATTCAGCTGCAGTTTAAAACAATGGCATCTTAAAGACTAAGAAAGCAGACTATAGAACATTATGACAAATGCAATATGTCATGGGATTCTTTTGCTTTGTTGGATCACTTTAAGATCCCTTTTTCTAGTCATCAAAATAGGTTTAAATCTTATCTGTAATAATCTGCAATTACTGCTTATATTCTCTACTTAGATATCTCTTAAATTATTATTGATTATGTAGCATATCTGATGTATTTAGTAACCTTTGGGGGTTGGCTCTAGTACTAATAGATTTTTAAAGACTAACTTATTTTGCTTCTTTTTTCAGTTGCTCAAGAATTTTCTAGAAAAGGGAGAAACTTCTGTTTAACACTACATCAACTCAAATGCCTTTCCCAATTTATAAACCTTTTTTTGTTGATGGAAGAAAAGGTTGAAGAACTGTCTTCGGAAATGCTGTTATTACCATGCCTTTCTGAGGACAAAAATGTTCAAGGTAATGTACATTTTTACCTTATTTTTCCTTTGAAAGATTTGTCTTGTAAAAATACAGTAGATGGAATAATTGGGACAGGAAAATAGCACACCTCTTCATCACTCATGCGACATCACCTTATTTCTGGTATACACCTTTGAAACGTTTCTTTTCTCAGTCATGTCTAACATATTTCTCCATTATGAATAAAATTATATTCTATAATGAATAAAATTATGATAAGCAAGAACCAGAGCTATTCATAGAATATAATAGCCATAAACCTAAATCTTGTGTGTGATGAAAAACTGAAAAATGAACTGAATTTTATCTTGTCAGGGTGGGAAGATCTGAACCTAGATTGGGGTGGTGGTAGCAGACATCTGCTGGTGCATTGAGGCCTTCTTCCACTTCCCTTTCCCTTTCCTTATGCTATTTCAAAGCTTGTCCCAAAGGGTCATTTTCCTCTGGCTTAGACTTTGAAGCTATACAGGCAGCCCTTTACTGCTGATGGAAACCATTCTGTCAGTGGAACATTCTCATTTGAATCCTCCGCCTAAGCTGAAATGGTGTGACGGAAAGCTGCAACCCATATGGATTGGAGAAAGATAGCAACCTTCTTTTAATAGTTATGCACTAAAGGTCTTTTGTGAACTTTCTTTAAAATATGGGGCTAATACGGAGACACAGTGCTAGAGGTCCTGGACGAGGCTGCCATATTTCTCTTCAAGGAATTGCATAGTTATTTATGCATAGCAAAATAAGTAGGCTATTTTATAAATCGGCTGAATTTTCTCAACATTGCATTAATTGAAATATTGAGTCAGTTCCTCCTGTGAAAAGGCCTGATTAAGTCTGCACTGAAGACATGCTACTTAGTTACAGAAATGTGGTGGAAAGTGTGTACTAGAACATGAAGTTTGTGTGTGTTGTGTCGTTACAGTCGTGACTGACTCTTCGTGACTCCACATCTATGGAGTTTTCTTGGCAGAAATACTGGAGCGGCTTGCCAGTTCCTACTCTAGGCGCCTATGTTATATGACAATTTTAAGCTTATTGTTCAGAACATTGTGCATCTCCATCAAAAATAAAGTACTTTGAAAGTTCTTTATATTTTATTTTATTTTTGCCATATATAGCATTTGAGTTATAGCTAAACCAGGAGGTTTCTTGGCCATCATTTTCCCTCTAGACCCAGCGATGACAAAGAGCAATGGCTGCATAAATTGGATGTAAGAAGAACACTTAGGGTTTATCTCAGAAAAATCAAAGATTTCAGATCTTCTGACAGATTGTTTGTACTCTTAGGGGGTCTTAAGAGGGGTCAAATGGCTTCTAAGAGTTCCTTAGCTAGATGGTTAAGGAACTGTATTAGGGAGGCGTATGTAGTTAAGGGTAAAGTGGCTCCCAGGGTTTGTAAAGCTCATTACACTAGGACTATAGCTGCTGCTTGGGCGGAGAGGTCGAAGGCTTCCACATTGGAAATTTGCAAGGTGGCCACCTGGGCTTTTCTTCATATGTTTTCATAGTATTATCACTTGGATGTAGTCTCTTCTTCAGATTCTGCTTTTGGTAGGTTGCTTGTGAACCAAAAAAAGAAGAAGAAGAAAAAGGAACTGGGAAGAAAAGAGAGGTACATAGTTCACACTACTTCTGGCTGCCATCAAGACAAGTCCTTTGCAGTCTGCACAATGGAAGCCTATGAAGGCCAATTTAGGTGGTTGCTTAAATAGAAGTTACATCTCAACGAAGTACTGCCCACTGATGCTGCCTGATTGTAATCCCATGGCAGATAATAGCACCAAGGGACACAGTAGAAAAAGGTGAACACTATCAAAAATATATACATAGCAGGCATACTGAATCAACCTAGCCTTTTTGTAGTTCAGTTTGAATGCTCTGGAATGTAATCCACTGCATTTTTATTCCTATAAAACATTGCTTCATTTAGAACAGCAGTCATTTCAAACAAATTATATTCAAATTTACTGTGTTGATTTTCATTGTTCCTATAATTTTAATGCCTAGAAATTGAAGTTCTTCCCACTGAGGGCTGAGTGTGTGTGAAGCACTGAATTTTAACAAAACAAATGAATAATATTCACAGCCTGAGCAAGCTAAGAAGTGTCTGGCCGCAATCATTATTGGATTGATAAACATGATAAATGTTTACCAGATTTTTTTAAGTGGATATGCTCCTCACTTGCTTTCCACTACCATAAATGAAGGACCACCAGGGTTAGCCTCTTAGATTTTGTCATTTTCATTCACACTTGGGACTTCTCCTAAGGAAGGAGGCCTATACTCTGAGTTCCTATATCTTTTCTCCATCCCTGGAATTATCAGAATAAATGGAGGATTTATGAGTGGCGAATTAATTTGTCTCGTGACGTTGAGAAGAATTAACCTTTTATTTCCAATGAGTTGTCTACTATACCTGCTGTTCTGTTCTCCTTAATTTGCACTGTCGTTGGGTTAGTGGAATGCTCAAACATATCTAGTGCAGTCATTATCACAGGATATGTTATCTTTTGAAGGAACCTGGAACATTCAGCAGCAGCCATGGATAAAGCAGAACATCTTTATTTAGAATGAAAAATGTTTGGCCAAATTATGTTCTCCTTCTGCCCTTCCAGTGCGCTATTCTTTCCTCTGGTCTTTCAGAAGTCTCTTGTTGAGATTTTCAAAAACATCTAACATGCTTTTCATCTTCCTTTCACCTTCCCCCCCCCCCATCCCCATTTCAGCAAGAAAGGTGAACTTTAGACAGATCCGATAATGAGTGCCAAGAAAAGCGTTTTCCAGTGGAGCTCTTTGAAACCACTCTGGGCAAACTTGTCAAGGCCTTTAGGTTTTCAAGCTTTGCCTCAGGGGACTAGAAAGATTTGCAAAGGCCTTTCCTTCACAGATTAAGAAGAAATCTATTACTTCACATAAATCTCTAGAAGCAATATAAAAGAAGAGCACAATCAGATTTACAAAGTCATTGCCCTAATGGATAGCTTTTGAAGTCAGATACAGGTTAGGTTGTCTCTGTATGTGGATCCTAAAAATAGCAGGTTTTGTAATAAAGATTATTTTTAAGATGTAGGATGATGAACAGATGAAATTTGCATTCAGAACATAGCACTCAAAGAGATTTTATTTTTATTGTCTTGCAAGAACTTCCTTGGAATGGTATAAAAGTTTTGGAAAATATCTGTAAAATGCTTAGCAAAATGTCTGTAAATCTTTCCTTTGTTTTTTTAAAAACTGGTTTTCATCAGGTCCACCTGTCCCCTTTAACCATGATTGTTATGAAAGAACACCAGCTTTCTAACCAGGAGAGACATTTGTAACCCCCCCATCCCTCCTGGTGCATGTGGTAACAATTCAGTAGACGTTACTACTAGAGTACCCTTTGATAGCATGAAAGTCATGAAAGTATCATTTTACTTCCAGTTATTGGTAGAGGTATATTTTCAAATTGTGCTGAGTTTTGTGTCTTTGATTTTCTCTGCGTTCTTATCTGTATAATTTGAATCATTTGGCTCTGTGTTCTTTGGAAAGTACAAATCTTTGCATTTGTTGAATTGTATTATCAGTGTTTGCACTTCTGGAACACAAGACTAATCACATGCATTTATGAGTTATTTAAAGTGGCACAATATCTTTGTACCTGTGCCCTGAGGTGTGTGTGTGTGTTCTGTTCTCTTAAGTCACATATAACTTACAGTAGCCCCAAAGGGGCTACTAAGTTTGGGCATGCCTTGGCTACTTGTTTCAAAGTACTGTGTGTGTATATATAAGAGATGTTTAAGAAGTGGTTTTGCCAGCCCCTAGTCACCTAGTGAGTTTCAGTGGGCAAGTGGAAGTTTGAACTGATATCTCCTGAGTGGTTGCTATACGCTACAGAGAAAATTGCTTATTTGCTGACTGTGTTAGGAGAAACTGATTAATTCATATGTTTTTGTTGGCTGTCTGCAGGTGAGTCAGCAGCAGTAACTGCTGTAAGTCACTAGTGAAAGGGATAGGGGAGAGAAGTGGTTACATGAGCAAAGCAAGCTGAAGTGGGAAAGGGACTAGATAAAGCAGGGAAGAAAGGTATCTGATCTGACCCTTATGTAGATACTTGAAATGTACCTTCTTGAGATAATTATTTTCCTGTGAACATAGCTATGAAATTCAGTTAGGACAAACAGCCAGGATGTGATTCACCAAAGTTTGCATCAACACATGACGACTTCATGTGTGATCACATCCTCAGACAAGAATACTGTCAGTTTTGCTATTGAAATGTGAGAATTAATGAATGTTTTCAGTGTGAAAAAAATGGGATTGGATTTAAAGTCCATAATAAGTGACAAACTGAACAGTAGTTCTTAATCTGTATGAATGTAAGATGATGCATGTTACTATCTACAGATGGTTGACTTTGCATTAGGGGTTGTGGTGCTTTACTGAAAATTCTTCCTTGTGGTCTCTGTCTCACAGATATGGGGCCTGGCTCTTCTTCACTCCCTTCCCCGTCATCCCTCAGATGTTTGGGAATGTTATAGATTGTATGGAGCTCTTGACTTCCAGCAACAGGAGGGGTAGCAATATCAGGAACATAGCAAACAGTGATGTTTCTGTGGTCATGAAAATCTGCCTACATTTAATGTTGTATTTATGTATCATCACAAGATTAATTTCATGGGGTAACCAAAATCTGAGAAAAATCTCTGATGGAGGAACTTGCGGGTCTGGTCTTCCTCTCCTCAGATTTTGAGTAATTTTCCAGATACATGCTTTCCTTTCATAAATTACGTACTCAAGAGAGCCTGCCTTCCCACCCTCAGCCCACATGGACCTCTGGAAAGATTTGCTGTAAAGCTTAGTAAAAATAATACAAATTGGCCCTGCATTATCCTGTATTCTGTCTTGTTATATCATTTAATCATTGTATATTTGTAAAAAATATATTTTTAAAATCCTCGTAATGGCACAAATGTGCCTATTCCTTACAGTCTCATCCGTCTGTCTCAGAATATATGGTCTACTCTTAGAACATGGAATCATAGAATAATAGGTCATGGCTGGACATCCTGTGGCACTACTATTGCTCATGCTTTCACTGGATGGCTCATGTTTAGCAGTGTACCTGGGTATAAAATACAGTGGTACCTTGACTTACGAATTTAATCCGTTCCGAATGCATGCTCTTAAGTCAAACCACTCTTAAGTCGGGGTGCCTATCTAAAAATTGAAAAAAACAAGTTAAAGAAATCAAAAAAATGGAAAAAAAATTGTAAGTCGAACAGACCATAAGGCGGCAGTTAAAATGCCAACAGTTTTCTGCTCTTAAGTCGAATTGCTCTTATGTCAAGCTGCTCTTAAGTCGGGGTACCACTGTAATAAGAACCCATGTTTGCCATTGTGGCATACACTTTCCCCTAGGCCTAAGTACTGTACTGAGGACTTTCTGCTGGGAATTGCAGCTGATGCAGTTATATACTTCTGGGTCCTAGTGGGCTCCAGACTCTAGAACAAATAGTAGCTTCCTGCTATAGGCACAGTCACTCTCATTGTGAAGCTGATATAGATAGACCATATTCATGTCTGCTGCCATTGTGCGGTTGTGACCACAACATGCCTGGCATGCTGAGCAGCAGATCATTCTGAGTTTTCAGCTCACCATCCAGTGGCAAGGGCTTTTCCAGAGATGTTCTAAGGGCAGGGGCAGGGCTGTGGAGTTGGAGTCAGAGTCAGAGTCGAGGAGTCAGAGTCGGAGGAAATTTTGGGTACCTGGAGTCGGAGTCGGAGTTGGCAAACAATGCACTGACTCCGACTCCAACTCTGACTAAATTTAGATTGGATTTTTTTAAAAAAGCAAATTTAAATGTCCCAATTCACAAAAAGTTATAATTAATTACTTCTCTGCTGTAAGAATAGTATTGAGGCCTCCAGGGCCATGGCTTATTGCAGGCCGGCGGCCTCCCCCTTCGACCCTTGCCCTGCATGACTTATTAAATATGTGGGAGGGAGTATGACTAAGTGGGCTTCCATTATTTCCACTGCCTCCTTCAGGGAGGGGGTCTTTCCCTCTTGCCTGAAGGAGATGGTGGTGAAGCCCACCCTAAAGAAATCTGCCCAGGCATTGGAAGAATTGGCCAACTACAGTCAGATTGCCAACGTCCCCTTCCTGGGCAAGGTCATCGAGATGGTGGCCGCCGTCCAGATCTAGTTGTTCCTGGAGGAAGAACAAGTCCTTGACCCATTCCAGTACGGGTTCAGGCCGTATCGGGGGACTGAGATAGTCTTAGTTGCACTGCAAGATGACCTCCTCCGGGGAGCTGAAAGGGGTTGCTCTACCCTGTTGGTCCTCCTGGATTTCTCAGCGGCCTGTGATACCGTCAACCACGGTATCCTGCTGGACCGGCTTTCCAGGGTGGGGATCAGGGGCACAGTATTCAGCTGGATCCGGTCCTTCCTGGAAGACTGGCCCCAGCGTGTGCAGCTTGTGTGTGTGTGGGGGGGGGGGAAGCTGTCAGCTCCCTGGGTGCTCCCTTGTGGGGTCCCACAGGGGTCGGCTCTTTTCCCCAAGGAATGCATAAAATACATTCACATATTAATACAGAGGAGTCGGGGAGTCGGAGTCGGAACATTTATCTACCGACTCCACAGCCCTGGGCAGGGGTATATTCCATGGTTTTCCAAGATGTGTCTGAAAACCATGGGATGTGCAACATTTTAATTGCTGGACCCACATCCATTTGCTAGTTTTCCTGGGCTTACTTTGACCTGTTAATCTGATGTTTAGTAATTTCCTATGTTTTATTTTAAGCCAAGTGTTCTTTAGCTAACTGTCTTTTTAAAATGAACATATTCATAGATAATTGCTATAAACATTGATCTGCCTCCTCCAAGGCTTTCCCTCAACTTCCTCTTCCCCTGGTTCTTCCCACTACAAAAGCTTTATGTAAGAAAGGGTGATTAATCTGTTCAGAGCCTTTTCTCTTATCCAGTATTCAAAAATATATATAACCAGCATAGAATACCACAAACCTTAACCTCTAAATAGCAGTGATAAATGTTAATATTATTTTCTATTTTGTATATAAAAATCAAGACTAAATCCATGCATAAGGGCTGTGCACCTCTTGTGCTTTTTGAAGGCTAGTCTGTGGCTCAGTATTTTCAATGTTGGACTCTTTTCATTAAAATACAAAACAGAGCACATGATCTTATAAAGGAAGCTTGGTTTGAAACCTGAAATTTGCTTTCTTTCATTACTAGCATTTCAATGCAGCTTAATGAGTATCTTTATGGAACTTATTGATATATCAGAAGGTGTTGCAGACTAGCAGTTTTTCCACAGGCTTGTTCTTAACTTTGATCCCATTTTTTCATACTGTGCAGGAGTTCTGAAGAAAGCTGGTGGGGAGTTTTTAATAGGGGAAAGTGGAACAAATGACACCAGTGTGCTTCCAGAACAGTTACTTCAGGTAAAAAAGGTGAGTAAAATACAAATTGAAAAGTCCATCACTTTAACTGACATTTTGGTGCTGTCAAAGTAGATAAAAGTCTAGAAAGAGAATCCTTAGAAATATCTTATATCCAGACATTAATAGTTTCACCCTTATTACTAACTAAAGTCTGATGAGACTGAGGTTGGGAACAAAAAAGCTGTATGTCAATGTTTTTGAAGATACGAAAGCCTTCTAAATAAATTTGAATTGGCACTATTAAATTAACAAATATATTCAATGTTTTGAATGTTTCCTTGATTAGTTTGAAAACTAGTTTGAAAAGCAAGGACGTATTTAAGCATAAGCTTCCTACTAATTTGGTTATTTCCATTTTCCATGATTCCTGTAGACACCCCTTATTATGTTATATGTAAACATTATATAAAAATTCTTCTCCCATTTTGATCAATAAAATTTTTAAGTTATACATCACAGTCAAAGCAAGAGTTATTAAAGTTCATAAACAGCAATTGTGCAAGAATTTGGATAAACAAAAATGGACCGAAGACTTCATTATTCACTATTAGCAATGAGCATAAAGTGAGTCATGCCATGGATGCAATGTGTCCAACTTTTGATGACTCAACACCACTCTTTTTGTGCCCCTATCTATATACTATAGATTAGGATCCACATATGCAGAAGAATTTTAAATACTTTTGGAAGAAAATCTTATGTTCTTTCAAACTGATTCTTAAGAAACAAAATTGATTCTTGAGAAAAACTGAATTGTCATCCTGATGCTAACGACTTCAAACACCATCTAAATGCATGGACCCACCTAATATATTTCTTTTAGGCCCTTTTCCCCCTTGAAATGCCTCCCCTCTTCTTGGAGACAGACTCTATGTCTCATCACAAAACACTATTGAATGTCCCATTTTCAATTTAAAAGAAATTGCCTGTCTGAAAAACTAAATTCCATCCCCCCCTTGAGTGTTCAGAATTATTTGTGCAGTTCTTTGTCTCTTGACTTATGTTTCATTCCTCATTGTCTGTTTTTACTTATACTGTATCACATCCTGTTTGGTTAAAGCAGTGTGCAGTCAACATGAATCATCAGCAGAATCTGAAAACATCTCTAAAAAGTTATAGTTCATTTTAATAACATGCACAACAACTAATATGAAAACAAGCAAAGCCGTACTGTGCTTGCTTGAACATGTGGATTTTGGTTATTTTCCCCAAATTAATTGTCGGTTTGTGTACCAAAACAACATACTGTATACTGGAAGTCAGAATAGTTGCAAAAAGCTCTCTCCTCTTTTTCCTGCCATTTCCAAAAGAAAGAATCTTGAGTATTATAATGACTTAAATCTTAAAAAAAACACCAAGGGAATATGCTTGGAGTAACAAGAAAAAGGCATGGAAGTTTAACTAGAATATAGTTTTATCACATTAGAAATTGCCATTTACCAATTTAATCCCAACTGTTCTTCTCTCCAAACCACACCCAAAGATGTGGGGAACTTTTTGATCTCAAATGTTGCATTGTTCCCCAGGGAGAATTTCAGTCCTGCACACTAACTGTGTTAGCTGCTCAGACCCTACTGGAAATGGCTTCCCCTTCTCTTATATGCCATTCTTGAAGATGTACATTCTCTCTCCTGCATGCATGCACACATGCACGCACACGTGCTCATGTAGACATGCACACACTTCCCAGGTCTTTCCATTACAATCAGCATGGTTCTCTTTTCATCTCCTCTGTGGTTAGCCAAGATTCTTGTCACTCTACAATGTGAAGGAAAAGTCAAATGAAAGACGTAGGGGAATGAGCTTCCCTCTGACAGCTGTAGAAGGAGAGGTACAGGACTTAACTAACAGGTTGGTGAGTCAAAAGGAATTTTGTCAGACAGGAAATACTTCATGTTAACTGGGCTACAGAAGTACCAAGGGCTTTCTTTGGTTTAGGTAGTATTAAAATGGCAATATTTTACTGTTCACTATGTGTTGTACCATCTATTTCAGTCTACCACGCTAGAATTCAGCTGGAGAAGTGCATTTAAAGACCTGTCTTCTTCTGTGGCACACTGTATAACAATTGCAGTTGAAGATTTTTCTAGTAAAATTCTTCAACAGGAACAGAATGAACAGACTGCAGCTACCTACTATGTTATGCGTCTCATAAATGTGCGACACATGAAGAAATCCTGGGGTATCATCTACGAGGAAGAGCAACCAAAACAAATTGCAAAGGCATGTATCAAAAGATTCATAACCCATCAAAATTTCAGGCTCTCAAATTTGTTTCTGTTGCCTTGAATTACTAGCAATATTAATACTATTGTGAAAATCATATACTGTATATAGAAAATAATTATTATATATAATTAATATATATAAATATATATAGAAAATAATTATTATATATAATTAATATATATAAATATATATAGTATATAATACCACATACTATATAATACTTAAATATATATAACACTGTATATATAATATAATACTATATATTATTATATAATACTATATAATACTATATATAATTACTGTACTGTATATAGAAAGAATTTTTGGGATGCTCTCAAAGGAAAGAACAAGTTGTGAAAGTGAATGGAATTCTTGTTAATAACATAAGATACACTTATAACACTGTCCTGCTTGCAAGATGTCTGGCATATTTGCAAGGATTATTGGATTCTGTTGCTGCAGAAAGCAGTGCCATAGGATTGTGACTTAATGTGAAGAAGACAAAATGGATGGTTATCAGTAAAAAACAGTGGTTCACAGAACCTTCTCAAGATTGACAGTGATATAATTGAGAGAGTATCATCTTATAAATACTTGGGATGCTTTGTCAAAGATAACTGGGATCCTTCACGTGAAATTTGTTGTAGAATTGAACAAGCTAGAAATTACTTCCAGAAAATGAGGAAAGTCTTGACAAACTGAGACTTATCTATCAGACTTTGTACTCAGATACCTCAATTGTATGTATTCAGCATAATGGTGTTGAAACTTGGACCCTTACAGACGTATTATGCAGGAAGCTGGAAGCATTCAAAATGTGGATGTACAGACAAATTCTGAAGATACCTTGGATGGCAAGAGTCATTAATATGGCTGCATTACAGCGCATGAATAAAAAGTTAGAAAGCGTCAATACTGCAAAGAGAAGAAAATTGCAATATTTCGGACACATAATGCACCATAAGAAATACCATCTCCTGCATGTTGTCCTTCAACATTTTGGCTTAAGAACTTGTCAATGATCCGCACTGAGCATAGCTGCTTTGTTTAGAATAGCCTTTGATAGAAACCAGTTCAGGCTACTGATCGCCAACGTTCTACGAGGACATGGCACTCGAAGAAGTATATAGAAGTAATAATTGAAATAGACTTAATTCTAGGAAAACATTAACTTTAAACTACTTTTGCATTCTTTTTATTTGCAGTTACAGTATACGTATGGCCTTTGTTTATTAGCTACAATTGAAATGCCTACTGAATTTTAACATGGAGGGAAAGCTTCTATCTTACAATGTGTTTGTGCAAATAATATACAGTACTGTAGTGTTTATCACTTGGAAGATCTTTAGCAGAGAGGAGAACATATTAGAACAGAAAGGCTTTTTTCAGATTTGAAGGATGGTGGGAGAGAATTTGGAGAATAGGTGCAGAAGCAGTGAATTGAAGGTTGAAGCCTACAGGATTACTGTATAACCAGACAGTCTAAGTTAAAAACAAGCCTGCCTAAATAAAATAAAATAAAATGCCTTCCCTCTATTTTACTTCTCTTCATACTTTGGGTCAATTGGTATATACATCAGAATTGATGGCAATGTTTGCCTTGGCTGACTCATATGTGTGGATTTACCTCTTTTTAAAAAGTGCTCTTTCTGTTCTGTGAAATATGTTAGTAGGGATCTGTTTGAAGTGAGAGTTGAAGAAGTATGCTTAGTCCTCTTGCTGCAGCTTTTCTCTCTCACCATGGTTCCAGATGCATGATTATCTTAATAAAATAAAATGTTTTCATTTTGTATAGAGTGAAAAGTTCAACCTAACAGTACTTACTATCTGATACTTGACCACATACACCAGTGTATATGTAATCCAGAGACTAGTCTTTACCTACCTTTGCTCAAATATATAAGCAATATTTGAAGAGAGTACACGGTTCATATGATTCATTAGCTTGGGACTTAAAACTGTTGGAGAAGGATTAACACAAGAGGAAGCAAACATTGTGGCTTGTGCTCCAGCTAGTGGATTTTTTTAATGTTCTGCTTCCCCTGGAGTCTTTGGAGGGTATGGTTCTTGGTGTATTTGTTGCATTTTATAAATGTCGCCAGCCATTTTGAGCCCTCTATTTTATAAATCAGATAGAAATTAACACAATCAGTAAGTCATATAAACATATAACTTGCTCTGATTGCAGGGGAGAAGACTTCAAATGATGTAACTACTGTGAAGGATATGTGTGGCTGTTTTTTCCACTAGTTTAAAGCTGACATATGCAGCAATACAAATCATAAGATTTTTTAATACAAGAAAAATGTCATGTTTTCAAATACTTATTGGTCTTGTTAATTTGTAACATTTTCTTCATCTGGTGAATATTAGTATCAAGTTATATTTTCTACGGCTTTTATGTTATTACTTGCATTGTACATATTTTTTCCATCTTAATACAAGTGAAGCTAGTATAATATAACTTATTTTTAATGTCAAATATTGGTTCTTCATTATAGATATTGAATAATTATATTGTAACTGAAAGCTACTTTTATATTCCGTAGTTTTGTTCTGACATCATGGAAGAGCTTGACACCTTGCTTCCATTGGCTCTGGCTTGCAGAGATCAGTCTCTTGAAGAAATTAGAGCAAACTTTGTTGAGGCCTGCTGCAAAGTAGCAACAGCTGTACTGAGAAGACTGGAGGACAGAAGTAAAGATATCCCTTCCAGAGCTCCACTGCAGAATCTGTATACTATCTTCTCCACAGCAGTGCATGTCTATCAGCATTTTAAAACATATCATAATTTGATGAAAGAGACCAATAGAACGTGAGTGCCTACCATTGTGCTGTTTAAATGTTTTCATAGATGCACCCATGTAAATGAAACTCTTCCAATTCAATGGCAGAACAGACATCTTTTTTTCTTAACTGATGCCTAAAACTAGAGATCCCGTGTGTTTCAGCTGTTTATATGGGGAAAAGTCCTTTCAAATTGGTTTTGGCTGAAAACAGTAAAAGCCCCTCCCTCCTCCCAGTGGCAGAGAAAAGAATCCATATTGAGACCAAACTAATTTGAATTGGTCTTTGCACCACTCCTCCTAAAACCTAATAGTAACGTGTAAAGGTTGCTTGCAACCAGAGAGGCAACCTTTGCTTTATTTATTCCTTCTCTTTTGTTTCCACATTTATCTATTGACCTGGACACATTTAAGCTATTGATTTTAATTGAAATCCTTCTTACAGGGGAAATAAACCCCATTGGACACAATGGAGGTTACATGTATAGGATTATTGTTTGCATTGTTCAATTATCAATAAAAAGGGCATTCCTAACATTTAAAGATAAAGAGTTTGCAAATAAATATTTATGCAGAGATCAGAGCCTCAGATCTTGTTCCTTTTTGAAGGATAGAATATATACCGAGTATAAGTCGACCCGAGTATAAGTCGGCCCCCCTAATTTAAACCCCCCAAAACTGGGAAAATTTATTGACTCAAGTATAAGCCTAGGGTGGAAAATGCAGCAGGGCCTGACTCCTCCTCCTTTGTGAGCTGGGTGTGCGTGTCATGTTTAAAATGACTTTTAGCCACCGAGGCAAGTGCTTGAGTTGGTGGCTAAAAGTCGTTTTAAACATTGTTTTAAAAGGACTTTTTAAAAAGTCATTTTAAACTTGGGGGTCAGGAGAAGTGGCACACAATATTTAAAAGGACTTTTAGCCACCGACCCAAACTTGCCTCAGTGGCTAAAAGTATTGACCCGAATATAAGCCGAGGACCCCTTTTTTCAGCCCAAAATTAGGGCTGAAAAACTAGGCTTATATTCGAGTATATACAGTATCTGCTTTAGGAAACCATTATTAAATTAAGAAGTCCTGGTTGCCACTTCCTATTTGATTAAGGATGTTAAACAAAAACATGCATTAGAAGAATATGCCAACTCATCTTTTTTGCTTATTGATCATAATCCTATTGGGATTTTATGTTAGTGGTAAGTGTAAATAGTTTAAATCACAGCAGCAAATTGCTGATAGGCATTTATGTCAGTGGTCTTTTTCTTTCTTTGTTCACATAGAACACTGAACAATATAAAATTATGGGCTTATATGAAATATAGGTAAAATTAAACATATTAAACTGCTAAGATATTTAGACTGTTTTTGGCCAGAAGTGGGCTATTTCAAAAGTGTTACCTTGGTTATTTGCTAGAGCTTCTAATAATATTGCTAGAGCTTCTTACAATACTAATAAATTACTGACTAACATGGGCTAGAGCCACCGGAAGTCCTATTCTGTGGCAGAAAAGAAAGTAATGGCAGCTTTCTTTATCACCATTCTGTGTCCCTACAGACAGACAGACAGACAGATTTTATACACTGAGCTGTTTGGTATTTTTATTAGAGCATTCTTTTAAATAAAAACATTCCTTAAAAGTCATAATTTTCTAGAAGTGTTACATAGAATTGCACATTGTGTTTCTACAGCCAGACTATTTCTATCTGTATTTTTCTTTCAGTGTGATGACAGCATCATTTGTTTAAAACAGAATAGTAATCTGCTGGAACAGCAGATGTATATTTTCAAACAGTTATTATAGCAAAGACCAGATATTAAAGGGAACATAGGTTGGACTTGAGATTTAGAGAGAAATGAATGATGGATATTTAATAATCCAAATCATTTTTACCACTGTGGATTGTTATCTTGTACAGCACTGCATTTAAATCTTTCTTTTGTTAATCTCTTTGAAAAGACCCCTACTTGAAGAGCCTCTCCAACAGTATCAGGAATTGATCAGTGTTCTTCGGTTTCAAATTACAAACTACTGCATCAGAATTTGTGCTACTAGCATTTTACAGGATGCAGAAAGTCATTACTGGGATGATAACAAAGCGTTTTATGAGGTATGAGGTTAACTTTACGGTCCTCTTTTGCACACATGTCTCTGGTTATTAAACCAATTTAAACCATAGCTATAATGTATTTGAATATGAGGTTGTATTTTAAGATTGTAATTCTACTATGGTTGTCCATCCAAATGTCCCCTTACTTCAGTGGATCTTACATTCATGCAATCATGTGTAGATTAAACCTCATGTGTAGATTTAGGACAGTATATTTCATGATGATTCATATTGTCATACACAGAGCAACCTATGACAACCTATAATCACTTATATGATTACTTCTGGATGCTTTTCATGGTAATTTATATCCATACGGAAATAGAGCTTTGTGTACTTCATAATACATCCAACTGCAGTTTTTGCTAAAATATAGTATGGTTCAGAGACATCTTCTTTTTGCCAGCATCAAATCTAGAAATGAATTGCCTCACGTTAAACAGACAGTGCTTGTATGGCTTGTTGCATAGTACTTGCATCTCATGGACAGTTGAGAAGCTTCAACAAACAAACAAATAAAAATAAACTAGTGTTAATTGGCCACTGAAAATTTAGGCTGTAGGATGCTTAGTTTTAAGTAGGTGACAGGATTCTGGCAGGATGGATTCAATGTAAATTAAATTAATTTAAATCACAATTTAAATTTTAAAAAGGTGATATAAATCAATTGGATTTTAAACATTTGATTTTTTTCCACCCTAGATTCTGGCCATTTATGTTGTAATGAGCTGTCAAGTCAATTTAGAAATAAGCAGTCTCCAAAATGTCCTGTCCTCAACAGTTCCTCTACTCTTATAAACTCAAGGCTATGGTTCTCTTAGCAAGTCAACCCATTTCATATCTGGAAGCTGAATCATGGCAACTGGACTTCTTTTCTTGAGAGAGTGAAACATTTCGCTGCTCATCCAAACAGCTTTGTCAGACTAATGAAGTTGTTTGGATGAGCAGCGAAATGTTTCAGTCTCTCAAGAAAAGAAATCCAGTTGCCATGACTCAACTTCCAGATAAAGTATCTGACAGAACGGCTCCTCCCAAAAAGAACTGCCAGAATCACTTGTTCAAGCCAGGTGGGCTATCTGCAGGTACCGACCCTAAGGGACGCCCAGAAATCATCAACAAGGAAACGAGCCTTCTCGGTGGTCGCACCTCATCTGTGGAACGAGGTTCCCCAAGAGATTCATTCGCCTGGCACGCTCACTACCAGCCTTCAAGAAATTGATGAAAACCTGGCCTTATAGGTTGGCCTTCCCTGATTATTCTGATTCAACCAACTTATATAAGTAGGATGCTGTCATTTCCCCCGCCTTATGATAATTTTTATTAGTTATTTTTTCCCATTTGTTCTTATTTTGGATTTTTAAATCATTTTGATTTATTGTATTTGTGCTTATTTGTTTATTTGTTCCTTTTATTGTTATGATTTGAGTATTTGGTTTGATTGATTAGTTTTTATTTTCTATTTTAAGTTGTTTAATCTATTTTTATATTTTGTATATGTTTGTAAACCGCCCAGAGAAGCTTTTTTGCTAGATGATTGCGGTATATAAATCAAATAAATACATAAATAAATAAATAAACTCACATGGATGACTCAGAATCTTCACAGAAAACCCATCTCGTATTTGGTTTCTTTTTTCTACTGTCTTCAACTTCTTCTAGCTTTGTGATCTTTTCTGGAGAATCTTAATTTCTCCTGTTTGTCTCTAAAGTTTGACAATCTGTTTTGTCATTTTTGCCTCCAGAGGTAGTTGAGGCTTGATTTGTTTTAAGGATCTATTTGTTCATCTTTCTAGGTATCAGGATATCTATAAAACTCTCCTGTATTTCAAATGAATCTTTCTTTTTCTGTCAGCCTTCTTCACTGTTTAACTTTCATATCCATACATAGTGATCAGGAATACAATAACATGGATAATCTTGGCTGTGGTCCTTATAATCCTTACACTTTATGATATTTTCTCATTCCAATATTGCTGCTGTTCTGATAATGGTCTCGATTTGGATTGATAATTGAACCAAGGTATACAAAATCTTTCACTATTTCAATTTCTTTATTGTCAATATTAAAGTGGTCTGGTTCATCTGTGTAGGCCCAGTGTACTGTTGTGGACATAGTGTTGGATTAGAACCCAAGAGGCCTGGGTTTGAATTTCCACTGTGGGAGTCGAACTGGGAAAACCACTGTTTACCTAAAGAGCCCTGTTAGGGTCACTACAAGTCAGTTCTGACATGACAGCATGTAACTGCAACAGGTCTTCTGTAGTCATGATTTGCGTCTTCTTACTGTTCAAGTGCACTTTTGCTTTGGCACTTTCTTCCTTCAATATCATTTCAGTTTTCTGCCAGTAAAATGGTATCAGCTGCCAGTAAAATGGTATTGGCACTTTCTTCCTTCAATATCATTTCAGTTTTCTGCCAGTAAAAAGACATCAGCTACATGTCTTAAAATGTTGAAGTTTTTTCTACCTGTTCTCATTCCTCTTTCAATTGAATCTATTTCTGCTTTCCATATAATATGCTCTATATACAAATTGAATGTACCCTTATTTGACACCTTTGCCTATAGAAAACCATTATGTCTCTCCATATTCTGTCCTAACAGTAGCTTCCTGTCTACAATGCAAGTTGCACATCAGAACAAGCAAGTGTTGAGGCATACAGTTTCTACCAGAAGAACCCATAGTTTCTCATTATCTACACATTCAAATATACACATAGCCTATAAAGTATTCTGTTCTTCTGAAGTTCTTTGGTGCTCTCCAGTAACCAGTGCATATTCACAATATAATCTGAAATGTCACTTCCTTGGACTCCATCTTGAACAGTAGGCATTTCTCGCTCCATATAAGGTAAACACCTTTATTGAAACATCCTTGACATCACTTTACTTTCATGGAACTTAGAACAATGATCCTATAGTCACTGCACCCTTCACATCTTTTTTTATTAGGCATGTGAAAGTATATTGAACACTACAGCCTATGGATCATTGTTTTATTTTCCATATTAGCTGACATAATCTTGTTGGGATTTAACAAATTCAGTCTCTATGTTTTGAAATGGCTCTATCAATATCCTGTCTACCTCAGTGATTAATTTCCTTCCAATGGTTTCAGAGCAGCTTTCACTTCCGTTTCTAGAACTGCCAGTTTTTCATTGTAGGGATTCCTGTTCAAGGAAATCTGCCATCCCTTTATCTTTTCTGTGTGGGCCATCCGTATACTGTTCTCTGCACTTCTGAATTCCTAGTTTAAGGAAGTCAAATCAAATTTTTGTTTGGTTTCTTGGATTTCTCTGAAGAGATGTTTTGTTTGTTCACTCATGTTGTTTTCTTCTATTTTTCTGCACTGGCTGTTATAATAATTCCCATTATATCTATGTGGCACTTGCTAGAATGCTGCATTCAGGATTCCGACTCTACTTCTCTCACTTTTACTGTTGCTTCTTTTATGTTCTTAGCAATTTTAAGTGCATCTTCTGTCATCCATCTAGATTTTTCTTTTTACTACAGGAATATTTGTTTGGATTTTTTGCCTAATAATATATGTGGTTTCAATCGACAGTTCTTCTGGTTCACAAACAATTAATACATATGTGTTGTTTTGTTTTCAAAATTTCTGTCATATATCTCCAAGTTGTTTAATCCAATAATTCTCTAGTAATACTTGCGTGTCATCAATAAATCAATAAAGCAATGACAAATTTCTGCAATTGCAGATTATATACTGATAGAAATGTGTACATTTTTAAATGATTCACTGCTCTGGAAATGGAAAAAGCCACACAGCCTCCACTAAAAGAAAGTAATCTTGTTATTCCACTTTACAGAATATAATCCATCCACTCAGTCATTACTAATATAGCAGCACTGCAGAATACAGTTTTGCTTGTATTTAGCTCAAAACAGCATTTTTGTTCAAATTTCTTCTTGAAACACAATCAGTGGATAAAATAATTGGTTGCAGCAGGAATTGAAATTATAAGAATTGTAATACTTGATAGATCATACAGACTATGAATAATAGAGGGTAACTTGAAACATTACTTTCAAATCCTGGGTAACAGAACCTGAGTTAATATTATAGTTAAAGCAAGAAGTGGGAATTTGTACTCCAATACAGAGTTATAGTTTGCAATCAAAATCTGGCATGACATGGAGTCTCCAGTACAACCTCCCATCAAATGAGTAGATGAAATAACTGGTTTGCTGAGAAATTGACTCTCCATAGTATATTACTGAAAAAAGCTTCTAGTTCAAGAACACCTGTCTCAAGTTTTCAAAATTTATGTTTTATAATTGTCAAAAATAAAGTTGTCTATTACATATAATACTATGTGGCTTCTGTAATATTGCCCAGCTGCCTCTTTCCTGACATACAATCTAAATCAAAGCCCACATCTGTTTTGTTGTATGTTGCTTGCAAAAATAGCAGATTCAGATAGTTTGAAATGACAACAAATAGCAAACAAGAAAAAAAAACATGTAAATCATAATGAAAACTCCATTTTTAATAACAAAGCTTACACTAGGCAATCAAATAATGTGAATAATTTTAGTAATAGAAATAATAATGATATGTCCTTCAGATTATTACTAATGGATACAGAACTGTGCAAAAGAACATAGAAGCATTCAGAATGCAGTTAGCAACCTGGAAATTGTGTAGTCAAATAGGAAATATATTTATATTTGAAATACTTTTCCCAAAGCAAGTATGTTTTTTGTAAAAAAAATAAAGGTCTCAGAACTCTTAAGCACTGAGTGAACTGAATCAAATCAAATTATTTAAACATTTACTATCCATATGTATATGCATTACTTAAAATCCATGCATTTTATTTTATTTTTATTGCTGTGGAAGACAATTATAAAAATGATTTTATTCCCACATTATAAATACAAATATACTTTGTCTATTATGAAACATTAATAAAATACCCACATGTAACCATTTTATTTGATGTTAATCTTGAAAATATGTGCAGAGCTGCCTACTGTTAAAGGTTATTCTTACAGTTACACTTCATTATAGTGACCAATAGTAATAGATCTTCATAATGTATTACATATTAGACAGGAAATTATAATAAGGTCTAGACTTCAACTATATTCATAACAAAACTCAGTGAAAGTATTATCACTTAGAATTACTGCATTTGTTTCTGATATTGTTAAAATATAATTACAGTATGATATATTCGATTTGTATGACTGTATATTTACATATATTTAGCAAATTACGATACAGTACTTCTGTTCTATTTTTAATTGTAGGATTATAATACAATTTCCCAGTTCAGGGAAATTATTTTTGTTTGTTTATTTATTTAATTTCCCCCCTGCCTTACTCCTTACGAAGTACCCAAGGCAGCTTTCATAATTAAAAGAGAGTATTTAAAACGATAAACAGTAAGTATACTGATACTGAAAAAGATCAAACAAATACCACGCTAGAACACAGTAAACAAAAGCAATACCAAAAATGCATTCAAAGGAGTAAGACACAACCCTCAATTTAAAACTCCACATCAGGCAGCCAGTAATTCAAGAAAAGTTTGCCTGGAAGGACGGGAAGATGGAGCCAACCCGGCCTCCTGTGGAAAGGAGTTCCAAAAACTGGAAGTATGAAGTTTATTTGCTGACACGACATACTGCTACTTTTTATTGGGAATTAAGTCCGTCTGACTGGAATTCAGTTCATTAAGGTGTAATGGAAAGTTAAGGTATCATAAATAGGCTGAGCGTACCAATCAAAACAGTGCAAGGCAATTATATAATAGGTTGTGCTATACCTATTTGACTGTGCAATGCACTAGTTCAAATGCTTTGTGAATAGCACTTCTGTCTTAGTGCAAGTGTAGCTATTACGGTTCTCAAGTCAAGTTACACCCCCACGTCCATTCAATTGGATTTCAAGATACAAGTCAGTCCCCCATATGGGTGTAGGAGTATATTCTAATTTAGTTGATTGTTCTTAGAGCTTCTTTCTTTCACAATGTGGCAGAGTAAATGTTCCACCACAAAATATCTTCCAAGAATTCTTTTAAAGTGTTATATATGCAGGTCTGTTCCTCTCATGTTTCTGGGAGCTGTGCTACCTAAATCATGACATGGCCTATAGCATGGATATTCATTCCCCATATAGAAATCATTGGGCTAAACAGGGGCAGCTCAATAGAAAGTTAGTTTTTACAGCAAATAAAGATAGAATTTGTAGAATTAGTCTTTTGGTCAGTTATTCTTTCCAGTGGAATTACTTTATTTTTTGTCCTATAAGACACACCTTTCCCGCCCTCAAAAGTAAGGGTGCATCTTATAGAGTGAATACAGCAGTTCCCACTGCATATATGTCGCAGATTTTCATTTAGAGATACCTGCACAGAGCCTCTTCCATCTCGTGCTGCATCCAGGATTCTGCAGTTCCAATCACTCGATTTGCAAAAAGGCTTCCTCCAGGAAGCCTCTCCCCAGCCCTCCCCTTCTGCAGCCAAGATTCCCCAGTTAAAAATCACCTTGTTTGCAAAGAGGTCTCCACGGAGCCTCTGCCCTCCCCTTCCGAAGCCTATATTCAACAGCTCCAATTTATCTCGTTTGCAAGCCTCCCCTTTTGCAGTTTGGATCCCACAGCTCCAATTGCCTGGTTTGCAAACCTCCCCTTTTGCAACTTGGATTCCACAGCCCTAATTACCTTGTTTGCAAGGCTCCCCTTTTACAGCTTTCATTCCACAGCTCCAATTACCTCATTTGAAGCCTCCTCTTTTGCAGCTTGGATTCCACAGCTCCAATTAACTCGTTTGCAAGCCTCCCTTTTTGGAGCTTGAAATCCACTGCTCCAGTTACCTCATTTGCAAGCCTCCCCTTCCCCACCATAAAACCTTAGGCTAAACATTTTTCTTGTTTTTCTCCTCTAAAAACTAGGTGCATCTTATGGCCCGGTGCGTCTTATAGGGTGAAATATACGGTATTTCTTGACTTTGCAAATATCAGATATACAGATTTTAGTAAATAAATAACATAGTATGGAATGCATTTTCAAAGTGAATTATTTGAAAAGGTTAGTTAGAGGAAAGCTAAGTTTATATCATTTCAGATTAATGGGAGAACACTGATTTCCTGTTGATCCTTCTTTGCTGAAAATATGTTTTACATCTTGAAAGGATTCTGCTTTAGTAATTCAGCATTCCTTGCTCTTCAGCAGTTTTCTCCTAGCCTGAGTGGATTATATTCACTGAATCCAAGCTAAATTCATGAAGAATTATATCTGTTGTTTAACATTTGGTGGTTTTGCCAGGGAGAAAGATGCTCATTCTCTGTCCAGATGTGGCATTATTTCTGCTGTGCTCTTCATCATGATATGTGGGCTGTTCTACCCCCTGCATTAGCCCAGGAGATTCTAAAAGAAGTGCTGGAAGAAACATTGGCTGTTTTGGCTTGCAGATATTGTCAAGCCCAGCCCAGTTACAAGAGAACATCACAGATAAGGTAATTATTATTAGTACAGGACTTTGTGCTATAGATCAAGTGATTTCATTGATGGTATTCACATTCTTCTGTTCATTGAGAATTCAGGAGCAATAGACAGGACAATTAAAAGTCTGTTAAAATAAGTATTACAGTATAAACATTTTGTCTAAAGAACCATCTCTCTCTCTCTCTCTCTCTCAACATGTTCTTTCAAACAGACAAAAGGAGGAGACTGGAAATTTAGTATGAACTGTGGTTAGATGTAACTGTAGTTTCTATAAACAGGCATCTTCCTAACTTAAACTATGGTACATAGTTAATTTATTTCAACACACCATATTTAAGAGAATAGTATTTAGTTTGTCCATCTTCAAATAGTATGGCAGTCGGTGCTTGTTGTAAATTGAAAGTGAAAACTTCAAGCCTTCTTAAAGCCACATCAGACACTAGGCCCAGGTACTTAACCATTACGGAGACACCTGGTAGGTTTTTGAATGAATTCTGTTCCTCACTGTTAAAGGGAAATATATCTGAAATAATGGCATATAGGCTTTGCTATAAGATGCTCACCATATGTTATATTTTCCATCTCCTTGGTCTGTTTACCAATATTTCTGCAAATAACTTTCTCCATCATTAAAATGTTCCAGCAAAAAAGAGAATACCTGATGAGATTACATTTTCCACATGTGGCAGTTCATGTTTTTGTTGTATACACATGTAGATACAGTATCTCTTTGCAGTCTTTATAAACATTCCAGAAATTAGTTTTGTGACTCTTGCGCTGAGTGGCTATTACCCTTCCTGAATTTCAGTTTTACATGTTTCCCATAGTTGGTTGTAAGCAGGAAATGCAGCAATGAGACATTAACAAATATCAGAAAACACATTTCCCTTCAAAATGTAACTTATTTATAATTACTTTATAATATGTAATATAACTGCAAAGGCATTCTGTTCTTGGAAATGTTTGTTTATATTTCTGTCTTCTGCACCCAGGATTTGTGCTTCATTGTTCTGAGCATATCTTTATTTAGGCATTTAAGTAAACAGTTTGTCATAGAGTTGACAATACTGCAGTAGAATTACTGTATAATATTTTAGCTGTTAGAACAATTTTTCCTATTCTCTGTAGATTCTCCCTTCTTACATATATTGAAATCCCACTGCCTGAAAAGCTGATAAGCAGATGTGTGAAATATTTGGATATAAGTCTAATTTTGTTAGTCAAATGGGAGTTTTGCCATTGATGTCAGTGAATTGTGGGCTTCAGATTTAATCTTAGAATTCTGTTTGAAACCCTTTTAGGCTGCTGGTCAGTGTCGACTGTGCTGAGATGAACAGACCACTGGTCTGATACAGTATAAGGAAGCTTTCTTTATGGTAAAGAAATATATGGAGCAGATCAAGAAAATATTGAAATTATAATATGTTGTATGGGAGTATCCAGAATTAGATATAATCACTTTATTATTATATCCTAGTGTAACTAAGCATGCATGTCATTATACAAATGGAGTTCTTCACCTGGAGCTGATCTACATGTGCAGAACAATATATACATGCAATTTATTTTCACTGTTTAAGAAATCTGGGGAAACCTTGAGGCAAAAGAGCTCTCTTGGTGCTCTCCTGATTTTAAGTGATGATTTTCACTTTTCTTTGTACACTGTGGCCATTGATGTTGTGATGTTCGTTGTCTTACATTGCCTAGGTTGCTTTTAGGCAGATTCTTTTATGTCTTACAGGATAGATGTTACAGCAATTCTTATGAGCTGTGAGAAAATGCTGTGGTCAATTTGTGGTTCCATGCAAGAACTTCTGAGTCCGCATGAAGACAGAAATCCTCATATTTGTAAAATACACAGACATTGCAATAATTTACTCGCAGTAGGTGTCATTTTAACTACACCGCTAGAGAATCTGTGCAAGTAAGTATGGCGTAATATTTTAAAGCATCTATTTCCCTTATACTAGGTATACAAATTATCTATATGACAACTA
This sequence comes from Phrynocephalus versicolor, assembly GCA_023846285.1. Lineage (NCBI taxonomy): Eukaryota > Metazoa > Chordata > Lepidosauria > Squamata > Agamidae > Phrynocephalus > Phrynocephalus versicolor. The sequence continues at coordinate 22,681,451 of JAHTLZ010000240.1, read as the reverse complement.
CTTCTCCCTACAGTAATAATGCCCCAAAATCTGAACATTGATGCCTACTTCAGGTAAGAACTTGTAGTTGATTTTTTTCTATTTCTGCAGTAGATTTTTCTTAGAAGAACTTCAGTTAAAATCCTTTAAACTTGCACTTAATCTCCACTATAATACACCAATGGCTGTGGTGATGGTCATGAATCTTTTTGTAGCAATTTGCTTTTTATTGAGTGTCTGCATCAGCAGGGCTTCTGATCTACTCAGATATTGAGAGGGACAGGATCCTAGATTAAATATCATAGGAAAAGAATTTCAAAAAGTATTGACATAAAAAATCAAGGATTATGAGTACAAGAAATATTGTATTTAAGGAAAAACCATATATAGCTGAAATCATCCTCATAATATATTAGTAAAAACTGACTATAATTCTTAGTTTCCTTGATAACATGTTGAAGGAACAACATTTTAAATGTATGAATCCATGCACTTTCTTGGAAAAATTGTTTAATTGCCTTTTAGTTAGCAGGATAAGAAACATGTAGAGATCAGCCCAGTTTCACCATCCCCCCTCCTCACTGTGACCAGCACTTTGTTGGTATAAAAATAACTCTAGAATCATTTGAAGTAGAAAATATATTTACTTACAGTTCCTGTCTATAGTTACAGTCAAAAGGATAAAAAGAAAAAACTAGGAGAGATGCTTCTCAGCCATGAGAGCTGAGCCACAGATCCTCCATGCTGGCTGGAGATCAGGGCACAGAGAGACTAACAAAACAAAAGGAAGCAATGCAAAAAACAACAACCACAAACAGATAAGAAGATAAGGGAGGCCAGGCAAAGGTAGGAAAAATAACATTGGCAATAGGTTAGAGGGAAACAAGAAAATCCCTTTAGATCACCAAAGTTGCCCTCCCACAGATACCCAATGTAACAAAGCATACAATACAGTTCTCTTCTCAGTGTACATAACCGGTTACAAAGTCCAATTACATTGCTGTTCCTTTAAGGTTAACCCAAATGGCACAACTGGTCTGTTTCTAAACTTAAAGGGGGGATGGATGTACATAATATAGCCATTTGTATTAATATATTCCACATTGATTAAGATTCCCCAGCAGTAGGGTTCACCATAATATTATTTGATACATCCAAGTAGAGAAGTATTGCTACTTTCTTCTGATCATTAAAATTGCGATAAAACAACTCACCTGAATTCAGAGTGGGCCAGTATATTAACCTCCAGAGTGGTAAGCCACCTTGGGCCCTTCCCGTGGAGAAAGGAAAAGTGAAAATATCTTAAATTAAAAAAATGATTTGGTGCAAGTCAATCGATTCAACTGAAAAGAGAAAATTAAAAATTTGGTTTGCCATTAATTGCCTTTTCTCTTTTGAAAGTCTTGAATCTGAAATGTTACAATCTGTTCTACTAATTTACAACTCCCATCATGCTCTGTATATGATTGTGGGATGGAGGTTAGGATACAATGGGTAATGTTCTGTTCCTTGTTTCTTATTTCTTTTACTGCTCCACAAGTTGCTTAATATCATTTGACACAATAACTGTGTCCTCAATTTGAACCCTTTATCCCATATAGAAAACACTCCTTGCATTTTCTTTTCCTTGGATTTCTATCTCCAGAATGTAATCTGGAGGTAGCAGCAACTCTGCAGACACAGTTGCTTGATATAGAGCAGTGAAAAAAGTCAAATATTTGAAACTCCCCTCTGTAAGTGTCGTAGTCGTATTGTCTGCATCGGGGATTAACTGTGATATTAGCAGGGCTTTGCACATTCACGGACATCCATTTTGACTGTTGATAAATGGTCATGACTACTATCTACAACCATTCAATGAGTGGAAAAAATTTCCATCAGTTTTAATGGGATACCCTATACTTGTTCAATTTTATTACCAGTCATGTGACTGTTGTATTCCATTAATAAATAAAACATTTTTATTAAACGGCTCATAGAAAACCTAATTAGTGGATGGTGGCCACTAATTAGTGGATAGCATCCTGTCCACTAATTTGGCAGGGTGCAAGTTTAAACAAACAAACCTTTTAAATAGATTTGCATAAATATCTATCAATTTCTAGAATAAATTTTAAATTTCCCCTTTTACATACCGTAAGTGATCTTTGTTGCCAGCCATTTTACACACCAAGGTGTCTTGGTTACTCATGGTTTTCAACAAATTGAGCCAAACTAACCTTAACATTGATGAACAGGCCAAAAAGTCAACATAATAATACAATATAGTATTCTATATGTTTCTAGTAATTCTTCATATTTCACAGGCATTTTCCTATGTGCAGCAGATTATTCCTGCTTGTGCTGTTGACTCTACATTTCACTTTCTCATTGTCTCGCCTTTTTTCATTTTTCTGCTAATTGCTGCATTTTAAAAAAAATAGCTTGCCTTCAAAAACAACAAATGCATGCGACTTCATATTATAGCAAATTTAAGGTAATTTCCAGCACTCAGTTCTACAAGGCAACAACAGTAGGGATTATCGTTCAGACATCCCATCATTTCTCACTGGCACTGAGATTTACAAGAACAGTTCTCACCTTGTCATACCCTTCAGAAGAATAACACAAGAAGTTTTCATCAGTATCAACCAGATACTCTCAGATGCTCCCCCCAACTCTTTGACAAGAGGCAGCTGCTATAACATTTGTTATACATAAAGAGCGTTTCCTACTAATTATGAATACAGTAGGAAATTTAAGCTGCATGGCTTGTTTCCAGTGAAGCACTGGCAGAAGATAATTTTGCCATTCCTGCTTACTCGAGCAATCTTTTGGGTTCACCAAAGAGACTCTCCAGGGCTGGCTTTTGTGTGAGTGTGCAGTCCCGCCTTGAGAACTAGGAAAATATTATCACAATAGTAGCTATAAGGGCCAGAAATCTTGCAGTGTATATTCTCTAGTTTTGTTGCAATGAGCTTTCTTCATATCAGCTGCCTGCTGGGCTGCATAGGCCTGACTTGCATTTTCAGTGGTGCAAGGAACATAATAGGGCTCATTATTTCCGTGTTCCCATTGCTGTTCATGTACATTGAGGAATAAATAGCTAGAAATACAGTGTTTTTCCATGTATAAGACTCTACTTTGTCTCCAGTGATTAGTCTGACAATTGAGGTTCATCTTATACACAGAAGTAAGCTGAGGATAGAAGTGTGTGATTGCAAAACTATAATTTTCGGTTAAGCTGCCTAGATGCCCTAAGCACATCTGATATCGCTTGATTTCGGAAGCTAAGCAGGGTCGGCCCTGGTTAGTACTTGGATGGGCGACCACCAGGGAATACCAGGTGCTGTAGGCACCTGGAGTAGGAACTGGCAAGCCACTCCAGTATTGCTGCCAAGAAAACTCCATGGACATGGGGTCACGTAGAGTCGGTCATGACTGTAACGACACAACACACAATTTTTGGCTAGAAAGTGGGGTTTGTCTTATGCATGGGGGCTTCTTATAAAAAAATACAGTATATTTTTCTAATTCATTCTTAATGATATAACGTGAAATCACCCCATGGAATTATTTCTATTCAGGAAGAACAAAATTAAGTACATAATTTAACCACAAATTTGTCACACATTAGGTGCCAAAAATTTCGTTACCGCCTGGGATTTAGATAACTTCAGAAGCAGCATGGATACATTGATAGTGGGGATGTATATCAATACTGTTAGCTGCAATGCCTGTATGAAATCTGTGAATTCAAAGATAGTATGATGACAGTGAATAGAAGGAACAATGACTTTCCAAAAGCTTCAGGATGCCCTTTTTATTGTTAGAAGGAAGAAGCTGCTCTTTGTAGCCCCATCCAGCAAACTTTCCCTGTTCTTGTGTCTGTTTTTGCAATTTGCACTATAGAAACCATTTTCTGGAGCCAACAAAAATGAACTAGCCGTATATACTTGAGTATAAGTCAACCCAAGTATAAGTCGAGGCCCCTAATTTTGCCTTTTAAAAAGTGGGAAAACTGATTGACTCAAGTATAACCTGAGTCATTATTTCCCTCTGCTGCCTTCCCCAAGCCAGTGCTGGTGGTGGTGGTGGCGGCTGCTGCTGCTGCTGCTGCTGCTGCGAGGGTTCCCCTTCCCTTCCTCCTCCTCCTCCTCCGATTCTTCCAATGGGGGGATAGAAGTGGCAGGTTTCTTAAAGTTTTGTTCTCTCCAGAGTGCCGATACCTTAAAACCCGCCCTTTCACCCCTCTATGCTCCCAGTTGGGGTGGAGGTGGGGAATCAGGCACATAGAGGAGAAGTGGCATGTTTTTAAAGCTTTTTCTTTTTTCTTTTTTTGCTCTCCAGAAGCAAGCAGTGATGTTTAAAAAACCCACTGCTTCTCCTTCACCCAAATATAATTCGAGGGCCTTTTTTTCAGCCCCCAAAATTTGAGTATATATGGTAATATATGGATGACATTTTACTTCTCAGCAAAGTTGGGATTTTTTTTATTGCTCCTTGACTTAAATTGGAACATCTGCAAGTCAAGTTCATCTTTTGTTAAACAGGGTCTTCAGTTTTCTCCATTCTACTGTAACCCAAGCAATCCTTAAAAGCAATGGTTGGAGAACGGTTTGTAATAATGTGTGATGTGGTAGATAAGGCTGCAGTGCACTGAACTGAAGTAAAATGCCTCCTTTATGAGAGCTTAAATGCTCTTCAGTTATATAAGTGGCAGTTTATTGCCAAGGCACTTAACCCTTTTCTGGTAAGTAGCTTTATTGACAATACATATAATTTTGTTTTCTGAATTATTTATATTTTTCAGAATATTTCAGAGTAATTCCAATGATGCCTTGCCCTCAGATTTTTCAGAGTCTACAGTGTACCAACCATTTTACTGGTTAACCGGCATAACAGAATTTTCTCCATCTTTACTCAGGTGAGTATATTTGTGTCGTGTTGCTAAAGAAATTAACATAGAATTTGTTCCATTGTTCTGTGCTGATGTTTTTGTTGGTGATATACTGTAATAAATAAAATTTCAGGAAACTCCAATGGGTCCAAAATGCAGCAGCCTGATTGCTAACTGGGGCAGGTTACAAAGTTCACATTACACCCCTACTAAAGCAGCTCCACTGACTGCCAATCAGCTATTCAGCATAATTCAAGGTGCTGACCTTCACCTACAAAGCACAAAATGCCCTGGGTCCAAGCTACTTCAAAGATAGAATCTCACGGTATGAACCAGCTCGGGTGCTAAGGTCATCAGGAGAGGCCTTTCTCTCCATTCCGCCACCTTTACAGGTGCGTCTCAGAAGAACACATGAAAGGGCTTTCTCAGCTGCTGCACCCAGACTCTGTAACTCGCTCACAGTGGAGGCTAGGACTGCCCCATCACTGCTATCTTTCCAGAAACAGGCAAAGACCTTTCTCTTCAGGCAAGCTTTCCCTGAATGATGGACTACCTATTATGTGTCTTTATATGAATCTACCACACATGTCAACACAGACCTTGTGTTATAACTTATAACTTTGTGTTTATATATCTCGTGTGATTATGTTGACACTATGTTATCAATTTCGTTTCTCAAACTGAATATGTCTTAAGTGTAATGGACTGTATATTGTCTCTCCTTACTGCAAGCCACCTTGGGTACTTTTCCAAGGAGAAAGGTGGGGTAAAAAATACTCTAAAATAAATAAAATAAAATAAAATAAATATTTCATATAGAACTAGTTTGAAGAAATATTCATTGCTGGAATCCCACATGAGACCAATGCAGATGTACTGCATCATTATCACACTTACAGCACCAAAGGAGAGAAAGGAAAGGCAAAAGTAAGACACAAGAGTCCTGTTATAAATAAAAATGTACACAGCTATTTATGGGCTATATTTTACATTGTTTGGCAGCATGACAAGGATCCAGCCTATCTAAAACAACATTGTTATACTGGGTGTATTTTTCCAAGTTAGCTGTATCCACTGGATCATGCAGCAGTGATGTGAATTCAACTTATTATCAGGTACGAGAGAGGTAGGCCAGTCCCTGTTGCCTGTTAACCTCTCATCCAGGACCTCATCAACAGAGAAGTGGGGTGACCAAGGTGCTCAGCCCTAGAATGGATGCTGCACAGTGGACTCAAGTCCTCCAGTAGAGTATGATATAAAACAACTATTCAGTAACAGCAGCATCTGAAATCAGAACCCCAGTGCTTTTATATAAAGGAAACTGATTGGCATGAAGATGGCAAAAACCATACGCAACAAAGTCAATCAGCCTGGGCTCCTCCGCTCCATCTTGAGGGGATCCAGAATGGGTAGTAGTAACCTCATTCCAGTTTTTCCTTAAATGTTCTGCTCTGTACAACACTACATTGAGGAAACAACTGCAAATGCAGCTAAAATAAATGAGGATTTGAAAGTGAATCTTATGCCTGTTTATCTTCTACGTTATTTGAGGCATACGCTAAGCTGGTCCACTCTCTTCAACCGCATTTAACTAAGGACACCCCCAGAGACAATTTTCCTCATGGTGGTCACTCCAAACCCTGGTTTGACAATGAATGTAAAGCCTCTAAAAGTATTCTTGTGGCAAATTATTGGGCTTATAGGGGCCAGAATCTATCAGATTCCCTCCAATTGTTTTATACTAAAGGAGAACTATAAAGCCTTGATCAAGAGGAAAAAAAGTGCTGGTGCAATCAGAAGCCTGGAAGCGTTTAATTACCACATCCCACCTAAAGGATTCCACTGCCTTTTGGAGGGTAGTCTCGGAGGGCATGTCTGATGTTCATTCCATTCAGGATTTCTGTATATCTCCCGCAGCTTGGGAAGGACATTTCAGAGATATATACTCAGCGGTGCTCGAGCATGAGCCTCAATTTCAGGAGGAGTTGGTAATTTTAGGGGGTTGGCCTCCTGTTAACGCCCGGAGAAATTACATCTTTAATTAAATAACAAAGAGTTGGGAAAGACCCTGGAGCTGACTATATTTCAGCAGATTTATTACAGGCAAATTTAGACTGATGGGCCCCAGTTTTAGCCTCTTTATTTTCTTGGATTAATTATACTACAACTATACTTGAGGACTGGGTCTTAGCTATTATAATCCCTATACAGTGGATCCTTGTATAACAAACAGCTTGTATAACATAAAATGTGTACAACATAAAATATTCCGGAGATAGGGGAAATTTGCTTAACAGAATAGCCTATGGGGCGAATCCGTACAACATAAAATGGGATTACTCTATTTTCAATGCATTCCTATGGGAAATTTGTATAAAGGAAAATTTGCTTAACATAATTTCATTTGGAATGAATTAATTCCTTTGTACAAGGTACCACTGTATATAAAAAGGGCAATAGGCAAGACCCGGCTAATTACCGACCAATAAGTTTGTTAAGTACAATTAGTAAACTATGTGAGATATCTTCTTGGTTAATTATCGGATATGATATCTTGTGTTCATCAAGTATATATAAGTTATCTCTAAAGTGTAGTAACTTTGGGCATCAGAAAGGCTGGGTAGTTCTACAAAATCTAAACTTTACTCTTCCTGCTTTGTTCAAGTTTGGTATTTTTAGAACACTGTGTTTAGAAGCAAACACACAATTTTCTTGCTGTTTCAGTAAGTGTAATGGAAATTTGCATATGAGACATATGCTATGAGCTTAACTGTCATTTCTTTTCTAACTTTGGACCACATGTCCTCCCACACCTACTTTTTGAAGCCTATTTATTTCCAACACCATTTTGTGTCTCGTCCTCAACCACCTCATCCACCCTGATAATCTGTGATATTTTTAATAAAATTCTATAGTTTTTATAATTGTTCTGTGGGAGGATAAAATATTTAGTTTCTTTCACATTAAAGCTGGGTCGCTTTGATTTTATAATTAGCTTTTCCCACCACACAGTACCTCAATGCTTTTTTTTTTAAGAGAGAAGGGTACTTCAGAATGCACTTTAAGTAATTTATTCAGGCCTGATTTCTTTTCAGTCAGATGACTCTTCTGCAGGGTAAAGAAATGTAAAGCAAAAACAGTTTACTATTAGTTTAAATTCAGTTCTAGAACTATAAAATCACATAAAAGTACAGAACTATTTGCTGTACAAGCTCACATCTCAAGCCTTTCCCAGAGACCCCCAAAACCCAGGAAGAGGTTCTAGAAAGTTAGGGAGTTGCAATGAGGAGAGGCTAGAAAAGCCAGACTATATTAATATTCATCCACTTATACTCTGTTGAATACATCCCTGTAACTACTGTGTTAAAATAATTGAAAGTAAGATTTTCTTCTATATTTCAAGGCAGTAAATAATTTCATTTAAACAATAATTGGCTTCAATACATATTAAATACATCTTCACGTTTAGACAGGTAATTTTAAGATCTGATGAGTACACAAAAGAAAGAGTTAAATTTCTGATTATAGCCTTAGTACTAGTGTTGCCTTGCCAGACATCTTCCATGACCCCCCGTGCAGTCCAGCAGTCTGCACCTTGCTGATATAAAAAGGATATGCTCTTATACAGTATGGCTTTCTATGAGCTGGCCCCCATTTGTAATAGTTGCATGGAGGTAGTTTCAAACTAGTGACTCATGACAGAATCAAGGATTTACATGTGCCATATTTTATATAGAATTCACCTTTTGCCTCTTCATGTGTGTAGCCTTGTGTTCACAGCTACACGAGCTTGGAGGATGAGAGAACATATGCCTCTCCATATGTCCAATATAAAACTTCTCCATGCATTTACTAGTGTTAGCACAGTGGCTGTAGGGAATGTCTGTAGTACTCAATTTTCCCTTTGAGTGAATCACATCACTGTACCTTTCAATTTGCATTATGCCTTAAAAGCCAAGAATTCTGGAAGGCAATAACATCCCATCTGGTCAGTGATAGTTGGGCTTTTTCTGTAACCTAAAGCTCTATCAGCTTATTTAAATGTTATATTAAATATTATTGTTGAAAGAATTAACTGACCAAGGGCATTTCTTCATGTACATATAGAGGCTGAAGGAAAACGATAAATCTGATGATACAGCACTAACACTCCATTAAGATATCCTATATCCAGGTAGAAAACAACACAGTAAATAGAGCTATTCATCTCCTGAATACTCTAATAATGGAGCAGAGCACTGGGCATTCTAATTAATAACCTACATAACTTTCTATATTGCAATTTGCAATACAGTGTTATGTAGTGCAGATGTTCCGTATATGACTGGAAGATAAACCTAATAGTGACAAATAATGATTTAAGTTTATATAGTTCTAATCAAGGAAATGAGGGCACTAAATTGAGACGAAAGGAATGCCATTTCCCACTTTTCTTTGTGTGCTAAAAGAACTCGAGCATGGACAAACTCTGTTGAGATTTTTCATATCCAAATCTCATTGAAATAATTTGGAATTACCCAATATAATATTAGTTTGATGGGGTGGCATAGGATGTCTCTTAGATGAATGTACTGCAACCCAATTGGAACATATGTTTTTGCTACCTTTTTAGCACCAAAAGTTTGCAGGAATAAACATTTTTTACCATTTAGACATTCTTACTATGTAACATTTTATATGACTGAACAAATGTTTTATAATACTGGCTTAATTATAGTATGACTTTGCTTCATAGATGTGACTTTAAATATTTTTATAACATCATTCTTAATGGTTAAATATAACGCAGAACTGAAATATTATACTTCACATTTATTTGGGCATTAAAAATAATGTTTGCCTCATGAAACAAGAGCATACAGGTCCCACTGAAAGAGATAAGTGGAGTTATTTTGTGTTAGTTATAAATTTGGCAGTCTACCAAATGTTAATTTGCTTTTAGCTAGTTGAGATTAAATATAATTCCTTCCCTGAGCAGCCTTAAAGTAAGCAACCATGAAAGCATTTTCACAGTAATCTTGGAGGAATTGACATTTAAAGGATTTAGTATTACATTGCACTTTAAGGCTATTAATTTCATAGGTAAATTAACTACATTATTCTGTCTTTATCTTGCATTTTGAAAGGACACCATCAGCCAGAGAAATGGCAGCTCAGGGTCAACTGAAACTCCTCTTATCCCAACCATACTGTAATTGGAACTTGCTTTTGGAAACATTGCTACATCATAATTGTCTCTTACTGAAAATTTTATTGAGAAGTTCAAGTAAGTATTGATGGTATCTACATTTGCAATAATGCAACTATGGAAATACAGATAAAATATCCAGGATTGTCACATTTTGCTAGCTGGGTATTAAAAGAAGTATTGCATGCATAATATTCATTTTTAATATGGCAAGTGCTCCATTAAAATTGCATTTCAATTTTTACTAAGATTGATTCAGCTTGAATGTGTTTGATTGTGGCTATTGTCTTGGTAAAAATGCCTAATGTTTATTTTTCTATATCATTTAAACTAATGAAGGGTTCCAAAGAACCCCAAAACTTGTGAATATTTCTATTTTCATTTTGATCAGTCCTAATCAATGTGTGATTTTTTTCATAGACAAATAGAGCTGTGCTAGATATAAAATGTGTGTGTGTATATATATATAATGCATGTATATATAGTATAGTTTTCAAAAGGAATTGGATTTTTCTCCTGTCAGATTTTAATCTAAATTGCTTTGAAATGCTTTCTTAGTCTAACTCTAGGGTTTTAAAAACAAATACATTAAATCTGATAAAGCGATAAAAGCTTTATGAAGTTTGCCTTTAGTTGTAAAGCTGAAGCATAGGTTGTATAATGTCTGAACCAATATCAGTTTTCAAACTATAGTTTGAGAGAGGCCTCAAATTAGAATATTCAGTTTAGGTGTTATGCTGTTTTGCTGTAATGCTTTGCCATTTTGGGCTAAGCATAACACTCAATGTTAGTCTAAAGTAGCATAGACTCATTGAACATTGAATCAGTGAAACATGAATGTTGATTTACCGATTTCCCTTTGATTCAGTGGATGGACTGTGAATGGAACTAATAGTTAGATGTATTTGATGTGTATGGCATGAGTAATCTAGATTTTAATTTTTCTTTATTATTTGATGTTATTGCACAAAAAGTAATTTCAGTAAAGGAGAAAATATAGTAAAAGGAAATATTTTGTGTGTTATGCAGGAATTCATGTTATTCTGCTAATACAGTACTGCTAATATAATGAATATGTTTGCAATTCACTGAAAGTTTAGCTATAGCAATTTTGTAAAACTGCTGAAATACATTATATTAGTAATCCATTTCTATAATATCGTTGAAGCAAAGCAATTTCATGATTTTATTAGGTTCATGAGCTATTTAGTTCTGTCATTTTAAGTGGTCTAACATTTGTCAGGAAAGCATCACCACTCAATTTCTATCATGTTTCTTATTGAATACAGCAAAGTACTCATTTGCCTATTCAAATCCATGTCATCTTCTAAAAGACTGATAAATGTCTGATGAACATCTGATTCTTACCCTACTGTTATCCTGCCTTGAATTTTATTAACTTGTTCAGTTATCACCACAATGAAGTGAGATAATTTATTAATCTATTGCTGACTCTCAGAGCTTCAGTAAAAAGATTCAGAGCTGTAAACAAGTATTTCTCAAATACCAAATGATGATTAGATTTCATAATCTGTTTATAAAACAATATTTATTTATTTATTTATTTTTTTGAATATTTTCCCCCACCGTTCTCCTTGGAAAAGAACCCAAGGTGTCTTACAAGAATGAGAGACAAAATGCAGCCCAGAACATTTAAGACATATTCAAGTTAAGAACAGGGAATTAGAAGAGGTATCTTAGAACCTTAAAAGGTAAAATTAAAGCTACAAAGAGCACGCAAAAAGAAAAAAAATCCACTATGAGGGGTGGAAAGTAACATGGAAAACACTGGTGTTCCTATGAGATCAGTCAATGCAATCATGTATGGTAATCCATATAAAAGTCACATAGTAGGTACTCCCTCTTTCAGGGAAAGCATGCCTGAAGAGGAAGGTCTTTGCGTGCTTTTAGCAAGACAGCAGAGATAGGGCAGTCCTGGCCACCACTGGAAGGGAGTTCCAGAGTCTGAGCGCAGCAGCCAAGAAGGCCCTTTCATGTGTTCTTCTGAGACGCACCTGCGAAGGTGACGGGATGGAGAGAAAGACCTCTCCTGTTGACCTTAGCACCTGAGCTGGTTCATACCGCGACATTCGATCTTTGAAGTAGCTTGGACCCCAGGCATTTTGTGCTTTGTAGGTGAAGGTCAGCACCTTGAATTGTGCCCAACAGCTGACTGGCAGCCAGTGGAGCTGCTTTGTGTGTGTTGTGTCGTTACAGTTGTGACCGACTCTTCGTGACTCCATATCCATGGAGTTTTCTTGGCAGGAATACTGGAGTGGTTTGCCAGTTCCTACTCCAGGCGCCTACAGCACCTGGCATTCCTTGGAGGTCTCCCATCCAAGTACTAACTAGGGCTGATCCTGCTTAGCTTCCGAAATCAGGCGAGATCGGATGTGTTTAGGGCATCTAGGCAGCTGAAGCTGCTTTAGTAGGGGTGTAATGTGATATCTGTAACCTGACCCAGTCAGCAATCTGGCTGCTGCATTTTGGACCTGTTGAGGTTTCCTGAGAGTTTCCATTGGTAGCCCCCTAGCCCCGAAACTTTCACAGCATGATAATCATTCGGCCTGCTATAAGTGGAGAGAACTTTATTTAAGTAGATAGCTATTTACTTTCTGCTAGCTTTTAAATTGTCTCTTTTAATTAATTAAACTACATCTGCTGAAGATCTACAACTTTTTAACATTAACATTGAAGAACTTTAAACCTTTCTATACCGGTTAAATAATTAATCAGCCAGGAAATCAGAAGAAGGCTTGAAATCTGGAAGGACAAAATGTGAAGGAGCTGTAAAAGACCCTCAAGTGTAAGAGTATGTCCCTGGAGACCAAGGCTCGGATCATCCATAGTATTCATAGTATTCCTTTGGAAACAATGTGTCTGTTTATGCATTTTTTAACATAAAAAACCAGTTTACGCATTTTATGCAAAAAAAGCCCCAAACAGTTAATGCATTTTTCCAAAGGACTTCTTTCCCCAGGATGTACTGTGCCCCATTCAGATCCAGTTTACGTAATTTCTAGGTTACAAAACATCATAGGGAATGGATCAACGTCATAACCGGAGTTACCACTGTAAATGGATTCTAAATCAAATCAAAGTTAAGCTCTTATCACCAACTAAAATTGCTACACCGAGGCAATAATTATTTGGACATACCATGTAAAAAGGAAAATCTAACATGAGATTAACTCATTATTGGAGACGATGGCTGTTAATTTGCAGGAGCTGAGGAGCTGAGGAGCTGAGATCTAAATGATACAGTCTTTGTAGGCATTAATTCTTAGGGTTCCTGTAAATCAGAAGTAACTTGATGGCACATAACATTAATGAATTAATATTATGCCTGAGCTTGGAAGTTCATGATCTGGCCAACCATCCAGGCAGTTGCCAGACACTAATGTGCTCAGCTTCAGCATGAGTTTTGCATTATGAATCTACGGTCAAGGATATACAGTGGTACCTCAACTTACGAATTTAATCCTTTCCGAATGCATGCTCTTAAGTCAAACTACTCTCAAGTCGGGATACCTATCTAAAATTGAAAAAATAAGTTTTAAAAAATGGAAAAATATTTGTAAGTTGAACAGACCATATCTAAAATTTGTAAGGCGGCAGTTAAAATGCCAGCAGTTTTCCGCTCTTAAGTCGGGGTACCACTTTATAGGTATATGTATCCAAAGATATCTAGAAGTACACTGGGGAATGCATGGAACAGGAAGGGTTCATGAAGTGGTCAAATATAATTGTTGGCCAAGGGGAACTTTAACATTGTGTGGTACCTCAAGTGCTAAATTTTAAAATGCAGTAGGAGAGAGAGAGAAAACAGTAAATGATGCTCCTTAAATACTGCCCCATAACACTTAAAGCACTCTTTGGACTGTTTACAGATTGGTACTGAATTTGTCAATCTCAGAAGGATGGAAGGTTGTATCAACTTCAAGATGGCAACTGGACTTATTTTTCTTGAGAGATTGAAACATTTTGCTGCTCATCCAAACAGCTTCATTAGTTTGAAGAAAGCTAGTTGCAAGTACTCCATTTTATAGTTCACTTGGCCTCTTGTCACTCTGGTCTGAAATAGGCTCATAAGATGAATAGGCTTATTAAGAAGGACAACAGTCTTTGTTAAGATAACAATCATTTTACTATTTTCTTTTGCCTCAACTGAGATATTTTTCCTTTCTTTCCTTCAAGAACCTGAAGTGTCCAAAGGTCAAGAACAAAATACCTGCCTAGACATGAGAGACAAAAAAGAACCTAGCTTAGCTGAAGCAATCTTTACAGTGTTGTCTTATTGTAATTTATCTCCCAAATCACTTGGTTGTGTTCTTCAGAACTATATGGAAAAAGAACAGATGTGGGATTGTTTTCACAATATATCAGGTATGAAACATTCTATTTCCTTTCTGAAAAGTTCAGTTTTCTTGATTTTTCGATATAAGAATTTCAATGCAAAATATAGATCAAATAATGTAATATCTGGTCTTCTGATGCCAAACTATGAAGTAATGAAGTAATAGTGTTGTATATTATTACTGTATTATTATACAGTAATAGTGATGCCTACATTCAACATTGGTGCTTTAGTGGCAATTGTAAACATTCTTTTATACAATTTTTCTCTGATGAACAAGCTGGAAGAATTAATATAATGGCCAGTATTCTGTTAGATACACTCTCCCATGTAGTGCATATATTTCAATGCAAGGGATTCCCAGTGTGGTGTTGTTGGTACAGTGATGGGCTAGGACTCTGGAAAACAGGGTTCCCCACTTCCAGGGAGAGGAAGCTCAAATCCTATTAATGAATTATACTGCCAGTTTAACAAATGCCTACAGGTGAACTCTTGGTGTGGCTGAGGCTGATCACCTATATAAGCCTCAGCGTGGAAGTGCTTTTTCATGGGAAATGAATCTTTCTTTCCTAACAAACCAACCCCACCCTGGGAACAGGACATATACCAGCATAAAACATCACAGGATTATGCCCAATATGTGGGATTAGCAGAGTTTGTTGTGGAGGGTAGTAGCATTAGTTTCTATTTTAGTGAATTAATGCAATACTACAAAATTTCTTGGAATTCTGCAGAATCTCTTTGTATGTGGTGTCCCCTGATGCTCTGAATTTGAAGTTCCCTTCAGTGTGAAATTATATGTGATATTAGTTATATAATATGCTGCTATCTGGTGATATTCCCCTTGAAGCAAAGGAAGTTGCACCCCACTGCAAGTGGGTTTAAATGAGTTAAAGCCTCCTTGCTATTAGAGATGGGCACGACTCAAAAAATGGTGTTTTGTTTGTCGTTTGGTCGTTTAAGGGGCCGTTTCGGTTCATTTCCGTTTTCGTGAGGTTTTTTTGCAAAAAAAATATGTTTTCATTTCCTTATGTAACGGAACGAAAAAACAAAAACAAAAACGAAAAATTGCTGTTTCGTTACCATTTAGCACAATTCAATGTATTTGCCATAACGAAAACGAAGCGGTCGACAAAATTTTTCGTGTTTCGGGTCGTTTCGTTTCATTTTGGAGTCAAAATTCGTTTTTCGTTTCGTTACGTAACAAAACAAAAAACGAAAATGAAAACGAGAAATCGCTCGTTTCGTGCCCATCTCTACTTGCTATCCGTGGCAGGGTCTCAGTGTGAACTGGCTCCCATTATGCTTGCTAATTTTGAAAGAAAAAATGTGCATTGGGGAAGTAATGTAAGCACAACACGTGTAGCTTAGTCCTCCTGTGTATTTCTTTAGGAGCATTCTGCAGCACCAAAACGTTTCCTCGGTACCTCATGGTTACAAATGCAGACTGCCATCAGAGTAACCCCAGTACAACATCACATAATTATCATGCTTTTCTTGTGTTCCTCTAACATACATTCACAGGCACCTCAGCTGGAGAAGGGGGAATGTGTGCTATCTCCCCTATTTCCATCTCAACCTTCTTATGGCTTTTGCTCAAAGATCTTTGCAGATACAATGGACTGGACCAAGTGCAACACCACCACCCCATTTTATTATGTATATTCTACATTATTTTTATGAACCGGCAAACATTATGCTAGTTGTACTATGCCAGTGTAACCAGTTATGAAGTATGTGGACAATATTTTATTACATAAGCATGTAATATAGTAGTGTACATTATTGAGCTTCTTACTGTGATGGGCATCTAATGCTGAAAATAATCTCCTAGTATAGGATAGATTTCAGTGTTGTAGATTCAACATCAGTATAGTCATGATGACATCCAAACTTCAGTGGGAGAGAGACAAGATAGAAAATGCTGGAAAAGTATGAAAAATATGAAAGAATATAAGAATTCAAAAATGGATCAATTTCAATTATTATTTAATTATTATGATTGTTTTGTCTCCATAGTTTCTTGCTGTGGTGAATCAGAGCCAGAAGTTTTCAGATGCTTGAAACTCACTTTGATTAATTCAGTCAAGGGTATAGTGAAGCAGATTATTTCTTTGATGCATTCATGGGAAGCAACAGAGAATTATGGAACCTATCAGCACAAGCAAATTGTTCCTGAAAGTTTGCTGAAGACTGTTCCAAAGGAATGGAATTATACACCGAGAGAAATGAAGAGAAAAGAATCTGGAAAATGTAGGTGTACTTATATATACCTGTTAAAATAATAGTTATCAATTTATTGAGAACATATCAGAATGGAAGGTTTGGAATTAAGCAGTGTGGTTTGAGAATGAGCTTTATAGTATCACAATTTCTGATATTTCTAGAAGGTTATAGAGTTGTTGACATACCTACCCCGGTGCAGTTTTTTGTCTTAGTAAACTACTAGCAAAATATGTGTCATAAGAGGAATAGGAAGGTCCCATATACAGTATGTTTCCTTAACAGTGTAAGAGAGAAGGCAGAAATCAACTGTGCTCAACGTAAATCAATATCCATTTTGTTGCTTTACCATGATGGAAAACCCCTCTTGATGTAGCATTGGCTATCCACTTTCAACTTTGGAGACCTGGTATTCTGTAATGACAGGCCCACCACAGAAAAGGCCTGGTTTCGTATAGATGCTTTATGGGCTCCTTTAATGGTGGCAGCCTGGAACATGAGGGCCTGTGATATTCTGGTGGGTTGGGCAACTGCTAACCTGAGGGAGATATGCTCTACTAGATACTTAGGGCCCAAGCCATGGAAGGTTTTGTAAACCAAAACCAATACCTTGAACCTAATCCAGGAGGCAACGGGTAACCAGTGCAGGTGAGCCAGGATAGGAGTGATGCACACAAATCTGCCCGCGCCAACCACCATTCTGGCTGCCACATTCTACACCCGCTGCAGTCTCCAAATCAGAGTCAAGGGAAGCCCCATTTAAAGTGTGTTGCAATAGACACCAGCTCATGCAGAAATGAACTCAGGGAATCCTTGTCAATGAATGGGCGATCTGGGCAATCAGCCAAAGATGATAAAAGGCCGATTTGGATACGGCCACCACCTAAGATTCCAGGGAAAAAGCCAGAATAACCATATATATTCATATATATGATTAATGTCGGATATATGTCCTAGTTTTCTCCAAGTTATGGACTCAGTGTATGCCACATATTGAATATTAAATAAAGGAAGAATGTAATTAAATACAATATAGACATAACAGAACTATATTAAAAACACAATTGAAAACCAGCTAAAAATTGAAAACTCATTGTTAAACCTATATTGCAACAGCAATCAATGGGAGATATGACAAAGGAGATAGGAACTCGTGTTAGAGAAGAATGTGATGCAGATATTTACAGGTGGTTCTTTATGTTCCTGTCTCCATCTCTCAAGTATCTGGTTCAGATAAGATTTATTTTATTATAACCATATGTTACCCTTAAAAACCCCCCAAAAAGCAACCAAGTGGGTGCTACAAAGGAGGTACTATCTACAATCAGCTAATAGTGCAGATTCCCATTCCCTTGTAGATGTATTATATTGCATAGTTTGGTTGTGTAGTAATTTATGCTTCATTATGATCTAAGATTTGTCTAAGCTACCTGGAAAACATTTAAAACTTGTTGCGATATACCAATACTAACTATGCGACAGCTTTGAATGTCTGTATCTGTTGTTAGACCAGAAAGACAGATGGAAATTGCCGTAAGAGTAGTACCCATCTTTAGGAAATTTGATAATGGACACAAAGGATGACCTTCTCTCCAGTGACTCCTGGTCTCCTCAATGTGATTAGGCAGGCTTCCTGTCTTGAATGATTGCACCATGGATTGAATGTGAGCACTGTTAACCCAGGTGCTTTCCTGATTATTAATGTATAACACTGTTTTTAATGAACAGTGCTGTTCGCAAAAGAAAAGTGGTATAGACTGTGCTCTTAAACAAATAAATCAATAAAGATGGTGGGGGTTGCTTCCTCCCTTGGTAGGGAGTTACATAGCTGGGATTGACCACACTGCTTCAGTCACAGTATGCCCATCATGGTGGCTGTTTTTGTCATATGCTTGTTGAAACAGGAAGTGTGAAGAGGGGAGATCTCTATATAGTTCCCTCTTCAGTCTGCTACAGCTCCCTCCTACATAAGAAGATACGGCTGGGATATGAAAAGCAGTCTTGACTGGTTTTTCCAAATATTGAAATTTCTCAGAGATGTCCCAGTTTCAAAATGGAGGTTCTGCTAGTATCCTTAAATGACACTTGGGAAGCAAAAGACTCCGGCAGCAACCACATAGTACCAGCATCTCCAAAGTCAGCACTTGCACTTGTGTTACTAATTATTCACTATTCATATTGCATGTTTTAAAATCAAATTTATTCTTTTAATGTTTTACATATTATAAATATGTGAAGTTTTACACAATAATGCTGCATTCTGCTATGCCATACAAAATAATAAATAAATGTCATGAAAGAGTCGGAAGATGTGTTAACTGGGCCTCAGCGTGTTCGTGGGCATTCACCTTTCTTTGGTATTATCTGCTTTGCTGATGCAGTGGGTCTGATTCACTCTTCCACCATACAAGGAGCCATGTCAATATGAAATGGGATATGTTTTTCAGCTATAAAATTAGATATCAGTCAGTGCTGGTAACTGTTGTGAGGTAAGAATGCTTAATGCATAATTCTTTCTTTCATTTTCTTTTTTAAGGCTTCACAAGGCTTGCTGCTCATGCAGTGTCTATTGTAATCAGCAAGTTGCCTACTGTGATTGCGTGTTTGCCTGCCCCAATTAAATATTTCTTTTTTCTGTCGGAGAAGAAAATGCCAAAAAACTTTATTGAATCAAAAAAAGCTGGTCTTCTTGTCTGGATCTTGATTGTAATCATATGTCGGATATTTGAGGATGGAAACACCACAGAACTTTTAACTGGCACAATGCTTGACAGATGGAGTAAAGAGAAACTCACCTTAATCCGTGCATGTTTGGAAAGCATTATAGGAAAAAAGAAAAGCAGCCCCAAACAAGTGACACACAAGATTATACAGAGCATTGAGCAACAAAGGCCAAACTGGATAGAAAACCAGTTACTAAAGGCAAGAAAACTAAGCATGGATTGGTAAGAAGACATGGTATTTTCTGTTTTCTTTCTTTCTTTTACTTTACTTTTACAGATGATGCTGTTCATAATGAAATATTTTATAGTAAAATGTTTACTGTGGCAAGTACTGTATTCCCACAGAGCTCTGATTATTAGTATAAATAGAAAGCAAGAAACATGGTATTTTCTCCCATTGTAAGCATGAATTGTCATTACATATATTCTGGCAATGCATTTTGCTATGGAGATTAAATTAAGGAGGATATGGGCTATACAAAGGGTCCTTTCTGATTAGAAACAAATAAGCACATTTAGTTTTGTAAAATAACAGTATATCCAGAGGGAAATTGGGGCATTTCGGAATTGCCAAGAAAAGCATCCAGCTGCTTCCTTTGTGACTAAAATATCAGTCTTTCCAGATTTCACATCACATTGCCAGCATTTAGAAGATTTTCTAAAAGTTGAATGAAGTTCAGTCTTTGAAAGCTCTCTGAATTTTGTGGATTTTTAAATTGGTAGCACATAGGATAAATTTATTACTGGATTAGAGTTGTTTGTGTAGCTTGTTGAAAACTCTTCTGTGGTAACAGTAGAAGAGTCTGTTTCTTTCATTCCTGCTTCATAAGAGCCAACACATTAATTTCTTACTGTTTATAATCTATGCAAGAAATATAGCACTGTAAAATGGAGTCATCCATGTAAATGAATATGCATTAATCCAGTACATCAGCTTTTGCTTTTTTATTGCAGGGTTATTGGGTTGGCAGGAACTACATTAAACACTAATAGTATCACACAAATGCTCATTGACACTGACCTTCATAATCTTTATGTTTTCATTTATTGCTAATTTTCAGGCTTTAATCTAGTGATTAAGAGATTAAAACTGGATGCCATCTATGATAACAGGCATAAAGAAAAAATAATATTCATTGTAACAGTATCATAATTCAGTCTGAAAATTGTAAGACCTTTTGAAGCAAGAAAATGTTGATAATATAGGTAAATTAGAAGACCTAAAACTCAGATAATAGTTTTTCAGATCAATTATTTCATCAGGAATGCACAAGAAGGTATCTTGACTGCTGACATTGATGATGTCACATTCATTCTGCCCTTTGCTAAGTAAAGCTTGACATCCCTTTTCCAGCTGATGATATGGGCATGGTATTGTGCAGCAATATCAGGTGATTTCCTCCTAGTATTTTTAATCATAGATATAGGAAAACAATATCCCACACTCATAAAGTGGAGTATTTTCAAAGAACTTAAAGTATACCTACACTACACACAGATTCCAAGAGAAACTTTTCTCATGCCAGAGGATCCCAGAAGATAAGCACATGATCTGTACTATAGGAGAGGACAGAAGCAACAACATTTGTAGTACGTCTGTGCCAAAATATTTTGAAGAGCTGTTTTTGGACTTAATGGAATGGCTAAGCAAAGGTGCAACATGTACAGTGGAAACATACACACATATTTTAACATATCAGGTAAACTAAGGTTGTCATGCCTGCTCCGCAGAATGCAGACTAGAAATCTATGTTCGGATTTCCCTTAGAAAACCAAGATTCCCCCCCTCCCCTAGAAGATCTACAAAATGAAATGGAAATGTTCAGGCTGGATTCCTAAAAGGAAGAGGCATTAGAGATGATAACACAAATATATGCTTACTTTTGGAATGCACCAAAGAATTTCAGAAGAATGTCTGTTTGTTTTTTATAGACTACAGTGAAGTAATGGTATCAGTAGATCATGAGAAGCTATAGGTTGTTCTGAAAGAAATAGGTATGCTTCAATGTTTGATTGTCCTGAGCCATAACCTGCATTCTGTATGAGTAACTATTGTTAGAACAGAATAAGGAGAAATAAAATGGTTTCCCATATGCAAAGGTGTCAGACAGGGGTGCATTTTATCTCCACATCTATTCAGTCAGCATGCAGAACATGTCATATAGAAACCTAGATGACATTCATATGAAGGAGATGTGAAAATTGGTGGAAGAAATATCAATAATTTAAGATAAGTAGCTGGAACCATTTTACTGATGGACAACAGAAGTGATTTTAAATGACTTCTGATGAAAGTGGACAAAAAAGTACAAAATAAGAATGCAATTGAATTGTAAGAAAACAAAAATCATGATTATGGATGATCTCCATAATATATAAAGAAATTGAAATAGTTAAAGGTTATGTACATCTTGATTCAGTTATCAATTCAAATGGAGACTCCAGTCAAGAAATCAGAACAGATCTTGGACTCAGGAGGGCAGTTATGAAGGACAGAATCATCAAGCATAAGGATGTATCACTGGAGGTCAAGGCCAAGATAATCAACATGATTGTGTCTCCAATTATTATGTATGCATGTTTACATTGGGGAAAGCTGCCAGGGAAAAAATTGAGGAGAGCTTTGCAGACACCTACAGTGCCAAAAAGATGAACAAGTAGATCTGAGAGCAAATCAAGCCAGAACTTTCCCTGGAAAGAAAAATGAGGTAACTGATGCTGCTGTACTTTGGGCATATTTTGAAAAGACTCACAGGAAAAGTCAGTAATGTTGGGAAATGTTAAAGGCAGGAACAAAGACCAAAGATAGCTTAAATCCATAAAGGAAGCCACAGCCTTGAGTTTACAAGAATTGAGTAGAGCAGTTGAGGGCAAGACATTTTGGAAGTAATTCATAGGGTTGATGACTGTTGGAGGCACCTTGGTAACACATAACAGCCATGCTGAGACTCCTTCTCACGTGGGATTAAACTTGCAATATGTACTCATGTTAAATTTGTGGTTTGTATTTTTATTTAATTTTCTCAGTTTAGTGAATCCCATTTTGGAAGCTTGATTGTGTTGGTTTTGATCTCCTATTTGTTTCCCAGTATCTTTCACACTTCTGCATGCTTACAAAAAAAAAAGCTCTTAGTCTTTGGCAAAAGCAAAGCAAAGTGTTCTGCTTATATACTGCCCCATACCACTTCAAGTAGTCTCTGGGTGGTTTACAGTTTTAATTATAGTATGCAGGCTACACATTGCCCCCCACCCCCAGCAAGCTGGGTACTCATTTTACCGACCTCGGAAGGATGAAAGGCTGGGTCAACCATGAGCCTGCTACCTGGGATTGAACCCCAGGTTGTGAGTACAATTTTACCTGCAGTACAGGCATTTAACCACTGAGCCATGAGGCTATGTTAATAAGGTGACCAGGGGTTATACGTTAGAGGGTCCAGGTGCGATAAGGAGGAGAACCACACATTCGCTCCTTTACTATTCTTACCAAATCTATTGTGATGTGTTGTCAAGTCAGAACCAATTTGTATCAGCCATTAAAGGGCTTTCAAGGTAAGTGAGATATTTAAGGAGTGGTTTTATCAATTCCACACCCCAGTGAGTTTCCATGGTTGAGTGGCATTCAAAACTAGGCCTCCTCCTAGTCCATCACCCTACACTACAGTAGATAGCCACATCTAAAACCATGAATTAAACTGAGAAATAGACAAGTTGGTGAGATAGGGTGACAGAAGTCAAAAAAGAGGCCATGCAAGAAGAGAGGATTCTGCACTGTTCCACTAAGTGGCAGAAGGGGAAGTATTTATAGATCAAAATCTGGATGTTGGGCTCTAATGTAAATGTCATTTATTAATAAAGTGTGCACTCTGTTAAGAATTGGAAACTGAAACTTCATGTTCGGAATATTCTTATAGGAAGGTATCTGTTACTGCCTAGAATTATGTTTATGATCTGTGTGTCCTTAACTAATGTACTGAGTGTGACTGCTGCTAACCCATGAGGTACTGGCCCCACTGTAAAGCATGTGCCTAACTGCATGACATAAGGGTGCCTGATGATGTAACTGGCATCTTGTTAGTTATTGGAATTTGCCATAATATAAGTTATGTAATTCATGTTAACACAAACAAAAATGACCTACAGGATTATGACAGCTATTATTTTAATTGTTAAATTTAGATTAATCCACTGTTAGTCACAAGCAGAAGTGTAATCACTGAACTTTATAATGAATGTCCTGTTTAATCAATGGATCTTTTCTACTTGGAACAAACAACTATATTGGCTGTTTTTTTTTCTTTATTTCATTTTAGATCCATAACATTTGAAAAGAAATGTGGGAAATGTGATTTATGGTATATGATAATGTCATAATTACAGGATTATCCCTCAATTTAAATTAATTCAAAATATTGTGCAAATAGAAGGCTGCCTGAACAAGTTGCAAACCAGTGTGGATGCATCTTAAACATAATTTGATAGAATAAATAAGTTGTATTCCTGTTTAATATTTCTTTGCTCATATAAAGTACATTGTTTTAAGATGATGAACACCAATCTAATTTTTAATTATGGAAATGGTGAAAAGGAAATTCAGTGTTTGTTTGTTTGTTTTAAGTGGTGGCTGTATTTATTTCCTATCTTCTCTACTGCCAAAAGCATTACTGTACATTAAAATAACCTTCACTTTGTGATTAGCTCCCAGGCTATAAACCAGTCAACTAAAATTCTGGAGAACACGCAGCCTGAAAAGTAAAGAAATATCTGTCTTTGCAAAGTAATTTGTTGAGTTGAAGATTATTATTTTTCATCATGGTGACCCTGAGTTGCCTGACTGGATGCATATAAAGATTAAGATGAATGCAGTTATTCCTCGGCTGAGGTCTCCCTCTTTCAGGGCACATTCTCCCTAATGACATGATTGATAGGCAGTCCCAAATCCAGAGAGGAACTCATTAATCACAGCACTGACTGAATCCAATCATCTGCTTCACCTGCATAGTGATGGACAGGAAAGGATACAGTTTGGCTGCTGACACTGATACACTCCTTTGTCAGAGGGGCTTAACTTTTTCAATGTCATCCTCAAATTATTTTCATGTAAAATTCAGTAGTACAACAATGGGGTTTTTTAAAAGCTGGCTTTAAAACATGCTAGTTATAGACATTAAAATTTCTGGAAATTTTCACATAGCATGTACTGCTATTCCCATAGCATTTTGGAGAAATGCATGTTAGCCTGTAGTTTTTTCAAACTGTATGCTATCTAGGACATTTGGTAGTTGCACTTTGAGCATTCATTCTTAGATTGCACTGTATAGCATTTGGTGACTAGAACAAATTATCAAACAAATGTTGTAATATTGACAAATCTAAAATAAATAACTTCAGTTTATTTCTGAACTCTTGATCATTAAAGCTCAAGACTTGTCTGCATTTGTCTGTTAATAAGTCAGGATTAACACAGTAACCCTATGTTACCTTAGTTCTACACAGATGATTGTAGTGCACACAGTATTTATAAGAGAAACAATTTGTTTTATTCATTCACAAAGTTACACTGTAGCCTTTAAAATAAACACCATAGAAACCTATAACATGCAAATACAGCCTGTTCATTTCTGGAGTTTGTAAGAGGCCAGTCAAAGTGGTCTGCAATACTATTACTAAAGTTGAATCATATAGCAATATGTACTGTAAAGCGAATGTATACATTCATTCATGTAAAAAATACAGGCATTTTAGTAAGCATTAACCTTGCAAGCAAAAAAGGAGAAGAAAGGTTATGACTTTTTCTCCCAAAGCAACAAATGGCATAAAGTTACATGTAAGCATGACATTGGAAATCTTTTAAGGTGCAGGATTTCTAACTGACAGTACAAGGGCTAATGTTGTGGCTTTTTATCTAGGATGTAAAATATAAAATCTAGTGAAATGCTGTGTAAAGAAGCAGTTTTTAAAATAAAAATACTAATTTTGTTTGATTTGTATATTATGCTTAGCTTATTTTTAAATTAATTAATTTATTGTTTGGATCAATAAAAAAATACAAAAGAATATAAACAGTTGGTTATGGGTCATAGAGAAACTTTGAACAGTTGTGAGTTTTTCAGGCTGTTTGGCCATGTTCTGGAAGTTTTTCTTCCTGTCATTTCACCAGACTCTGTGGCTGGCATCTTCAAAGGGCAAGGGGCTCAGGGAACTAGGAGTTCTCTCTGTGCTCTAGGTTATAAAGTGACATCCTCCTAGTTTTATATACTGCTGTTCTTATCTTTGAATAGGACTGTATTACTCACTTAGATTAATTCTCTTGATATACATTAGCTTCTATCACTTCCTGTTTGTAATACTTATGCTTCTTTTCTTTTCAAGTACTGTTATTCTTGCAGAAGATGGTAAAAGCTTACAAGAGGAAGCTATTGAGCTTGAACTGACTGAGCAGAAAATAGACATGATGGTCCTGGATATCTGCCACAAACCAGGTGGCAGTGAATACCTGAGGCAAATTTATCACATCATCCAGCTCAATGAGGTAGGGAAACAGACTTTTTTACCGAGCAATTAGGTGTGTAGTGGCCTGAGGCAGTGTCGGCTGGCAGCTAAGGGTTAGTCAAGGAGGTGATAATGCTTTGTAAAGTCAATAGCTAACTCAATATTGCACTGTGTTAGACTGTTCAGTTTAAGTTTTTCTGCCTTCATATAGAAAAGGTAACTTCAGAAGAAATGATATGCCTTTTATGTATTTTAACTATGCCATGTTGCATTGACTTATTTTTCGAGCTATGATTCACAGAGGACAGGGAAAGTTAAGAGCTGAAACAGGGAGAGATACTTTGACAAAATCGTTTGTGACATTTTATTTTGTAAGAAATAGAATTAAAGGCAACAATTGGTTTTAAAAAATTAAAATACACACATTAAACAAAAACTTGCACATAGAATCATAGAAATGGTGAAGCTGGACGGGGCCTTTAGGGCCTATAAGTCCACCCCCCACACACACACATATCCCATTCCATGCAGGAATTCGAATCAAAGGATATCTGCCAGGTGGTTGTCCAAATTTCTTGTAAATGCCCCCAGTGTTGGAGGGCTTATGACCTCTTAAGGTTATTGGTTCCACTGCTTTACTGCTCTAACAATTAGGAAATTTTTCCTGATATTCAGTTAAGGTTCTCTTAATTTAAGCCCATTGTTGGACATCCTGCACTCTGCGATGATCAAGAGCATATCCTGCCCTTCCTCTTCTGGACAGCTCTTCAAATATTACTAAAGTGATATCATATTGCTGCTCAGTCTTTCTTTCTCTAGACTAAACACGCCCAGTTCTTTCAGTATTTCCTCACAGGGCTTTGTATCCAGCCCCCTGACCATCCTTGTTGCCCTCCTATGACCTTGTTCCAATTTGTCAGCATCTTTCTTAGTGCTGTGTCCAGAACTGGACACAGTAGTCAAGGTGAGGCCTAATAAGTGCTGAATAGAAGGGGATATACACCTCACGAGATTTAGAAATTATACTTCTGTTAATGTACCCTAAAATAGCATTTGCCTTTTTTTGTTGCCTCGTCACACTGTTGGCTCACATTCAGCTTATGATCTATAAGAATTCAAAGTTCCTTCTCACTTGTAATATTGCTGAGCCGGGTATGCCCTATCTTGTAAGTGTGCATTTAGATTCTTCTTTCTAGGTGCAGTACTTTGCATTTATCCCATTCTGTTGGTTTCAGCCCAGTTCTCCAGTCTATCAAGATCATTTTGAATTTTGTTTCAAGGGTATTAGCTATTCCAGTCAATTTTGTGTCAACTGCAGTTCTGACAAGCATTCTCTGCACTCCCTTGTCCAAGTCACTAATAAAAACTTTGAAGATCACCAGACCAAGGACCGAAGCTTGGGATACACCGCTTGTTACCTCCTCTCACTTAAAGAAGGAGCTATTGATCATCACCCTCTGAATCTAATTCTGTAGCTAATTGTGTATCCACCTTATACTTGATTTATCCAGCCCATACTTAATTAGCTTGCTAATCAGGATCATGGGGAATTTTGTCAAAAGCTTTGCTGAAGTTGAGATATATTAAGTCTACAGCATGCCCTCTGTCTATCAGGAAGGTTACTTGAAAAAAAGTGAGATCAAGTTAGTCTCACAGGATTTGTTCTTGACAAATCCATGTTGGCTTCTAGTTATTGTTGTATTGTTTCCTGGGTGCTTGCATAGTGACTGCTTAATAATCTGTTCCAGGATTTTTCCTGGGATTGATGTCAGGCTGCTGGGCCTGTAGTTCCCAGTTTCCTTTTTTTGCCATTTTTGAAGATAGGAACCTTTTTATAAAATGCCCTGATAGCTTCTTTGCTAACATTGCTGGTTCAAAGCTCAGATTATCTATTTCTTTTATTTAAAATGTTAAAAGTCATCGTCATTAAAAACATTGGATTTTTTCTTCCACATCTGAAGTTGAATCATAGACTTGTGTTGATGAAGTCTGGCTGATGTAATTTAGTCATACTTTGTAATAATGTCCTAACTTTTTTAGCATTTAACTCACTGTTGCAGCCACATCATATCTTGTGGGTTGGCCACAATCACAGTAAAACATTGTTATTATCTGATTGAAAATATTTTATTCCAGTACACTTTAGTTTGTTTATTAAAAGAACAATGTTTAAATGTTCTGTTTCTTGTTTTATAATTGCAAATTTACCTTGATTAATACTGTTCATGCTAGTTTTACGGATTGCGTATCACCAGACTTTCCTTTTGCCACTGTGAAATCAGCAACTACATGTTCTTTCAGCTTTAATACATTAGCAGATGCCATAGTTATGGAAGTTGCCAAACCATTACTCAGTACTACAAAACTATATTATTCCTGCATTTACTTAGAAATTAGCAAGTGTTCATGTGAAACTGACTTAATTGTTCTTTCTTATTTCTACTGGTACTCATCTGGCCTTCTTTTCTCTTTAAGGAATATTTGTATGAACGGCTTTCTAATGAAGGAGCATCTGAAGAAGGCTCAGAGAGCATTCAGTCTTTAAATCTGACACCAAGAAACAAAGAACAGCCCGGTTTTAACCCTTTTGAAGTGCACCACTCATATTGTATCGACGTATTGGAAAAGGTTAGTGAATATTTGAAATGGTGCATGGTGTGGAAAAATTGTTACCAGGAAAAAAATAAAAATCCAGTTCTTTATGTTTTTTTAAATACATGCACATAGTCATCACTGACAAAATCTGTATTTCCCACATGTATGCCTCTGCCCATGCCTATGCTCCTCTCCCAAGAGCTGGGGTGGGGGGAGACTCCTTCAGTCTACTTCCCTGCTGTTTATGTAACTAAAAGAAACACTTCACTCTAAAATAAATAAATTAACAACACCTTGCTGCCCTTATAATCCTTTCAATATCCTTGTTTGTCCTAGACGTCACAAATAAATGCCAGGTGAATTACTACACTGTAGAGTAAACTTGCACACAAATAAAATTCAGAGATGATTTTTTTCCAGTTAGGGCCTGTTGTTGTTTGAGACAGTAAATGTACATAGGTTTCTCAGATGATTATGTAGCGTTGACATTCAGACTCTACACACCTCTTACTTGCTGCTTTTGTTTTACTTCCAAACAGTAATATTTCTGACTAAGAAAAATGAGAATACAAGAAAGAAACTGTTTTGTAAAAAGTACTTGAATTTATTCAAGTGCTGGAAAAAGGAAAGGAGGACAAGGCAGATCCTCTGTATTACATGAGTACAATGCTGTTCATACAGAACAGTAAGCTCCACTGAACACTTATATCTAGAGAAATTCACACACTTGCAAGACAAAGTACATCCTTGTATTCTTGCAAGAACAAAACAATGTCAGAGGGTACACAGTGAACCTGAAATGGTGTGCTGGCTCCCTATTTTGTGGTTGTGTGGATAGAAAATTGTCATGAAGAGCAAGTGCTATCTCAGAGAAGATCAAGACAAAAGATCCAGCAGTGACAACGTGGTAAAGCTGCTTTTTGGTACTTCCACATATTGCTCTGGTAAACATTTGAATAGTGGAACAAGTGGGAAGAATAAGTCACATGGATTCTTCTCCCAACCCATTGATCCTGGAATGGAGAGTGAGCAGCAGTTAACCTCTTCAGTCTGTCTGAATCGTGAAAATCCTATTGCACAAGTTTGGCCTGTGGAAGGGTGGTGATGCATATTTTTTTGTCCTATAAGACACAATTTCTCCACCCTCAAAAGTAAAGGGAAATGCCCGTGCCTCTTATAGAGTAAATACAGCAGTCCCCACTACATAAATATATATCACAGATTTTCATTTAGAGATAAGATACCTGCACGTAGCCTCTCCCATCTCATGCTGCAGCTGGGATTCCGCAGTTCCAGTCACCCGGTTTGCAAAGAGGCATCCTCTAGGGGGCCTCTCCCCACCGCTTCCCTTCTGCAGCCAAGATTCCCCAGCCAAAAAACACCTTGCCCCCCCAGAGCCGGAATAAACACGCGAGACAACCATATTGG
>JAHTLZ010000240.1:22594932-22651580 GCA_023846285.1 Phrynocephalus versicolor | reverse complement strand
GGGCAAAGAAGCCCCGCCGCACATGCGCGCCGCGGAGCCGGGCCTTGTTTGCAAAGAGGTCTCCATGGAGCCTCTGTCATTCCCTTCTGAAGCCTGGATTCAACAACTCCAATTATCTCATTTGCAAGCCTCCCCTTTTGCAGTTTGGATCCCACAGCTCCAATTACCTCGTTTGCAAGCCTCCTCTTTTGCAGCTTGGATTTCACAGCCCCAATTACCTCATTTGCAAGCCTCCCCTTTTGCAGCTTGGATCCCACAGCTCCAGTTACCTCGTTTGCAAGCCTTCCCTTCCCCTGCTATAAAACCTTAGGCTAAACATTTTCTTCTTCTTTTTGTCCTCTAAAAACTAGGTGCGTCTTATGGCCCAGTGTGTCTTATAGGGCAAAAAATTACAGGAAATTACCTAACTTGTTGAACTCTACCATTAGATGGAATCATCAGCAAAGAGAGACTAGAGATAATTACTGCAAATACGTTCTCCTTTCCACACAATGATATTGATTATTCAGAAGTTAGAAAGAAAGTAGAAGTCTTGAGTATTGAGTTAGTTGTCATCTCTCCCTCCTACAGATGGGAGGCATAATTTACACAACAGCATATATGCCATTGTTTTCCAGATTAGGTTGGGAAGATGCTACAGCTAAATCTGTCCTGTACCTGAAGCTGTAATGGAGATTGGATGAAACATGTCAAACATATGAGAATAATTCATTCTCATGTGTTTCATATTTTTAAGATGATAGGGCTCCTTTTCATTCAGTGGCCCTGTGAAAAATTCCTCATTTTTCAGCTTTCCCATGACACGAGTGAAAAGAAAGGAAAGTGTGTACTAATCCCAAATGACAGCAGGAAACTGTTCTCTCTTTGTGAACAAGGTTCATGGCATCATTATTCTGATATGATTGGCTACCTAGTGTCATGGCGTCATCATGCTAATTGACCAGAATGCTTCATCACACTAACTGACCAGAATTTATGCAAGGGCATAAACTAGAAATATGAGCAGCAGCTCATTAATTAGTGATGATTAGCCACTGAGATTCTATTATAGCATGCATACCAGCCTATAACCACATAGGATTCTGGCCATTATAAAGCCCTTGATTCACTGTAATTTTTCAGAAAGAGAAACTGACTGGAGTAAACAGTATAGAAATTGAAGGAAAAGCAAGCAATAATTTAATACAGTAGGAAAAAACATATACTGAAGGAGATTTCCAGGTACAATTTCAAAGAGCATATGGCCCTTTTGCTACAGAAATACTCATGGGTGAAAATTCAGCACACAATTCATTTTTTTTTGTATCTATTTCAATTAAAACTAGCAGCATTAATGAAAAAGGGCAATTGAGTGATCAAATCTTTTGACTTGAGATGAATCCACCTTAAATTACAGAGCTGCATTTTTATACAAGATTGCTCTAAGTATGCAGATGAAAGACACAAATTGCTTGTCTTACATAACCCCCAAATTAAACTTGACCTTAATTTGGAATTCAGATAATATTTTTATTGTGTCTGTTCCCCTCTCTCTTGCATTCATTAATACACTAGAAGCATAAGACCTTCAAATGTTGACATCTCAGGGCAAAATTCTTCTGCTGTGTGACAGGACTGCAATGCTCTATTAATCTGGAAGTGACAAGCTATAGTTGTATTGGACTGCATAAACGTTTACAGTATTACCAGACTGTGGACAAGTACTTGAATATTTTTATAAGTTTTACTGTTATACTAACAATTTAATGGGAGTCTTTAAAACAATCCAGTGTTTTGTTTTTATTAAGTACAACCATAAAAATAGTTAAAAGAACCACATTACTAAGCCCATCCTAGAATCTTATTCAGAAGGTCATTTACAGGTGTCTCTCCTCTCCACAGGGTAAGAAAAATATATACAGTGCACCATTTTAATGTCACTGGAAGAAAGGTGTGCTATATGTGGAAGAAAGAAGGGCACTGAAAACTCTGAGGATTGTCCAGTTCAGGGTTTCCCTTTTTTATTCTAGATTCTAGATTTTTTTTATTCTAGATTTTTTGATTCTAGATTCATTTATAAGTTTAGGGATTGGAGATACTGTCGCTTCTGACAATTTCGCCAGACCTATCTCTCATGTTTTATTTCCAATCCAAGCATAACAACATAGCCACCTCGCAGGCCACCCACCTCTCTCTTCTCTAGTGGCAGCAACAATGGGGTAGAAGGCACTGCCTGTTCAAGTGGGTGGTTGAGCACCATCTTCTCCGTGGCTAGCTCGGTAGTACCGCGTAAATTACTGACCAAAGGGAGGATGAAATCATGTACTGGTAGTGGTATTGCTCTTTATTGAAACCAGATGAGCTCCACTATATTTTCATTGCATTAACCAATTAAATACAGTGGTCCCCCGACCATTCGCGGTTCACATACTGCGGTCCCACTATATTGCAGGACCACAGTATATGAAAAAAGACCCCCTGAGTTAAGGGGGGACGGCCTGTTGGAGGCCTCAGAAATGAATTCCAGTTCTCAGGGAGGCCCTTTTGGGGCCTCCAAAAGACCCGGAAAGGCCCTCACAGGCCTGCTTGGGGCAGTACCAGGCTGGGGGTAAGTACAAGAGCCCCCAGCTAGGCAACCCAGGCCCAACCTGACCTGCATCCACATATCATGGATTTTCAATTATCGCGGGTCAGGTTGGGTCCCTAACCCCTGCAATAGGCGGGGGGGGGGGGTGTCACTGTACCTATTTTTAAAGTTGGCATTTTCTTTTCCCC
Organism: Phrynocephalus versicolor; assembly: GCA_023846285.1. Taxonomy (NCBI): domain Eukaryota; kingdom Metazoa; phylum Chordata; class Lepidosauria; order Squamata; family Agamidae; genus Phrynocephalus; species Phrynocephalus versicolor. The sequence continues at coordinate 22,648,826 of JAHTLZ010000240.1, read as the reverse complement.
AACATTCCATTTTTTCTAGATGCTTCCTTAAAAGAATAAATAATTTTAAAATACGAGCTAGCAGCTTCCTTACTGATGAACTAAAAAATCAATCTGGCTAGACAGGGTACTAAATAATCATTAAATATATTGCACTTGTTAGCTTGAATTGGCTCATGTAAATTCACTGCATGCATGTCCTCCTTTCTGATAAAGAATGCCTTCAGTTTTGGTGATACTTGCTCTCTAGGTCTCCTTCTTTGGTGATGTATCAGTGATCACTCTATTCCTACTCCTAAGCTTTCATGAAATTTATTTTGCATAATGGCCCTGAAACTGCATATTGTCGATCCCCCTAAGACTTGGGAACAGGGAACAACATTTCACACACACACACTAGTCCTGATTTAGACTTTCTTGTAGAAACAGCTAATCACCTTTCTTTTTGAAGTTCACAGAAAGTGAAGGGAGCTGTAAGGACCCACATGTGAACTAATTCATCAACAAAATACAACTCACCTTATAGAATATATTCTCTTACATTGGATGTCTAGCAAGGGGGGGGGGCAATCCTGCAGGCATGGAGCAGGTGGGCACACGGGTGGGCATTTGTGTGTGTGTGTGTGTCTCCCAACCTCATCACATCCACCCAGCAAGGGGGGGCAATCCTGCAGGCATGGAGCAGGTGGGCGCACGGGTGGGCATTTGTGTGTGTGTATGTGTGCACATTATGTTTCCCGTGGTGGCCCAGAGCAAGGTGAGAAAGAATTGGAGGAGGAGGAGGAGGAGGGCACTGTAGCCACCGTGCTCGCATGCCTGCTTGCCTGCTTGGTTTGCCACTCGCCTGGCGCACGGAGGCGGAGGAGGTGGCTGTGATGGAGTGTGTCCTGTTGCCAAGCCTGAGGATTGCTGGTGGGAGGGCGCAGGGCTTCCTCCTCCCCTCCCCTTCCCCCTCCAGGCACCCCCAGATTGCTGCACCTGGGGCAGATGTACCCTTCTGCCCCACCCCTAGATACGCTCTTGGACCAGTGCTATCTCTGTGCCATGGTGCAGCCTGAAACTGGACTGGAACAGATTAAGTGCATAAGTCTTATCCAGAAGCACTTGAAGCTGATCAGCCAGCACTTTCTCTATGACCTTCCTCATAAAAAGGACATTGGCGATGGGTCTGTAATTGCCAACGTTTTCTGTGGCCAAGCTAGATTTCTTTCTAATGGGCCTAATGAGTGTCTCCCTGATGGTCTGAGGAACCCTGCCCTCTTGGCCAAACCCATTAATTATTGCAGTGGCCCACTCCGTTTTCACCGATCTGGCTGCTTCTATGAGCTAATCTGGGTAAGGATTCAGAGAGGTGTTGGAGGCTCTGCAGCGATCAACTGTCTGAAAATGAAAGTCAAGATCCCAATGGATGGCCTTCACTTCAGAGTTTTAAAAAGCCACAATGGTAACTATTGTTATTTTAGAGGCTCTATAGTCAACTTGACCTTGACTATGTCCTGGCCTGTACTGAGACAATAAATTGTGGAAAACAAAAAGTTACTTGTAAATGTGATCACACATCTCCTGCACGTTCCATTTGGTGTAACTCTTAACTTGTTGGGACTTCTTTCCCAATCTTCCCCTCAAGGTCTGGCCTTGTAAATCTTTAACTGTTGTGTTTAGGCAAGGGAAGATTTCTACAGCTTTCTTGTCCTATGTATTTTGGGAGGCAATGCTTACTGGAATATGCTGGTGCTACGTTTCCATTGCTAGCTAAGCTGAACAAAGCAGTTTATGACCAGAAGTGATAGAAAAGGGAATCAATAATATATAATGCATACTTTTATAACATTAGGAAATAAGAAATAAGTAAGAGCAGTAGTACTGCTTCACCTGCTGCTAAAACAACTTAACACCGAGACATACAAAATAATGCAGGGCATGAGTAAAGTGGATAGAGGGACACTCTTCTCCCTCTCACAAAATACCAGAAGAGACATCCACTCAAATTGAGGGTTGGGAGAGTGAGAACAGACAAAAGAAAATATTATTTTACCCAGCATGTTGTTAGTCTGTGTAACTCTCTGCCACAGGATGTGGTGATAGCACCTGGCCTGGATGCCTTCAAAAGGGGATTGGACAGATTCCTGGAGGAAAAGTCCATCACAGGTTACAAACCATGATGGAGATGTGTAATCTCCAGGCTTAAAACCAGGGTACTTCAAGGACCAGATGCAGAGGAGTGGTATCAGGAGACATATCTAGTTTTGTGTGCTCCCAGAGGCATTTGGTGGGGCCACTGTGAAATACAGGAAACTGGACTAGATGGGCCTTTGGCCTGATCCAGCATGGCTCTTCTTATGTTCTTCCCTCCCACCAGCCTGACTTATTCTTAGATTCAGTCTATGGCAGAAAGTTACCCAGAATGAAATGTGTAGGCCTGGGATAGCAATGGCTCAATATACTGTTAATATAGTCTATGCTCCTGAGGTACTCAAAAAGCTAAACTAATAAATTTCAGTGACCAGAAAAAGGTCCTAAGGGTAGACAATATTCTTATGCAATAAATTTCTGGAATGCATCTTACAAATTTCTTTCCATCACATGCTTATCAAAGACTAGCTGTATGAGAAGTCTTTAGACCAAACTATGCAAGTTTACAACACATTTTAAAACTTTCTAGTAATTAATGAAATATTTTAATTACTGAAATGCTTATAAAATTAACATTGTGTTTATCATCCACTTTCTAGTTTGCTTGCTTTTTTGCAGGTGTAAACCCATTGCCAGTCTGAGGGCTACATTCTTTCCAAGAACGTTTGCCTGGAACCACAGGATAGTGGTTTGCTTCCGCAAAACCAGATGTGATCTCCATTTTGAAATCTCTGTACATTCACATACTACCTTGTACTTCCAAATTCATGCACATCTATAAATCAGGATTAGGCGCCAGTGCAGAATACTGAAAAAGGAGTATAATAAATTTGACTTAGAAATTGGTACAGCTATCCAAATTAAAGATTTATACTATCCTAAAAAGTAGTCATTGGTTTTCAGTGAGCTCAAAACAATGTACTGTACTGTATATAGCTGCAGTTTGTTCCTAAGTAGCACCTGCATTTTCTCTTCTATATAATGATTACATCTCTGTTTATGGAGAAAAGTTACATGCTTTGAGTAGCCCTCTAGTGATACAAGCCTCCCCTCCTCAGATCTTCATAGAAAATAAAACTTTATGAAGCTTGCATTTTCTCTCTAAATGCCAATGTTATCCAGTAATCTCATATTTGAATGCACATATGCTATTATTTAATAATATAATTTATGTTTTGTAGTTACAAGTGTAATTTTGTATACCCTCCTTTCTTATTTATAATAATTTGACAAATTATAGGGGAAAATAAATTCCATTATATAACCTAAAGAACATTCATAACATATAGTGCTAGAAATTTGTATTAGTAGAAATTTATTACAATAGCTGGGTGAGTGAACTGCCTTACATAAAAATAGACAAGTAGGATATCACCATAATTAAGATACAGCATACATCTTCCTTTTCCTATTGATAAACTTTGTGCTGATAGCAAAAATGTAAATTACAACAATGTATAAAAAGTTGACAGTTGTTGTGCTTTTGTAACTGAGTCAGAGAAACTGGTTTGGCAAAGTGCCATTAACAGTTGGAGGAATAACGATTCAAAAATTGATTTATCTTTATATAAATAATGGCTACATCCCCAAATGGATTTATAAATTAATTTCTGTCTTATTAGAGTAGAACCCTTCTTCTGTGGGCATGATTGATGTTATCTGTCTGAGTCTCTGTTCCAGCACAGTCACTCACTCACACACACACACACACACACACACACACACACACACACACACACAGTTTAGCACAGCTGGAGCTTTAATTTACTGATCATATTAACTCTGATTAATAACTAACAATACCATCTTCTTATACATCAACAGTTCACCATTACTGAATGGAAATGGGATTGGTCAAACTTGCTGCCAAATTACCTTGGACTAAATAAGATGACCTTCAAGACACTGTTGTCACACAGGTAATAGCATGATGGTGGTGGTGGTGGTGGGAGTTCTTTAGACTTCTATGTTGCAGATCTTGTGAGACAAAATGCAAAGCTGTTTTGAAGCTTACATTTAAAAGTGGTGATTTAACTGTTTCCATATGAAATTCTGCTTGCACAGTGATACTTTCATATCTCCTTTCCATTGCAGACCATTGTGTTCTCCTAAAGAAATTATCTGCAGATTCAAGGGTGTATTTTTAATTGAGTGGGATATTCTGTGGGGATGCATCTTGGATTGGGTATCAACAGAAATAGGCGTCATACGCTCTAGTGCAAATAAATAAAGGTGCATTACGCTTGTCCAAAATACTACCATCATACAAATTAAAGGGTGAAAAAATAAATAACTATGGAGAATTCTAAAGTAAAAGATTTACCATGTGTGTGGTGGGACTCCTGAAGGATCCATGCTAGTATATAAGATTACAATGCTTCATGACTGAGTGATAACTAATAAAGGAAGAATGGAAGTAAAGGTTTGCGTGCATCGGTATTTTTAAAGTATCATATTATTTTCTGGTTTTGTTGGACTCTTTAAGCTCACATGAACAAGTAGGCTAAGTGTGTCTGTGAATAAGATGTGATTATGAATATATTTATATATGATTTCTTCTTTGTGTACCATACTTTTAAATCAAGGGTAATATGATGATAGAAACCACCCGTTACATCCTAGGATCATGAGAGGAGTTCTGCTTGTGGTAAAATTTTTATATGATACCTGAAGTGAAAGAGAAAAAACACAGGCAATATGAGACCTGTTCCATGAGAGTAAGGGAGTATATTCACTTTCCAAAACAACTGTTACATTGACTAAAGTGTGCTTTTGGGGTTTAGTTACATTTTTTTTTTTTGAGAGGTTCTTCATCGTGGCCTTCGTGATGCCACACAGATGTTTCTCAGCACGCACACGCGAGGTTCGGGCTTCCTAGCAATAGGAAAGTTTGTTAGTCTCCAACCCCTCACACTGAGCATATGCAGGGGACTTCCCGCCTAAACGCCTCAGTTCCCTAGCAACTGCTGCGATAAGAGGCAACACGATTGTTAGACTCCGGATCTCTACTTTATTTTTCTTACAAATTTGGCTTTTTGGATCTTTGTGGCATTTCTGCCACCATTTAAACGTTGTATGTCCTGTCGCGGGAGGATTCCTCACTCAGACGGACACAAGGAGTGCTTATATTGTCTGGGTGAGTCACACCAGCCGGATTCTTGTTATAGTTGCAAGAATTTTGGCACCCAGACAATGCAAAACTGTCGATTTATGTTATGTTGAGAAAGCTCTAAAACCTGAATTGATGGAAATTGCTTCTTCCCACGCTTCTTCGGGCAGTCCCTGAAAAATGAAAAAACAATCTAAGTTGTCTTCGGATTCGTGGACTGATTCCAAGCACAGGTTGCCATTACTCGACTGACACTCAAAATCGTCTTCATCTTCGTCCGTCTCCAAGCTCCATATAGCTTCGACTTTGAAACCTCACTCTTCTTTGACTTCAACTTCGAAGTGTCCTTCCACTTCAACGTCGGTCTTGACGGCTAATGATGTCATTGTTATTGATGCTGACCTCCCTCCTTCTCAAAAGGCTCAAGCTCCTTGACCTGGCTTTGAGGCTTTATATCTCTCAGAGTCGTCGTCCTCATCTGCATCCAAGGCTTCTGAAGTGGAGGAGGAGCTACCAGACATTTCTTTGATGTTGGAACTTTTTCCCATGCACAGGCCATTCGGGAGCAGACTTCATCATGTTCTATGACTCCAAGCCTTGACACCACTTTTATTCTTGCTGTTACCTTGTTGGCTCTTCTCATGGGCCCAGGAGTTCTTTTGGTGTCAGAAGGAGCTCAGACTCAGCCCTCTACGGCATCGTCTGCTCCTTAGCCAAATCTGGAGCACTTGCCCAGAAGGCTAAGATGCACTTCTTGGAATCATTCCCATTCGGCATCTTTACCACCGGTGTCGACTTCATACATACCTCTGCCGGTATCGACTGTTAGGTCTGAACCTGCGCTTACCATCGACACTGTAGTGGCTCCATCGGCTGCAACTCTGGTTTTGCCTAATACCGCAGGCCCTGTTTCATCAGTTTCGATGTCGGCTGCACAGCAGAAGTCAACTCTCCAGCCAACTCACCTGGCGGCATCAACCTTGGTGTTGACTCCGTATTGTTCAATGCCGACCATTCATCACCAGGTAGCTGGCCACCCACCATTCCTGTTGGCATCGACTTCGGTACCGACTCTGTATTCAGCTCCAACCTCCATAGCTCATTTCCAATCTTCTGGACAAGCAGCACAATATTCGATGTGCCCTACCGTTCCTGGAACCAGACCTCAGCATGCTAGCTTCCCTCCGTCAATGTCACTACAGGCTTCGGCGTTGAATCTCCATCAAAGTCATGTTCCGTGCTCAACCTCCATGCCATGTCCAGCCTCGATTCCAGATTTTCAGTCATCTCAGAGCGCTTTGCCTATGCCATCTTCGATTTCTGTGCCAGTCTTGTCTATTCCACTGACTCAGCCTTTGGCTTCTGTACCAACCTTGGTACTGACCCCGTCTTTGTCAGTACTGAAAAAGAAGAAACACAAGCTTTCAGCTTTTCCATCGTCTGCTTCAGTTCCCATGGTGAATCCAGCGATTCCTGTGCAACAGCCATCAGTTTCGGTGGCTTATTCTTCCACGTCTATGGCTCTCCCACCCATTCTGATGTTTTTTTAAAAAGTTTGACGGCTCTCAATGAGTGATTCATTCGGATTCCCAGACGACTTCTCATCATCATTCTAAGACCAAAACAGCAATTTCACCTAACACTGATTCTGACTCCTCCCTGGTGATTTGTGAAGATGCTGATGGTGATTCCATGTGCTATGCTACTACTGCAGATTCGGACGTTGAGGAGCATTCCCCACCTTCCTCCTCTGAAGCCATGCACAATTATTCTGATTTAGTGCTGCAGATGGCGAAAACAATAGGTTTGCCTCTGAACCACCCCAAACCCCATCATACTGATCATATATTTTTAAAAAAATATCCACTGAAGATGTCGCTCCCGTTCATCGCACTATATTTCCATCCTTCTTTTCCATGGTGGAGGAATCTTTTAAAAAGATCTCTTCTCTCTCCATATCCAGGAGGATTGAAGGTCTCTACCATGTCCATGATTATAAGGCACTCTTTCTTTCCAGGCACCCACCACCGAATCCAGTGGTGGTAGTCTCCTCACAAGTACAATCTTGTTCCAAGCAGATTCCAATTTCCCCCTCCAAGGAGGGTCGTAAGCTTGACACGTTGTGCAGAAACATATACACTGTGTCTTCACTTCGATTGCAAACTATCAAGGAGCAATGGGAGCATATCAAGGTGGTTCTTCAAGTGGTCCCTTGTGAAGCCACACAGCACCCTCCCTCCTCCCCTCCTTCCATCACACTGTGGCTAATCCTTACCTGTCATGCTGCCGTTTGTGAGGAAACTGAGGTGTTTAGGTGGGAAGCCCCCTGCATATGCTCAGTGTGAGGGGGTGGAGACTTACAAACTTTCCTGTTGCTAGGGAAGTCTGAGCCTCATGTGTGTGCGCTGGGAAACCCATCTGGGTGGCTTCATGAAGGACCACTCGTATAACCACCTTTACAGGTAAGTAACTGTTTTTTTTATTCCATTTAAGAGAGGATTAACAAGCATTAGATTTATAGTTGTGAAAGTTTTTATGAGATGAAACTGAAAAATGTCACTTTGGCTCCATTTTAGGAGAAAGGCAGCATATAGATACTTTAATTAATAAGCTGAACTTTGAAATAGGATTTTTATTTCACTCTGTGTAAAATCAAAATTTCAGATGTCATTTTTATCAACTTGTTAAAAAAACAGCCCCTACCCAGCTTTGTGTCTGGACAAGAAGGGTTAATTGATGAAAAAAGAGACAGGTTATGGAATTTTCTCCTGCTTAATGTTTCTTTGTGAATGGTTGCCCACATGTTCTCCAACATATCATTGTGCCTTTTGGAATTAAAGAGGGGGGCTGGGAGTTAGCAAAGATTGAGACAGGGAACAAAGGTCAAAATAATCTATACCTTGTAGCAGATAGTTTTTAATGTTTATTTGCTTTTAATTTTTCAATTATATTTTCATTATTCATTCATTCATTCATTCATTCATTTAGAGTATTATTACCCTGTCTTTCTCCTTGGAAAAGGACCCAAGGCGGCTTACAGTAGTGAGGGACAATATACAGTCCAGTAAAATTAAGACATATTCAAGTCCGAGAACAGGGAATTGAAGGACATCTTACAGCATTAAAAGACAACAATAAAGCTGCAAGAGAACATGAGCAGTTAAAGAGAGAGTAAAAATTTCATGTGATCATGCCTGGTAGACCATTCAAAAGGTATGGGGGATGGAGACTAATATTGAAAGCATAGTGTCAAAGCAATCACACAAGGGAAATATAAACACAAAGTTATAAGTGGTTATAAACAAAGTCTATGTAATCATGTGTGATAGATTCATATAAAGACACATAATAGGTAGTCCATCATTCAAGGAATGCTTATCTGAAGAGAAAGGTCTTTGCCTGTTTCCAGAAAGATATCAGAGATGGGCCAGTCCTGGCCTCCACTGAGAGGGAGTTCCAGAGTTTGGGCACAGCAGCCAAGAAGGCCACTTCATGTGTTCCCACGAGACGTACCTCTGAGGGTGGTGGGATGGAGGAAAATATCTCCTCTGATGACCTTAACACCTGAGCCAGTTCATACTTTGAGATTTGATCTTTGAGGTAGCTAGGACCCAGGTCGTACAGTGCTTTGTAGGTTAAAGTGAGCACTTTGAACTGTGCCAGATAGCTGATTGGTAGCCAGTGGAGCTGCTTTAATGGGGTGAAATGTGATCTATGTACCCCACCCCAGTCAGGCCTGGTGTTCCATATATACATGCAGGGCCGGCCCTTCCATTAAGGCGAATTAGGTCGTTGCCTAGGGCGCCAAATTGGAGAGAGGGTGCTGGACAGCCTGCCGGCCCCCACCCCCTGCCACTGGCCACTGCCGTCCGTCCCCCCCCCGCCCCCCGCCCCACCCACCCACCGCCCGCCCCACCGCCCGCCCCTTGCCTAGGGCACAAAAAAACCTAGCACCGGCCCTGTATACATGTATGAAGCATGAAATGCCCAACTCTACCCAAAAAAATCCTTATTCCAACCTTCCCCAAGTTTCCAATTTATAATATTTTGTTTTGGCTGACTTGATTTTTAGAACTGTTTTGTAGAATGTTTGTTTCCTCTGCTGCACAATAGCATTTCTTTATATGCCATTTATGATCAGTAGAGCTGCACAAAGTTGTACATATTTCCCAAATCATGATTATATATTGCCACTAAGCCACTTGTAAAACCTTTGTGCAATTATTATAAAGTAAAATGATTTTGTGTTAAAAAAATCACAGAGCAAAACTGGATAAATCCTGTATATATTAGTGGTTACACAGACAGCATCTGTTGTGAATATTACCCATATGGCTAGCCATTTATGCAGAAGATGTTTACATTTTAAATGTTTACTGTACCGTTGATTATCTGTATATTTAGAAAATGCCTTTTTAAAATTTTCTCCCATCAGTATGATTGTGGATTTGAAAAGTAAGGTAATGCATTCAAATGAACATGCAGAAGTACCTTTTTATGCTATGAAAGATGTTTGTTTTATCAGTTCATATACTGAGAAAAAATGTGTCACATAGCTTTTCAGTTCTATAAAGAAAATAATATTGCATATTATAAAGGGAGTTGCCTATTACAATTAAAAAGACAAATTTAAAGTAGAAATTGATTCATTTGGAAGAATTTGGAATATAAACCCCCAAATAACAAAGTATATGCACACTTTTCCAGATTTGTACCTTGCAACAGGGTTTGTCTTTACTGCCTTGCAATCCTTTTCTCCCACTTGGTTGGTCCCTTTTCAAGTAGCTTCAGAATTATCAATTTGTGAGAGACTATCTGTAGTGGCGGCAGGTCCTCATGAGATTCCTCTATTTGAGATTAGCCTTCTTGCCACCTATGGTAATGCAGTGATAGCATCCCAGGCATAAGGCTCTTAGGCAGGTACTCTTTTGCACTTGCCGTGCATCCCTGTGGACTCGGGCATTCCAAAGAACAACACTTCTCAGGCTTCCTCATATCTGGCTTGTGAAAATTCAGTTTTCTAAGTGCCTAGGAGGTTAGCCCTGCACTGAATATGCTGCCCCCACTGCCATATGACTGGCTAAATTTTGTGTGTGTGTGTGTGTGTGTGTGTGTGTGTGTGTGTGTGTGTGTGTGTGTGTGTAGGGGGTTAATGTGATTATGTTTAGTGGGTTCAGGTTGTAGAAATATTCAACTTTCAAATATTCAAATAGCAAAATTGTAAATATTGTTTTCATTGATCATGTTTTTGAAGGAAGAGGAAATTATATACTGTAGTTACAAATTAAATATATACAGTAGTAGGAGGGGAAAATATTTTAATATAAAAGAATAGATTGCATATCTTTGTGTTGCTTGTGATTTATTGGGTTCGTTGTATTTGTTATGCCTCTTGCCGGATTCTCCCCTCTTCCCTCCTCCTTCCTTTGTTGTGTATAATTTGGTTGTGGAGGTTTTAATTGTGTTGTTCTGCTTGTATATTGCCCAGAGTACCCTATGGGAAAAATGGGTGTGGCATATAAACTAACTAACTAACTAACTAACTAACTAACTAACTAACTAACTAACTAACTAACTAACTAAATTAAATAAATAGACTGAAGTCTCACATAATATGGTGAAGTCTACCATTCCTCCTATGAGTCTGTTGGGGCCCTAAAGTTAGTATATGATCCCCGTCTAAGGGGTGCACAGGGACAGCAGGTTTGGAGCACAGCTTTTCTGTGCTTGCTGTGTCCCTTTGGCATGCTCCCCTCTTCTCAATTTCATCTGTGTGGCAGTGACATTAGCCCTGCTTTCAAAACAGAAATTATTTGAATGCATAATCAGAAAGAGTTTTCTAGACCTGCCTCCTTCTTTTTGGTGTTTCCATGAGAAAGGGACAGTCTCAAAACAGACTTTTTCTGCTCTAATTGTAGTCTGTCCACATGACTGGGGAACCCACATGTGGAGAGGCTCCACACTCAGCAGATGTTGTCTAGCTGCTCCTTTATCTGGACAGAAGCAAGATGTGGGGACAAAACATTCCCTCTCCTTATGCTTTCAGAATTCTCCTTTAACTCCCTTTTGCATGCCAGAATAGGGCTCTTGTCATTCCTTTGGCACCAAACAAACAAGTATCAATTTATCCAGATATTTGGACACTGGAATCTGACAGTTTCCTGGCGTGTTATATTCTAGGTAGCAGGAGGGATGCAAATATGTTACTGTAAATGAACAACATCGATTTTGTGTAGTTCTAAGTTCCAGTGGGCGATATGGAATATGACAACTTGGCAAGGGGAGTGGCTAGAAAAGCTGTGACAAAGCATGGCAAAGGTGCTGAAGGGCTTTCGAAGTGTGAGTCACATTTAGTGATTTGCTTGAAGAACTTGGATTGCCTGTTTGTCTAGATACTATTTCTCCTGAATCCAAGTACAAACTATTGTTTTCATAGGGCTAAAGCTTTTATTGTAGGTCCTATATATTATGGAAAAGAAAGAACAGAGTATTGACACTCCAGAAGTTTGCAGTGTGAAATAGGTCACAGAGAAAAGCTTTTTTTCATTCATCTATAGATTGACAGGTTATGACAAAACTTTATTCATGCTGCTTGAATACATCTTTTGTCTAGTTTTACAATTTTTTAAAAAACTCATATTGAAAATGACATATTGAGGTTTTCATTTGCTTTAACCAGGTGTGGTTTTCTATAGAGGAGCTAGCTGGGTAGACTGCAGTTGAAAGCGAATGAACCAGTGAAGCTTGGAAAGGCCATGGCCCTTCTTCAGATGGTAGCGATAAGTTGAAAGACTCATTAATCAACAGCAGAGTCACAGGTGTGGTGGCTTTCCTACAAACTGCCAGCAGACTGTGAAAGTCATATGCAACACACCATTCTGTCAAAGTGGACTTTACAAACACTCAAGCCCCTTTCTTTCTCTTTTTAATAAAAATGCGTTTTGTGGCAGAGGGACACAGTGTGCTTCAGGCTATTTGCTTATAGCCTTCAGCGTACTATAATTATATCAGTTTACAAACCTTTAGTGTATTTTACTATTTATTATGTTTAACCCTCAAAGGGTGTGGATAGTTAAACGAGCATTTTCATATGACTGTTAATGGGAAACTTTATTAGGTTGCTGAGCTTTAATATAAATTTAAAATATGAAACTGAAATATTAGAAAATAGATTTTTGTGGTAATATCATGCAGTGTTAATTGTTGGGGGTGTTGAGATGGGATACACAATAGAAAGGGAAGGAAATATGTACACTTCCACATCTTGGTAGCAAAGTTCCATGAAGATAAAAGCAACTGGTTAATTTGCTGCCATGCCTGCATTTACCTGGAAAGAGATTCCCTGATAAGCATAGTTATGTAGCACCCATTTCCCTCAGCAGTATCCTCTTGTGTGTGCAACCCAAAAAAAACCCCACTGCACTTTGCCCAACTATGTTTTTGTAGGTCTCTGTAGATTCAAAGCATTGCCATTAATATGGTAAAAGATAATTGGGCTTTCTTTGGGCTTTTTTATATAGCTCTTACTGTTATTGTTTTAATTCAGTAATTGAACATTGTAAAGAAAACCCACACTAAAATGTGTTATTATTTTTATTGCTAAAGAACCTTATACCCACTTCTTTGCAACCAAAGTAACAGTTCATGGAATTAACAATAAAAAGATATAATAATTTCTGAAATAATGATATGGGTAATTTAACAACACATTTGCTGAAACTGAAAACATTTGTATGATGTAATGCCAAAGCTCAGTAAATGCTATATTGAATCAAATACTTTCTTATTGTTTCTCGAGTACAAAGGAATCTTTTTGAATGTAGAATAGTAACATATCTTCAAAAGTGTTTTTATCTCTCATTGCTTTTATATAATTAATTTAATATTATTTTACTTGTGATGTTATTTTCTTTCTAAATTGCCCTCAGCCATGGAAACAGGTTAGGCATTAACCCTATCCTCACTGGACTTAATAGGACTTACTACTGAATAGAAATACCTAGGATTATGCTGTCAGTGTATTAATTTGCTTCCTTAGTTCCTCAATGTGGAATTCATAATACATTTATTTAGAGTCTTTTTACCCCACAGTTCTCCTGGAGCGCTTTTACATGACCCCTAAAATCCGATGTGAAGGGCTCCCAGATGCGGAGCTTAAAATTGTTTTCCCACCAGCTCCGGACTTTAAAGAAAATTAAGTGCAACCACGCCCACCAAAACGCGTCCCAGCACATTTTAAAAGTACCTGGTCCCCGAGAGTAAAAAATTTCTGATGCGGATGTAAGTGAGTGCCAGGCTCTCCTCGCCTTGTGTTTGTTTTTTTGTCCCCACTGCCCCTTTAAGAGACAGGAATCACGACGACGACGGGGCTCGGGGCGGCTTCCACCAGCAGACGGAGGTGAGCCTGCATTCTTTTCTCCCTTTTTTTCTCCCTCCCCTCACGCAGACAGGAGCAAGGGAATGCGGAGGGGTGGGAAAACAGGTAGAGCGACAAACCCCCAAGATCTCTGGTCCGAATTTAAGTGGCCAGCGGATCTTAGGGGTCATGTAAAAGCACCCTTGGAAAAGGACCCAAGGCGGATTACAGTAATCAGGGACAAGACACAGTCCAGTACTATTAAGACATATTCAAGGTTAAGAACAGGAAATTGCGGGCTATCTTATAGCATTAGAAGACAACATTAAAGCTAAAAGAGAATGTGAGCAGTTTAGAAAAGAGTATAAATTCCATGTAATCATGTATGCCAGATGATCTAAAATTTATGAGGGATGGGAGCTAACAATTGATAACATAGTGTCAATGTAATCACACAAGGAGTAATACAAGCACAAATTTATAAGTGGTTATAAACACAAGTCTGTGTAGGCAGGTATGATAGTTCATCATTCAGGAAAAGCTTGCCTGAAGAGAAAAGTCTTTGCCTGTTTCCAGAAAGACACCAGGGATGGGGCAGTCCTGAACTCTAGTGGGAGGGAGTTCCAGAGTCTAGGTGCAGCAGCCAAAAAGGCCCTTTCATGTGTTCCCACAAGACGTACCTGTGAGGATGGTGGGATGGCGAGAAAGGCCTTGATGACCTTAGCACCTGAGCTGGTTCATACTGTGATATTCGATCTTTGAGGTAGCTAGGACCCAAGTCAAATTGTGTTTTGTAGGTTAAGGTTAGCATCTTGAATTTTGCCTGATAGTTGATTGGCAGCCAGTGGAGCTGCTTTAATAGGGATGTAATGTGATCTCTGTACCCCACCCTAATCAACAATCTGGCTGCTGCATTTTGTTCCTGTTGGAGTTTCCTGAAAATTTTCATTGAAAGTACCACATAGAGCGCATTACAGTAGTCTAGCTGGGACATCACTAGGGCATGTGTCAACACGGACAGAGTAGGTTTCTCAAGGAGCAGGTGTAACTGGTATACTAGCTGTAATTGTGCAGATGAGCTGTAACCTGGGCATCTAGGCTCAAGGATGAATCCAGGAGCACCTCCAAGCTGCACACCTCTTTTTTCAGTTGGAGGGTCATCCCCACCAGAGCAGGTTGCATCCCTGTCCCCTGTTCTCCCTTTTGACTGGCCAGCAGCACCTCTGTCTTGTATGGGTTTAATTTCAATTTGTTCATCCTTATCCAGTTCATTACTGCAGCTAAACCTCATCCAGTTCATTACTGCAGCTAAACACTCATGTAAAGTAAAAATAGTAGCTCCCTTAGAATCCAGAGGTGACGAGAGGTAGAGTTGGGTGTCACCATGTCTGTTTGCCAGCTCGGATGCCATTGTTATTGTGACTGTTTTTAACCTTTTAATACTTTTTGTGTGAACCGCCCTGAATTCTCGCTCGGGAAATAGGCGCGGTATATAAATCTGAAAATAAATAAATAAATCAGTATACTGGTGGTGCTTAACCCCCAAACTCCTGGTAAACTCCCCTAGTGGTTTCATATAGATGTTAAATAACATAGGACACAGAACAGAATCCTGGGGAACTCCATAAGTCAGCAGCTGTGGTGTTGAACATGAATTACCTAGCACTACATTCTACATTCTTTCCTGCAGGAAAGATTGATGAGTCAGAAGGATGCCAGGGTCTATAGTGTCAAAAGCAGCTGAGATGTCTAGTAAAATCAAAAGGGACACAGATCCCCTATCCATTTCCCTGTGTAGGTCATCTACCAATGCTACCAGTGCCATCTCTGTCCCATAGCCAGACCTGAAGCCAAATTGAAATGGATTCAGACAGTTTATCTCATCCAGTAACCTCTGGAGCTCTGCGAGGCTACAACCTGCTTTAGTACTTTCCCTAATAATGGGATATTCGATACTGACCGGTAATTGTTCAGTAATGTTGGATCTAAGGAGGGCTTTTCTAACAGTGGTTTTACTATTGCCTCCTTTAAGTATGCCAGAATCCAGCCCTGTTGTAAGGAGGCATTCACTACTCTTCCTAACCAGTCTGCCATACTTTCTCTGGCAGCTTTTATGACCCATGAGGGGCAAGGATCCAACACACGTGGTGGCCCTCACCTTCCCAAGGGTTTTGACCACATCATCCAGCTGTAGGAGATGAAAGTCATCCATTAATACAGGATAATCAGTGTGTGTGTGTGTGTTATTTACAAGCTCTGGATCCGTAGCAGCATCCAAGGTAGCTGAGATCTGTTCAAATTTGCCTGCAAAGTGCAAAGTGTTGTGTGATCCCCCCCAGCGAGTTACAGAGTGCTCTATGTCATCCATCCATAGGTCAGCATGTAGCAGACTTTGACTATTTGGAAAAGCTCCACTGGGCAATTTTGTGCCAAATCAATGGTGGTACAGAAAAATTATTTCTTTGCTGCCTCCACTGACTTGGAATAAGCCTTCCAAAGGCCCTTCACTGTTTCTTGATCTATTCCAATCGGGGGTTTCTGCCAACTCATTTCGCCTCTACAGGCCACCCATTTCAATTTTGCCAGCTCCCCAGTAAACCAAGCAGCCAGTTTGGGTCTATTTTGAGGAAGGAGATGTTTAGCAGTAATCCGGTCAATGACTTTGCTCATTTCCCCATTTCAGAGATCAACCAAAGATTCAATGGAATTACTCATCAGAGAGGTAGGAAACTCCCCAAGGGCAGTTAAAAAACCATCTGCATTCATCAACCTTCTGGGATGTATTGTTTTGTCTGATTTCCCTCCCTGCCTAGGCTCTGAGTTACAGAGAGGCTAAACTGCACCATATAGTGGTCTGTCCATGAGAGTGGGACTACAGAAAATTCCTTTACCCCGAGGTTCCTAATATCCATAGCAGGGCAAAAGACCAGTTCTAAGGTGTGGCCTGCAGGATTGGTTGGGGTAGACACCATTTGGGCCAGACACATTATTGACATGGAGGTCATGAAAGCACTGCTGCAGCATGGATGTTAATGTTCCCAAGCACAATGAGCTGAGGGGAATCCAAAACCACCCCTACTATCCCTTCAGTAAGCTGAGGTAGAGAAGTTGTTGTAATTCTTGTCCCAAAGCTCACTTTTGATTGCCAATCTGGGTGCTCCATCATCTCTCTTTCTCCTGTTACCCACAGCTTTGCAGTGTATGGACTCATGATGAGTTCTGCAGGACTTTAAAGCTTACCTATCGGGGCAGGGGGTGTTCTTGTTACTAAAACTGATTTATTTAAAGCTGAAAGAAAATCCCACTTTTCTCTTAAAGAGGAATCAAGGCAGCTTGCAGTGTTAAAAAACAAGATTAAAAGCTAAGTACAATAAATTATTACATTATTTTAAAAGAATAAAAGAAATATAATAATGGAACCAGTAGATAAAAACAGGTCTGAAAACCTTAAAAACAACAGAAACAGAGCAGTCGTGTTTGGAAAACTGCCTCTGAGGCTGTTTAGGTAAAAACAAATACTGCACATTACATTGTACCTGGAAATGGACCTACAAGCAGTGGAGTTGCTGTTACAGGTCCTTCTAATCAACCAGAGTTCAGTCCAGCTGCAGCATTTGGACTCACTGAAGTTTTCAAACACTTTCCAAAGGCAGCTCCACGTACAGTGTGTTACAGTAATCCGACAAGGCTGTAACTAAGGCATACTCCCTCAGGAAGGAGTAGAGACACTGCAAAACATTTTGAATGCCACTGAGAGGCCCAAGCAGAACCTATAGGGACACACTTCCCTGTCCAGTTCCCATCCACCAAAGTGTCCAAAGCAATCTCTGTTCTATAACCAGGCCTGAAGCTGCCGGATTGCAATGAATCTAGACTATCTCTCATTCAGGGATCATTGGAGCTGAGAAACCATGACCTGCTTCAAAACCTTGCCCAAGAATAGAACATTTGAGGCAGGCTGGCAATTATGCAGTACCATGGGATCCAAGAATAACCTTTTCCACAGTGATCTTCTAATGCCTTCTTCAATCATACAGGGATTCAAACCTGCTCCAGGGTATTCACATTCCTTCTATCCACTCAGGCAATTCCTCTGTGGCAGTTTTTATAAGACAAGAAGGGTAAGAATCCAACAGACATGTGGTAACCTTCACCTTTCTAAGGGTTCTGTCCACATGCCCAGGCTGCAAAAAGTGAAATTTATCCATTAACACAGGTTATGCAGGGGCCTAAGTTACATTCATAAGATCAGTAGGAATTACAGCATCCAAGGTAGAGGCAAACCTGAGCATTTTCACCTGAAAGGTGTGCAGATTCACCAGATGATTCTGTTCAGATGCAATGATGTTAGAAAAGAATGACTTCATCACCACTGTCACAGAGTGGGTCTTCTGGTGGGCCCAGCCCATGTTCAGTTGGATTTGACATTGCTGATCTAGTTTCTGTCCCACTTGTTTTATCACCCTCAGTTCTCTGATAATGGGGTGGGGGCAGTTTAAGCCCACTTTGAGAGAGCAGATGGTTAGGACCAATCATGTCAGAAGTCCTAGCCATTTATCCATTGCAGAGGTAAGGTGACAGAAGCCATCAGGAAACCATTTGCCTCCTGAGATGGACCATTCTATTCAGTCAGCCACTCACGCAGAGGCTCTGAGTTGCAGTGTCTAAACTTCACCAAATAATTATCTATCCATGACAACAGACTTGCAGAGAGTTGGTTAGCACCCAGGTCACTAACATCTTCCCAAATACAGCCAACCAGGTCTGTAGCAGGGGTGCGGGTAGATACCACTTGGAGTAGACCATGGTCATCATGGAGGACATGAAATCCTAAGCCTCTCCTGACAAAGCTGCCTAAGCATGGAATTCCCTCAACACAATGGGCCAATGGGAAAAACTAAAATAGGTTTCATAAAAGAGAGGCTGCTACTGAGAAGACCTTATCTCTCATGTCAAACAGTCTAATCATTTCTAATTGTGAGTAACCTCATCTTGAGAGAGTATAACACTCAGGCAGGTTCATAAACAACTGCAACTTAGTCTAAGTGGTTACTCTTGCCTTTAGTGAGAGAAAGTGTGAAGTAGTGGTTTGAATGTTGCAGTACAGTGCAAAAGACCAGATCCTCACTGCACCTTCATACTTACAGGGAGACCTCAGGCCACAAACATTCTTAGCCCGATCTACCACACGGGCCTGCTGTGAGTGTGAAGTGAGGGAGGCACACCATTTTGAGCTTATTTTAGGAATGGTGAAATATTCATGAAACAAACAGGGAAGCCCCTATAGCCTCTGATGGTGTAAAACTATTTTAAATAAATAAATAAGTAAATAATGTGCCTATGTCAGTAACTGATAACCCAAAAGCTTAGTAGGGTTCAGCAGGTTTCCACACTGAAGTTTGAGACTGGCAAAGCAACCTAAGGGTAGAGT
Organism: Phrynocephalus versicolor; assembly: GCA_023846285.1. Classification (NCBI taxonomy): domain Eukaryota; kingdom Metazoa; phylum Chordata; class Lepidosauria; order Squamata; family Agamidae; genus Phrynocephalus; species Phrynocephalus versicolor. Next base: position 22,629,818 of record JAHTLZ010000240.1, on the reverse strand, counting down.
GGTGGAATTTCTGGCACTGAAGCCTCTTTTTTTAAGGTCCAAAATGCCTTTTATTTTATACAAAATACAAATTACAAGAGAGACAAAACATCAACAACAGTGCACCCCTTCACCAACAGAACCACTCTTCTTATTTACATTCATTATTCTCCCCTCCAGAACAAAATCGATCATTGTGCGGTAGCCTTATCCTTATCTCTTACAAGCACATATTCAATAAATCTACCCCATATATCAAAAATACCTCTTTTTAACTCTTCATTTTTAATCTTTAAAGTACATGTCAATTTATCATTGAATGCAATATTTCATATTTCATTGTACCATTCATGTTTAAATTTCCAATTTCTAGCAATTATTAATCTAGCGGCAGTCAATAAATTTGTAATCAACTCTTTAGTTTCAAAATCATAATTATCAACAAATATTGATAACAAAGCAATTTCAGAATTGGGCTCTATATTCCTTTCTAATATGTCACTTAATTCTTTTAGAATACTTTTCCAAAATTTTGAATCATTTTACATTCCCACCACAAATGGAAAAAAGTACCAATCTCATTGTCACATTTGCAACAAAACTTAGAAAAATTAGCATTTATTTTATTCAATTTCACTGGCGTCAAATATGGTCTTAAACTTATTTTAATTTTTTTCCTTTATTCTAACAGACATATTATAAGTATTCTCATTCTCCATATTTTAGCCCAATCCTCCTCTTTTATTTCTTTTTTAAAGTCTTGTTCCCAAATTAACTTCAATCCAGATCCTTCCCTATTTTCATCTTCATCCAAAAATAATTTTATATAATTTACTAGCATTACCTTTTACTAAATTCTCCTTCTGGGTATCCTTGTACAACAATAAGAATTGTTCATATTTTGTATAATGTCTACATTTATTATTTTTCTTTATCCAAGCATCAGTCCATTTCTCTAATTGTATAAAATTAAACCAAGACATATCCCTACATTGAAGAATTTCTTTCATTTGTACCTTCCCTCTCATTTTACCTATCCAATCTTTCAATCTAATCACTTGTTTTTCCCAAAATACTTTTTAAAAAACTTTCATTATAGGGAAGTTCTCTATTTCAGTTACAGATTTCAATGGTGAATCCAGGGGATATAAATTTTTAATGTATATACCATGCATTTAACATAGATCTAAGGAAGGAGTTATTAATCACATTTAACTTTGATTTCTTAATAGTGCCAAACAAATATTTTTCAATATTATCTTTTATTTCTGATGATTCCATTTCCACTATATTAATCTTTCTGGTTTATATACAATATCCCCAATAAACCTTATCTGATTTGCTAAACAATAACTTTTTACATTTGGTAAACCTATACCACCTTTATTTTGAGCCTTATACCGATATTTTTATTTGGTTTTTTTGCCACTATTACAATACAGTGGTACCTTGGATAATGATGGTAATTCATTCTCCGAGGTTAGTCGTTATCCGAAACACGTCGTTATCCGAAACGCGGTTTCCCATAGGAATGAATGGGAAACCATTTAATCCGTTCTGGAGCCTAGGAAAAAGGCACAGACACCTGGTTTTTTGCTCAAAAGTCTTTATAAATTGCACTTTAAAGGTACAGATGCAATGCCACCTAGGATAACTCTTTTTTACTGATGCATGTTGGAAGTTCGTTATCCGAGGCAATCCATAGGGATAATTCGTTATCCAAGGCAACCCATAGGAAAATTCGTTATCCAAGGCAGTCAATAGAGAAAATTCGTTATCCGAGGCAGACCTATACCTAGAAATTGCGATTCGTTATCCGAGGCAGCCCATAGGGAAAATTTGTTATCAGAGGCAGTCCTATACCCGGAAATTTGCAGTTGTTTTCCGAATTATTTGTTATCCCGGGCACTGTAGTTGTTAATCAAATCTTGCCAAAGTTTAAAATCATCTATATTTAGCTGTACTTGAAGAATTATAAACAAAAAGCCTCTTGGATATTAAAGATTCCCAGGGATTCTTTGGAGATTAACCCTGTTTCAAGTCTCATTCTCTTGCCTCTTCCAGATCTATGGCATCCCTGAGAATGGGCTATCTTAGACCCATTCTCAGCCTCCTGGTTTTGATTAATGGCAGACCTGAAAGTACAGGTCTGGGTATTCATGGGTATTCTCATTTCCACTTTTGCCCCTATCTAAATTATTGTCCAGTCTTTATTAATGCAGGATAGGTTGCTTCCAGATGAACTCCCTTCAGTTTTAAATTGATGCTGTGCTCTGACAGAAATATTTTTGATTTTTCACAGCATCTAAGCCTGAGCCCAGTGGAGAAGTGTTTTCATAAAATGTTTGACCTCTTGGTGAAAAAAAGTGAAAAGGAAAAGAAAAGAAAGTACATGAACAGTACTGGACTATTTACTAAATATGTGAGGCTAGGAAGAGGGTAGGAAAGCAGGGCATGAGTAAAGTGGATAGAGGGACGCTCTTCTCGCTCTCACAAAATACCAGAACTAGGGGACATACACTCAAACTGAGGGCTGGGAGGGTGAAAACAGACAAAATATTTTTTTTTTACCCAGCATGTTGTTAGTCTGTGGAATTCCCTGCCACAGGATGTGGTGGTGGCATCTGGCCTGGATGCCTTCAAAAGGGGATTGGACAGATTCCTGGAGGAAAAGTCCACTACAGGTTATAAACCATGATGGAGATGTGTAATCTCCAGGCTTAAAACCGGGGTACTTCAAGGGCCAGATGCAGGGGAGTGGTATCAGGAGACAGATACTGTATATAGTCTCGTGCTCTCCCGGACACATTTGATTTAAATGTGTCCGGGCGAGTGGGGACACTGTGAGATACAGGAAGCTGGACTAGATGGGTCTTTGGCCTGATCCAGTATTGATCTTTTTATGTTCCTAAGAGGAAATCCACTTTTAGAGACTATTGGACCCACTTGTTATATTGTGCGGTGAGGACTGCAAAATCACTCTAACAACATAGGAGGATGTGGGGTGCATGTTGCCCAGTAGGGGCAGATTATATTCACCACCTGCACAGGATGCGAGTAATGTTTTTTTCATTTGTCGTCAGTGATAATGCTATGGAGCCATTTGGTTCACCATAAAAATCCAAGACTGCAGCGCAAACTCTCTACATTAAGGGAGACTAGTGTTTCTGGTGGTGGTGGGGAGGTTAACCCATTTCCTACCTCATTTTAACACTTTCTCAGAGATACATGAGTGTGCTAACTTATTCTGTGTTTGCCTTCCAAAGACAAATCACTACTTACATTCCAGCAGACAGGAATGCAGCATACAAAGTTTAGGGAAAACACACACTATGGCAGAGTTGTATGTTAGCACATGATGAAGCACCTCTGACAAAGATGAGCTGAATATATCATTTACTTGGACTCTCATTTTATTCTGGGCATGAGCCCCAAGTGACTAAAATCGTAGAATAAAAGATAAGAAAAAAGCAGTGTGTCAATGTGCAATGGAGAGGAGTAACACGGAAGGAATCAACCATGGAAAAAGCTGAGAAATGTATGCTTACAATTGTGGTGTAACTTAGGCACTTTATGACCTGCAAGCCCACATTTTAACTTCATTTTTTAAAAACTTCAACAATTTTATGCAGATAGAACTTTTGCATGGGTGTAGAGAGTTAATTAACTATTTAATATTAACCTAGTCAATTTAAAATAGATTTATTTTGTATATAATATTCTGAGCTCCCTGGAAGGAAAGTGAGATATAAATGCTATATTGCCTCTCTTTGAACATTAAAGCATTTTGCTTTGGCCCTGAGATTATGTAACTCTTTCTTGCCTCTCTTGGGTTAAGGGATACTTGTTCATACAGGCTGCAAACACCGTTTAGAATCCTTGTCTAAAACCGTGAAGAGGGGGAAAGACCAAATGTCTATTTGATCCTTGATAATAAAATGTGGATCAAAGGTCAACTTCATTCCATACTGCTTGGCGAGCTGTCAGTGGTTGAATTGAAAGTCAGCCTTAGAAATGGCTGTGTTCTGTGCTCTCTCTCTCTCTCTCTCTCTCATCTTCGAGTTTTTCGACCATGTTTTATTCACCCTAAGGTTTCTTTTATTCCTGCTTGTTTTTCACATTTCCATGATTAGCTTCCCTAGTTCAGTCTGATGGTCTCTTTCTCTTCCATCAGTTCCCTGTAGTCTTTCAAGTATGTATGTATAAATACAGATTCCCTTGTACTGTATTTTCAAAAGAGAAGGTTAAGTAAATGTCTTAATTTGATATGGTAGCTTTGCTGCAGCTGAATGGGGGAAGGGGGTTGATTTAAATTTTATCAGTTGAGGTGTTAAAATATCTAGGCTTGTCATCGTAATAGGGTTTTACAGAAATTATGCACTAAGTGAAAATAATCTTTTTCAGCATTACTAGCAGTGATAGCATTACTGCACTATGTTTAGTATTAGTCTCCAGAGGACATAGTTGCTGAATTTATCAGACCATACAGTTTTTTCTTCTTCTTTGCCTTGTGTTTGATTTGGTTACTGGAAATACCTCAAACATATCATGGACTGAAACAGAATGGCTGTTTATATTAAGATAGATACAAAGAAAACAAAAATGAAAAGGGATGTCTTATTTGTTCTACCTTGTTTTCTGGCGAGAAAGCTTGAATTCATGAAAAAAATATTAATTTTATTCACACTGGCAAGATAATGTATTTTATGAAATCCCTTCCAAGTTTTTAGTATTTCAGTCTTGTTTTGTTTTGTTTTGTTTTGTTTCTTGTAATATGTGATAGAGAAGAGGAATTGCAATATTTATAAAGAACATTAATACCGTTGGATCAAACCAAAGAGCTAGATATTTTGGACTAGTCAGCACAGTTGTCAACCAGATGCCTATGAGAAGTCTGTAAAGGCAGTGACATTCTTGTGCCTTTATCGGCCACTGTTATTAGGGATATTGTTGTTCCATTCCTTTTGTCTACCAGTAGTTCATCTGTTGTTGCTGTTGTTGCTTATACTCTTTCAGAACTGGCAGATGTGTCTCACTCAGTTACAAAGTATGCTGTAGGATCTGTTCAGGCATATTTGAATAATGCAGAACTTAATTATTTCACTAGCAAGTGCCCATGTTTTACTACTGCATACCTGTGTACAGTGGACCCTCGTATAACGGAGGGTCCGTACAACGAAAAACTTGTACAACGAAAAAAAATCCGCCCCCTCCCCCCCCACAGCCACCTCCGTCCATCACCTGCGGCCCCGGGAAGAGGACGGGGGGCGGTCGATGCCCGCGGCCGGCGGGAACAGCAAGGCGGTGGCGGCGGCGGCTCCCGCAAGGCCCCGCAAGGCCCGAGACGGTGCCCGCGGGGCCGGCGGGAGCAAGGCGGCGGCGGCGGCTCCCGGGTCGCCCCCACAAGGCCCGAGATGGTGCCTGCGGGGCTGGCGGGAGCAAGGCGGCGGCGGCGGCGGCGGTGGCTCCCGGGTCGGCCCTGCAAGGTCTGAGACGGTGCCCGTGGGGCCGGCAGGAGCAAGAAGGTGGCGGCGGCGGCGGCTCCCGGGTCGGCCCCGCAAGGCCCGAGACGGTGCCCGCAGCCGGCGGGGGCAGCACCCCCGCAGTCTCCTTCGCGGGACCACCTTCGCCCGGCCGCCGGGGGAAAGAGGGAAGGAGGGAGGGGAGACGAGGGGGCGCCCAGGACAAGCGGCGCACCCCACTCCCTTCCCCCACCCCCGCAGCCACCTTCCCCCGACCACCTCTGGCCGCCGGGGGAAAGAGGGAAGGAGGGAGGGGAGACGAGGGGGCGCCCAGGACAAGCGGCGCACCCCACTCCCTTCCCCCACCCCCACGGCCACCTTCCCCCGACCACCTCTGGCCGCCGGGGGGAAAGAGGGAAGGAGGGAGGGGAGACGAGGGGGCGCCCAGGACAAGCGGCGCACCCCACTCTCTTCCCCCACCCCCCGCGGCCACCTTCCCCCGACCACCTCTGGCCGCCGGGGGAAAGAAGGAAGGAGGGAGGGGAGAGGAGGGGCGGCAGACACGGAGGGGGGTGACCATGCATTGAAACGGATTACATCCACTTTCAATGCATTCCTATGGCAAATTAGAACTTGTTCAACGAAAAATTTGTATAACGTAATTTAATTGGGAACCAATTAATTACGTTATACAAAGTATCACTGTGTACTCGTGTTTTGCTAAATCAGATATTTCCAAGGATTACAGTCATCACTAAAGTGGACATTTCCCTACTACCTGTTCCCCCACCTGCCGCCTTCCCAAAACTGGAAGTTTGGAGGACCCTCCACAATACCATGGAAAGAAATTTGAGAAATTCAAGATGGTCAACTTGTCCTGCTGTTCTGCTTTTACAAGCCACCTTTCTGCTTTTACAAGGCAGTTATCTGTAGCTAGACTTTTCTCCACAATTCATCATAGATTGTGGCTTCTTGTAATATAATTATTTCCAGATGCTATATTGTTTTAGATGATATAAGAAACTCATTTGTCTCAGATTTCACATAGTAGAGAACTGCTTGATAGAAAATTCTAATTTCAAAAAGGTATTGTTGTAATCTCCCATCACAGTATTATAACCTTGATTGTCTAACCCCTAGTCATTTCACTGCACTTAGACAGGAAAAAGATCCTTATGATTTTAGTAATATGTTAAAATCAACTACATTCAGTCATGAGGAATGTTTTCTGTTTTCTGATTTTGTTTTTTGTTCATGGACACAATTCTTGTGAATTATACCCAATATCTTTATAGAGTTCTTTCACTCCAGGGAAAGATACAATCCAGATAATAATCAGAGATATTTTGGGAGTTTAGTTATCAGATAGTTTTACATCTTTGATATATTTCATAATTTGCTCTAACAGTGAGGGGGTATCTGGAAAGGCCAAGTAAAATCAATGTTAATTTTAATGCACTGCAAAGTTTCCATAGATTTGCTAATAGAGATGGGCACAAAATGAAAATGGAAATGCTGTTTCAAATGGTTTCATTACGAAACAAAACAGTAGAACGCATTTTGTGATGAAACAAAACAAACCACAATTTTTGGCTTTAGAAATGGAACGATTTATCCTAGAGGCACCAAATTTGGTGGGTAGCTTCCTTTGGAGAGGTTTGGGGTTCAGGGGGTGGAGTTATTAAACTCCAAAGTGGGTCCCCCATGAAAAAAGAGAAAGAGGAAAATGTGCATTTTAAACTAAAGCCTCTCTGCGCTGTGGAATGTGAAGGAGGTGTGTTAAGGCGAGTGCTGATAGAACATAAGAACATAAGAGCCATGCTGGATCAGGCCAAAGGCCCATCTAGTCCAGCTTCCTGTATCTCACAGTGGCCCTACCAGATGTGTCTGGGAGTGCACAAGACTAGATATCTGTCTCCTGATACCACTCCCCTGCATCCGGCCCTTGAAGTACCCTGGTTTTAAGCCTGGAGATTACACATCTCCATCATGGTTTGTAACCTGTGATGGACTTTTCCTCCAGGAATCTGTCCAATCCCCTTTTGAAGGCATCCAGGCCAGATGCCATCACCACATCCTGTGGCAGGGAATTCCACAGACTAACAACGCACTGGATGAAAAAATATTTTCTTTTGTCCGTTCTTACAGATCTTATAGGTCTTGCTTGGAAGGATTGCTAAGTGATAAAGCCATAAGAACCCAGTTTCATTCACTGAAAGAGCAAGATGATACCTTTATAGGTCACTAATAAAACAAAAAATGCAAGCTGAGCTTTCAGTGGTAAGCCATCTTTATCAAATGCATTGTACCAAAAACATAGTCAAAAGATGTAGTTTGCCAGGTGTTGAGATTTGTGACCAGATGATATCAGCCAGGCGCTCCTCTGGTGGGGTAGGAAGCAGGGCTGGTGTTGAAACTGCATAAAAGTCTCGGATTGGGTTTCAAACCCTAGCTCTCCAAACAAAGAGACATAGGCCATGCCCTCCCACCCACCCCCGTTCTCTCCATTTGGCTCCTTCAGGACCATAGTCCCTGTGGCCGGAAGGGGTATGGGGAAGGTATATGCAAAAAACCCCCCAGGTACTGTGGTTTCAAAAGAGCAAAATGGCTCTTCACAATACGGCATGCCATGAATCTGCAGGGATCTTGGATTGTCATAAATGAACAGAGCTGTGGCACAGTTGGCTCAACAGATTCTTCATGCAGAGGGAGCAGCCAGAAACTATGGCCCTTTGTTACACAGTCAGTTTATTTTATCATCTGGCAGTAAGCATCTCCCCTTCTCTGGTGTGGGCCCTCCCAACAAGGCAAAGGGAGAAAAATCTAGAACTGGTTATTATGTAATAGTAGTGGCTAATTATGCACTATGATAATTTAAGATACCAGAAATTTCATATTTCATGCTTCTTCTAATTCCCTGTTCTTAACTTGACTATGTCTTAAATGTTCTGGGCTGTATATTGTCCCTCGTTGTTGTAAGCCACCTTGGGTGCTTTTCCAAGGAGAAAGGTGGAGTAAAATATTCAAAATAAATAAATAAATATTTTGCTTTTCAGGTCTTTCATTTTCAACATGTATTTCCTGATCTCTAGACTACCCCTACAATATATATTTCTCTCCCCGCCTGATGATTTGCAATTTCTGTTACATTTCTTCTACTAAAATAGTTAACATCTGCAACACAACATGTTTAGAACAGTTAAAATTGATTATCTATACTAATGGGAGCTGGAATAGGTATTTAATTACTCTAAGATTAGGGTGCTTCTTTCTGTGTATTCCACAGAATGTGTGGACCAAGAAATTGTGCTATGATTTGTGGGGTTTTTTTTGTTTTGTTTTTTTTGTTACACATTTGTCAAGCACTCAAAGGATTTATTTCTGAACTTGTATTCTGTATTGACAATCCTTAGCATTTGGATGCCTTGACTGTTTTTTCTCCATAGTTTTAAATGTGTGAACATTTAGACGTAGATCTTTTTTATATTTAAATGACTAAGCTTTCTGTCTAGCAAGTAAGTCATTGTTGCAATGTCACTGCATCTCAAGATTTGACCTTTTGCACCATATGGATTCATGATGGCCTATCTTTTTTTTCCTGATCAAATTGCTTTTGTCTTCCCACTAAAGGGTATCAAAGCCTTTTGGACAAAAACAAAATAAGTACTGATTTATTAAAACAAAACTAATATTTGGCATATACTGTGTACCACCAGATGTCGCAAAGGCTTCAGTAATGAAATGTCCCCCCCCCCCCCCAGAATGTGGCACTACTGGTATTGTGTTTTAGGGGGCATAACAGGTCACTAGATTGTCCTTCAAACCTTTGATTTACACGTTCACCAATAGGTCAAGATGAGAAGATAACCACATGTCTGACATGGATGTTACTACCATTTAGACAACTGATGCAGTTACTTTAGTCAGTAGAATCCTTATTAAGCTGAAACTATTGTGACCTAGTTTTCACTTCTCTCAAAAATAATAGTCCTAATGTCCTCAAATTAGCTGTTATATAGATTCATGTTAAAATAGTTTCTGTTGACTGTTACTGGCCAAAACATACAGAATCTGTTTTTTTGTTTTGTTTTATATTTTCTAAAATTCAGAACAAGGAGGCAGAATACAAAATTAATTTCAGCTGAGTTTAACTGTGTATGCATAAACTGACAGTTCAACAAGTATAATTTGGGGGAAAGAATTTGATTTTTTTTAAATTGAGATGGACAAAATGGGTCTTCTTATTGAAGGAAATATGTTGTTTTTCAACATGTCTCCAGAATGAAAGGGATGCCTGTCAGAAAACTGAGAAACACATATCTCTTTAAAGGTAAATTAACATAAGTACATAACTTAGATTATGGATCATATTTTATCCCTGTCAGCTTTATTTGTTATACAATAAAACTATTGTAAAGCTACTGGAGTGGGGGAGGAGGACATGCAGTGAAATTCATTGTACATTAAAAAATTATACATTTAACTTTATAAATGCCAATCCAACAATTTGTCCAAAATACATATTCATGTACAACTGTTTATCAAACCCAAGATAATTTTAAGTTCTTAGACTACATTATATAAGAAGTATCTGATTCTGTATTTTTATTTCACAAAACATGCTTGGTATATATAGTAGTTGTCAAAATAAACATGAAGCTTGTATCAACTTAAATTCAATTATGGTGTGGCAAAAATAAAAAAGTTAATCTTAATTTTCACTTATTAAAGCTTCATCACTTTAAAATTTGTGTGTGCTTGCTGTTATGATTACACAAGCAAAACTGAATCCTAAACCTAACAGAAATATTTAAATAGTTATCACTCATTTACTAACCATTATTTTACTTAAGTTGGATTTTGTTTCATAGTTCACCTTATATGGTAAAGGCTTGTTTTACATTTATGTTTCTATATCTTGCCAAATATAAGATTGCATAATCAAAAAGGTTATTTAGTTTTCTCCACATTATTAAATAACTTTTATTGTGTTTTGCCAAATATTGATGTTTCCATTCAAGATTAATGTAATATTGTGTGTGTGTGTGTGTGTGTGTGTGTGTGTTTTAAAAGATTGACACACAGAGAGAAGAGAAACATTCTACCAGATCCATTTAGGATGTATGAATAGACTGATGGGTTAATTAATTTGTTGATGAATGGATTGATAGCCTTCATATTACTTATGGGTGCACCTACTGTTTTCATCACCATCATCCTCCATGTACCTTGAAATCTGTCTATTGAAGCCCTCTTTCAGGTGCTTGCTTTGTTAGAAGTATATTAGTCTGCCAAAAGAAAGGGGACTTTTCAATTATGACAATCTAAGCTATAGAAGAACCTCCTTCCTTGAAAAGATTGCCTAGAGTTATAATCCTTTAGGTGCAAGACAGGGCAGCTGCATGGGGGCTTGCCTCTGCCCAGTGGCTCCTGGCTCCCAAGCAGGGAGCTGAATGCCCACATCGCCACTGCCACCCTCATCCTCCGTCAGCCTGAAATTTCTGGCTCAAAGCCACGGTTGATCCAATCATGGGCTGGGCAGAGCTTTTTAAGGTGGAGCGGCTCGCAACCTGCACAGTTGGTCTGTGCCCAATCCACGATCCAGTCTACCTTAAAAAGCTCTGCCCAACCCACGATTGGATCTGTCGCTTGGAACCAGAAATCTCAGATGGAGGGTGGAAGTGGGCGGTAGCAGCGACCCGGGGTTTGACCAAGCAGGAAGTTCAAACTTTCTGTGGTGGCAGACCCGATCAGCCGGTCTGCGCAGCTGCAGGCTGTGGTGGCTTGCCGGCAGCAAAAGGGCTAGACTGTGAGGTGCAGCTTTCACCCCCAGCACCCTATCCCCACCCCACTGATCACCAACTGCGGATGGTTGATAAATCAGTAGATATAGGGTGCAACTGTACACCAAAATGGCTTCTTCTGGGGGCATTCTGGGATGGCAAGCTTGTACATAACTGGCTCTTCTTCAGGAGACACAGTGGGGAACCAAATTCCCAACCTCTAATTCTGGAGTCGGATACCTAAACCAGGAAGTTATCCAGCAAGCTAATATTTATAGTGTTTGACCACTAATCTCTCAATATTAATGATGCTTAACACTTTATCATATCATATTTTAAATATTTATTTAAGACATTAATATTTAATATTTAAGACTATTGATAATTGTATGATAATCACACCAGTTAATGTGAAAAGACATGGTATTTACCTCTGGGTCTGCGGATGTTGATCTGAGGGTTGGGAATCTCTGCTCTCACCCCATGTCATGGTCAGATCATTATTTGCTGACTTTCTCCCTGGGGATTGCCGCCCCACCCCATGGGGAGCCTGGCCCCATGATGTGGGTCCGTCCCTGGAGGCTTCTGGAGGCCTTCTCGGTTTCTGGAGGCCTTCGGGGATGCTCCAGACGGGTTGGCCGACGATCCGGTTCTCGCGCTGGTAGAGAGATGGTTTGGTAATGCCTCCGGCGCAGTTGACCGCATCACCCCCAAGCGTCTTGTTCGTTGCCGAGCCCGATCCTCGCCGTGGTTTACAGCAGAGTTGCGGGCGATGAAGCAGGAAAGAAGAAGGCTTGAGGACAGATGGAGGAAAGATCGAACGGCTATTAGTAAGGCTGCTGTTACTATCCAGACCAGGCGCTATGTCAGGGTGATCAAGGTGGCTAGAAGACCTCATGTCGCCTTGAGAATTGGGGAGGCCGCGAACTGCCAAGCAGAGCTTTTTAGGGTGGTTCGGGACCTCTCCAATCCTGGTCAGGGGAGGCCTCCTCTTAGTGATTTCACTAGCGAGTCCTTTGCAGCCTATTTTAAATCCAAGATTGAGGCCATCGGGATCGATCTGGACACTGGTTCCAGTACTCTGTCCCCAAGTCTCCCCTGCGCCGCACCCCTCCAGTCCCCTCGGCTTGTTGAATTTGGGCCTGTGACTCCTGACGAGGCCTCCATGGCGCTGGCTCACTGCCGGCCTGCGGCTTCTCCGTTCGACCCTTGCCCTTCCTGGCTAATAAAATCTGCCGGGGGGAGCATGCTGGAATGGGCCATGGTTATAGCGGCTGCTTCCTTCAGGGACGGGATATTGCCCGGTCGCCTGAAGGACACCGTGATCCAGCCCATTCTTAAAAGACCAGGGCTGGCTGCCGACGATCTTTCCAACTATTGTCCGGTAGCCAATGTTCCCTTTATGGGCAAGGTAATAGAGTGGGTCGCTGCGGTTAGGCTCCAGTTGTTCCTGGAGGAGACTCAGGTCCTGGATCCATTCCAGTCTGGTTTTAGGCCGTGGCACGGGACGGAAACAGCCCTGGTCGCGTTGCATGATGACCTATTGAGGGAGGCTGACAGGGGCTGCTCTACCCTGCTGGTCCTCCTCGATCTGTCAGTGGCCTTCAATACCGTTGACCACGGTATCCTTCTGGGCAGGCTGTCCGAGGTGGGGATTGGTGGTCCAGCCTTGGGCTGGCTCCGATCCTTTCTTGGCGGCCGTGCCCAAAGAGTAGAGGTGAGGGGTGTTCTGTCGGCCCCATGGACACTCTCTTGTGAGGTGCCCCAGGGGTCGGCGTTATCCCCTATTCTCTTTAACATCTATATGAGGCCGCTGGCTGAGGTCATACGGAGTTTTGGAGTCTGCTATCATCAGTACGCTGATGACACGCAGCTCTATCTCTCCTATTCCACCTCTGCAATGGAGGCTGTGGAAGCCCTTAACCGCTGTCTGGACGCAGTCGTGGAGTGGACCAGGAACAACAGGCTCAGACTCAACCCCGGGAAGACGGAGGTTATGTCCTTTGGTGGGTCCCCGGAGGGGTACAGTGGCCCTCTCCCCAGTCTGGAGGGATTGACCCTTCAGCTGGCGGATCAAGTGAGGAATCTGGGTGTGGTCCTGGACCCGGCTTTGTCCCTGAAGCCCAGGTGGCGTCGGTGTCCAGGGCAGCCTTTTATCAGCTTAGGTTAATCGCCCAGATTCGCCCGTACCTTGACGTGGACTCCCTCAAGACGGTGGTGCAGGTGCTGGTGATCTCGCGGATCGACTACTGTAACGCCCTCTACATGGGGTTGCCCTTGACCCTTGTCCGGCAATTGCAGCGGGTACAGAATGCGGCGGCCAGGCTTGTGGTGGGTGCGAGCAGGTATGCGTGCATCACCCCCATCCTGGCTCGCCTGCATTGGTTGCCCGTTGCCTCCCAGGTAAGGTTCAAGGTCATGGTTTTGGTTTACAAAACCCTCCATGGCTTGGGACCTATCTATCTGGCGGAGCGGATCTCCCAGAGACTAACCTCGTCCCGGCCAAGCAGAGCTTCGTCTACTCTTTCTTTAAGAGTACCAACACCAAGAGAGGCCCGTAGAGTGTCCACCAGGAATCAGGCCTTTTCGGTGGTTGGTCCGGCCTCTTGAAATAAGCTGCCAGCAGAAATCAGGCAGGCGTAGACACTGCCTGCCTTTAGAAGGGTCTTAAAGACCTGGCTCTTCAGGGAATGCTTTGGGGCCCTCTGAGCATACTGTGATATTGTTGGTTTTCCCCTTCTGCAGATTAGTTTCTTGCCGGATCTAACCTCGCCATTTATTTTGTATTGGTTAATTGGCGTGATTGCTTATTTTATCAGTTATTTTTGTATGAGTGTTTTATGTAGTATTTTTATATAATTGTATTCTGTTAGGTTCTGATTGGTTAGACTGTGGGAATTTTTTTTTATTTGGTGAGTCACCTTTGGGTGACGTCTGTACACTGCCCTGAGTTCCCTATGGGGAAAATTGGGTGGTTACTAAGTGTACTAATAAATAAATAAATAAATAAATAAATAAATAAATAAATAAATAAATAAATAAATAAATAATATTCATATAACCTTTTCAAAAAATGGATAATAGTTTAAATATAATGCTTAAAAATAATAGTGCGTGTTTTGTAAAAGGACAGACTTACTAGTTGTATAATACTGTAGCTTGTATGGTTAGATGGAATTAAATCTGACTGAGTCTGTTGGACATACCTCTGTGTAAACATTTGTGAGATTGGGTTATAAATCACAGCTGTGTGACACACTAGAATGTGTTTATTTTCTGAAAAGTTATTGTAGTAGGTTTTTTAAAAACTCTGCCAGTTAGTAAACAAGTCTGTTCTCTTTACTCACAGAAATGCACCTTGCATTATTTGCATTATTTGGTTTTGTAATATTATTACTTTGTTCGAAACATGCAACGAAAAACGGAATCCATTTCAATAAATTAGTAGGGATGAGAATCCCAGTCCATCCTTCTTTTCAGGGGTCCTCATACATTGTAATGAAATGCATTAGGAGTTTTCTTCACTTGAAATCCAAATGAGACCCATTTTGGCTCACACCCTTGACAGTCTCTTTTATAAGCACTGCTGTCTCCTGTTCATGTGTGGGCTTCGCAAAAGGCTTCCTTTGTAAGATGCTCAGAGACGGTATAATGCCACAAAAGACGAAGGTGTCAAAACACAAAGTTAGAGGCAATCTAATCAATGCCTCCTGATTTTGCCTTTGAAAGCTCTCTCCATTAAAACTCTTTAATTGTGAGTCTTATCTGGAGGTAGAGCTGTTAGTTAATATTTTCCAGTGTCACTCCTTGGACAGTCATTTGTACTTTTTAAATGTATTTTCAATATTCATTGTTTAGTAAATTGGATGTCTTATTAGCATGGTGGTAGCAGAATGACTTCCATTAGAATTATTTGGAGTAATTAGGTACAAAGGCTTCATACTTATCCTCCTCCCCCCCTCAACTTGAAGAGCTTTTGTACTACTCCAAAAAGAACATAGTATGACAAATATTTTAAAGCATGATCAGAAACATTTTAAAATATGTATTACTATTTATGGTTTTGATTCATTTGTGATCCCATTAATAATAATATGATTAAATGTACAAAAGTGCATAATTTACAAAAAACCTAAATGGGAATAATTTATATTCAGCTTTATACCTTCCATTGAACATACTATGTTTAAGTAGTGCATGATGTGAAAATATATCAAGTTAATATTCATAAAATTCAGTCTGTTATATAAAAACCTTGTAGCAATCATATATTATATATTTGTAGACTAATGTATTTTATAGTTTTTCTGTCCTTCTAGTCTTATTACCTTATTACCTTATTGTTATAAATATGAAGTCATTATAAAGTAGTGTGAGAACATTCATATAAACCACACAGTTTTTTAAAATATACAGCCATAGTTTAGGAGAGGATGAAAGCAACTTTGACCTGAATTTTAAACATCGAGTATAGTGTGTACAGCTGCTCCAGCTTAGTAATTATTTGTGATAGGTTGTTTTTGAGTCCCATATGTATAAAAGCTCCAGGCCCAACTATCTCATTTGCTGGCACACACAGATTCTTCCAGGTGCTGAATATTAATTTTTAATGTATTATTTAAATATTAAGAGAATTATAGTTTCAGGAATGTTACTGTTATACCTGCATGCTGATAGAAATACTTCATAGAAGTAATTTCTTACAGTTAATGCAATATATATTAAAATATCACCCAGTTATTTCTTTATGTAATCTGTATCAAAAGGAATGTTGTTTGTGTTGTAATTCTTGTTACGTTTTAACTATTGGGTTCAAAAAAACAATTTTGCATGTACAAAAGGCTAATTTAAGGATTATGTATACAGTATACCTATTCATAGTGGATCTCTGTTACTTTATCAAAATTGCAAGTTCTATATTCTATATAAATATTCTTTATTATACATAGGAAGCAATTTTGGGTATAGTAATGTGGAAAGAAGGATAGATTTAGAGACTGAACTTATCATGCATCCAGTTGTACTGTTAATTACTGGTATATTACAGTAGGACCTTGATAGGGCAGGTTAAGGGCCATGATGGATCCTTTGTGAAGTGGAGTAGAAGCTGAAGGAACAATAAAACATCAGGTGTTAAAGAATGGCAGGACTTTGTTAGATCAATTCTGAGATAGTATTTATTATTTGTGCTCTAGGGAAAAAAATCTAAAATTGGAATTCCATTGGACTTAGTTAGCACTGTAATTAAGGTTTCCTGAATGCTTTAATATATACTTGAGATTCCTGAATTTACAAACAATTCTAGTGTCTTCCTTGAATGAGAGCAACTTACTATGTTAGTAGTATTTCTGACAACCAGGCTTTCAATATCAGAATTCACTGACAAACAGAATAGGATATCTTTTGTCTCAGCACATCACACTGGCTGGACAAAAAAGTGCCCCAAAATGCAATATACTGTATAGTCACCCCCTGCCATTTCACGGTTCAGGTACTGCTGTCCCACTATATTGCGGGATCGCAGTACCTGTGCCTCGGGCCGCGCGGGGTGGCGGCGAGGGGTGGCGATCACATCGCTGTGCGCCGCCCCCTGCACTCCTCCGAGAAGCCTTCTCGGAAAAGTGCAGGATGGTGGCATTGGGCGCTGCCCTGCAATCTCAGTTGAAATGCATTGAGCCAATGCATTTCAATGGAGAAATTTTCCCCATTGGAATGCATTCAGCCAATGTTTTCCAGTGGGGAAAATTTTCTCCATTGAAATGCATTGAGGCAATGCATTTCATTGAGGCAATGCATTTCAATGGAGACGGCCCAGGACAAGAAGTCTTGGGGTGACGCAGCGGGCGGTGGTGGGAGGTCAGATCCCCCTGCCCCCGCCAGCGCGCGCCGCCCCAAAACTTCTCGGACCGGTGCGCGGTGGCGGTGGCAGGGGGATCTGATTGCCCCCTGTCCCCGCCCCCACCCTGCTTCTGCATATCGCAGATTTTCAGGCATCGTGGGTCAGGTGGGTCCCTAATCCCCGTGATGGGCAGGGGTTTGCTGTACTGTATTTGCAAGACCATACAGTGGTTTAACAGGACAGGTTCCGCTCAGAACAGGCCTCGCTATGGTCGACCAAAAAAGTTGAGTGCACGTGCTCAGTGTCATATCCAGAGGTTGGCTTTGGGGAATAGATGTATGAGTGCTGCCAGCATCACTGCAGAGGTTGAATGGGTGGGGGGTCAGCCTATGTTCAGACCATACGCTGCACACTGCATCAAACTGGTCTGCAGGGCTGTCATCAGAGAATGAAGCCTCTTCTAAAGATGATGCACAAGAAAGCCTGCATATGGTTTGATGCAGACGAGCAGACTAAGGACATGGGTTTCTGGAACCATATCCTGTGGTCCAATCAGACCAAGATAAACTTATTTGGTTCACATTGGTCAATCGTGTGGGGCAGCAACTAGGTCTGAGGCTACATGAGTGCTGCCAGCACTGGGGAGCTACAATTCATTGAGGGAACCATGGATGCCAACATGTGCTGTGACATACTGAAGCAGAGCATGATCCCCTCCCTTCGGAGACTAGGTTGCAGGGCAATATTCCAACATGATAATGACACCAAACACACCTCCCAAATGATCACTGCCTTGCTGAAGAAGCTGAGGGTAAAGGTGATGGACTGGCCAAGCATGTAGGGCATCCTGATACAGAAGGTGGAGGTGTGCAAGGTCTCTGACATCCGCCTGCTCTGTGATGTTGCCATGGAGGAGTTTAAGAGGACTCCAGTGGCAACCTGTGAAGCTTTGGTGAACTCTATGCCCAAGAGGGTTAAGGCAACGCTGGAAAATAAGGGTGGCCACACAAAATATTGATACTTTATGCTCAATTTGGACATTGTCACTTAGGGGTGAACTCCCTTTTGTTGCCAGAGGTTTAGATATTAATGGATGTGTTGCATTATTTTGAGGGGACATCATATTTACGCTGTTATACAAGCTGTATACTCACTGGTTTACATTGTAGCCAAGTGTCATTTCTTCAGTGTGTCACATAAAAAGATATACTAAAATATTTTCGAAATGTGAGGGGGTGTACTCACTTCTGTGGTATATTGTACTGTATATTAAACATTTACCAGGTCCTAACTTGACATTTATTCATCCCTTACTCTATCTAACAATTGTCAAGACCCTGTCTGTCCCCATCTGTCTTCTACAACTTCCAGGTCCTGTCTAACTCCCTGGAGGCTTGCACAGAGGTATATATACTTGTTTGCTCTGCTCACAAGCTCTACCATTGGAGTATGCTAATACAAAAACATTTTCAAAGTTCTAATCAATAAATATTCATGGATTTGGGCTGCACGCTGTACTCCCAAAGATCTTAAACACTTCACCCCTCCTTTGGACCATCCATATTACCAGATGCAGGGCAGCCTTGATGTCCACAAACAGGGAGCCATTATTTCATCCTCCCACACCAGACTCTAAGATCTTAAAACTGTCTTTTCTGTTACCCTCTGTTTTGGGTGGAATATGCCATTTGTTGCTTTGGCTGGACCTCAGCTTCCTGTTGCTAGAGGTGGTTGAGTTGTTTGTTTTTCCTCCACTTTTGCAACTGTGTTGAGGTAGGTGTTTTGAAGGCAGGATTGACCGGAGGTTGCTGCCACCATTTCTGCATAATGGAAACATTTCAGCATAATGGCATTCCCCTGTCAGCTCCTTTGGTGGCTCCAACTAGGGTCATTCTGGCATATATGCTTAGTTCTCAGTTGTCATCTTCTCCTACTTTCTCCTCCTCCTCCCACTGCAGTTTCTTTTCCCACCAGTCCGCCCTTACACACTTTCTTCCTCCCCATTATACTCTTGGGGTCTCCCTCTTCCTTTCCCTATCCTTCAAACCCCATGTCTCATCCCTTCAGTGCTTCTTGTGCTTTGAGCTTTCAGAGCAAGCCCTTCCCCCATAGCTTCCTTGTCTTCTGCCTCCATAGATAATACTGGCCGGGGTTATCAATCTCACTTTTTGTGGTGTGGTCACTTTCCAGGGATAGGGTGGCACTAGGGAGAACATTTGGGGTTACATAAGGCATACTGGACCACTCTGGGATCTCTCCATGCTAAGGATAGTAAAGGTTAAATCAACACCTTGAATTGGATCTGATAAACAATTGTCAAATATTGGAGGTATTTCATGTTGGGGGGCGTACACTCACAATACAATACCTTGTAGCAGTTGCCTGTCTTTCACATATTGCATTAATTCAGGATCATGGATCCTTTTCAAAGGTTGCCCCACATATACCTGTAGCACATTGCAGTAATCAAGATTAGAGATGGACATGAACCTCAGTTTGGCACGGCATCTGCACAGATGTCCCATAGGCACCATGTGCTTCCCTCTCCTGCCTCCTCCAGTCAATAGCCCACCCACTGGTAACACTGTGCTTCCCTCCTCTGCATCCTCCATTTGCAGCCATCATAGATGTGGAGATGGGGCAGAGGAGACAGCACTGCTGCCTTTGAGTGCGACATTGCCCAAAGAGGTGGAGGAGGGAAGCATAGTTATGCTAGTCAGTGGGTGTTCACCAAGAAGAGTCAGGCAAGAGAAGTGTGCGGTATCCCCAGAAGACATAAGAACATAAGAACATAAGAAGAGCCATGCTGGATCAGGCCAAAGGCCCATCTAGTCCAGCTTCCTGTATCTCACAGCGGCCCCACCAGATGCCCCTGGGAGCGCATGAGACTAGATATCTGTCTCCTGATACCACTCCCCTGCATCTGGCCCTTGAAGTATCCTGGTTTAAAGCCTAGAGATTACACATCTCCATCATGGTTTGTAACCTGTGATGGACTTTTCCTCCAGGAATCTGTCCAGTCCCCTTTTGAAGGCATCCAGGTCAGATGCCATCACCACATTGTGTGGCAGGGAATTCCATAGACTTACAACGCGCTGGGTGAAAAAATATTTTCTTTTGTCAGTTTTTACTCTCCCAGCCCTCAATTTGAGTGTATGTCCCCTAGTTCTGGTATTTTGGGAGAGGGAGAAGAGCTTCCCTCTATCCACTTTACTCATGCCCTGCATTATTTTGTATGTCTCAATCATATCCCCCCTCAGGCGCCTTTTTTCCAGACTAAAGAGGCCCAAATGTTTTAGCCTTTCTTCATAAGGGAGGTGCCCCAGCCCACTAATCATTTTAGTCGCCCTCTTCTGCACCTTTTCCAGTTCCACTATGTCTTTCTTGAGATGCGGTGACCAGAATTGTACACAATACTCCAGGTGCGGCCTTACTATTGTTTTGTATAATGGCATTATAATGCTGGCTGTTTTATTTTCAATCCCCTTTTTGATAACCCCTAGCATGGAATTGGCCTTCTTCACCGCTGCCACACATTGGGTAGACACCTTCATGGAGCTGTCCACCAACACACCAAGATCTCTTTCCTGATTCGTCACGGATAACTCAGAGCCCATGAGTTGATAGATGAAGTTTGGATTTTTTGCCCCAATATTCATTACTTTACATTTGGTTACATTAAAACGCATTTGCCATTTCTCAGCCCACTCCCCCAGTTTAGAGAGATCCTTCTGGAGCTCTTCACAATCTTCTCTGGTTTTTACCACACGGAAAAGTTTTGTGTCATCTGCAAACTTGGCCACCTCACTGTTTATCCCTGTCTCCAGGTCACTTATGAACAGATTGAAAAGCACCAGTCCCAGGACAGAGCCCTGGGGCACACCGCTTTTCACTTCTCTCCATTGTGAAAATTTCCCATTGACACCTACTCTTTGTTTCCGGGATCATGAATGAGCTCCTAATGGCTATATATTGAATGTTGCAAAACTGTCCACAAAAACGAAGCCTCTGTTCTTGTCCCTGGCATAAGTCATCTGCCAAGATGACCAAAGCAGTCTCAGTGCATATCCCAGACAAAAGTCCTGTTGAAAAGGACTCTAGATAATAAGTATCATTCAGAAGTGTTTGGAGTTGTAGGACAAAAATGATGAATTCGAGACTGACCAATAATCCTAGTCAGAACTTTTAGCTCATGGGCAAGTTTTTAAACAAGGGCTTTATAACAACCTCCTTTAGACAGGAAGGGACAGACCCTTCTTAGGAAGCATGTGTTGCTTTCCGTAACCATGGGATCAATTCCACTTTGCCAGACTTGATTGGTCAGAAGGGACAAAGCTCAAGTAAGCTTATAGTAGCATTCCCCATTCCCAACCCCCAAGCCACTCCTTCAATATCCAGAAGCTAAAAAGAGTTCTGGCTACCAGGACAAGCATTCCTTTAGCCCTAGCTTGATGTACCACACAATAATCTGGTGGGCAGAGTTGGATACAACAGGCTTGCCCCTCTTTTCTTGATACAAGCTACTAGTTTTCCATATGTAGTTTTTTTATATGGAGAAACATTCTAAAATATTAACTTTCACATGAGATCTGATGTGACACAGTCAAGAATTCTACCATTTGATATCTACTACCTGATTCTACGTAAGTGCAACATCTAGATGAGCTCTTGGAACCAACACTGAGGTTAACCTAGTGATATGAGAAATACTATAGTGACATGTTTCTGAAATGTGTAGCCTGCACACTGTAATTAAATTTGTAAACCACCCAGAGACTACTTAAAGTGGTATGGGGCGGTATATAAGCAGAACACTTTGAAATGATGCTTAAGTTAATGGCAGAAGCCTAAACAACCTGTTCTCAATGTGTGGGACCATATCATTCCAGCAGCAGGTAAAGAAACAATGATGCAGCTCGTCTGTTATGATGTTAAGTGATTACCAGGTGTTAAGATTCAGATTACTTATTTTAATGATATATTATTGTTCGTTTTATTTCTGTGCCATCTTTCTCCCTGTGTAAAGATGCAAGGCTCACAAAAAGTTAAAATGAGTACAATTGACATAAGTTATGGCTACTTTTTATTTCATTTCATTTATTCCAACTTGTGTGTCTTAATGGTTCCTATTTCAATCACTCATAAGGTTATTACACATATTTAACTAATAAGGGAGCCAGTGTTGTTGACTACATCCTGGGGGCAGCTGTTGTGATCTCCTGTGTGCAATCATTAGCAATTGATGATATACACAATAGCATCCATTTCAACAAATATAACACAGTGTTTTAACATATCATTCAATGCCAGGCCATTTACAAGGGAGAAATGTCTTAAATGATCCCTCAGAACAGATGCCAATAGAAAGCAGATGTTGGAAACAGTTAAGCACCAATAGTTTATGACAGCATGTTCTCAATTAGACGCAGAATATTTGTGAGAAATATCTTGACATAATGCATGTACTGCACTTAGGCCATATTTAACAACTGCCAATGAAGACAAAATCCCTGATAGTTCATGGTCCTGATTTGATAGGGACTGCAAGACTAGGAAAAGGGAGCTGAGTAAACTGGCAAGACAAATTTATTTATTTATTTATTTATATACCACGACATTTTCCCAGATGGGAACTCAGGGCAGTTAACAAGGAATAGCATACAACAAAATACAGAGAAAAATAATAATCCATTCCACAATATGACATAAAGAACAAAAACAAATAGAACATAGCTGTAATTATTTAGTTACTTCTCTTCTACAACACCATTGTGGAGAATGTAAAACCTTGCTCAGCAAGAAAAAGAACACATTTTAAACTAATAATTGGAAATCAAGGGGCCATGCTCTTGTTGAAGGCAATGAACCAGAAAGCTTTGAGATTGCCAGTCCAATTACACTGAAAGTATGGGTCTCCCATTTTAGTAGCATCTTTGGGAGTGACATGCATGTACAGAATGGAAAAAGAGATTCCATCTAATGGCCACCTATCTCTCCTACAAATATTGGCGTCCTGGTTTCAATTCTTCATAATGAAAGGCCCCAGATGACAATATGATTCCTGCCAAGATCTTTACCATTGACATTGACTGGCAGACCCTGATTTTAGCCAATCTATTTAGCTATATTAATTATACAGGTAACCTTCCCCCAGATTGGTGAACCTGTATCACGGTACCACTTTTCAAGAAAGGCAACCCATAGGATCCCCAGATCTGCAGACCAGTTAGCCTCCTAACTTTATGTACTGTGCCCTCTGAACAAGCTCCTTGAATGAGACAGTAACCAATCTGTTGGTTGCAAAACAAGTACAATAGAGCAGGCTTTTGTATTACATCACTTAATTAGAAAATTCAGTAAGGGTTCTAATGATCAAGAGCTTCTCTGGCACAAATTGGCAAAAACAAATATTGACAGAAGATTCCTGTGGTGTATACATCAAAAAATACACCCCGTGATAAATGGTTTATAGGTGTTCCGAACAAATTTATATCATTTATGTTAATGACCTGATATCTGAAATGGCTTCTCCTTTGTTTTTACCTCCAGGTAATGATAACTGTAATATCTCAGTGCTGCTCTATGCTGGTGATTTCATTTTCTCATTCCAGAGAAAAATTGGCTGTAAAAATTATTAACCAAATTTAGGGGACCTTGTAAAAACTAATGATTACCAGTCAATTACTCAAAAACAAAGATCATGGTCTTTGTGAAGAGAGACCCTTTGGAGGTGACCAGCATAACTGGTCATTTTATTGACTTCTCCTTGAACAGGTGCAATCATTTAAATGCCTAGGGCTACCTTTTAGGGAGAAACCTTGAAAGCAATATCTCAATATGCTGCCATCTTATTGACTGCCGAATTTATTGGGCAACTGAAGTGGGGGTTGGTTGGTCTGAGGAAGTCAGCTAATAAATTCCACCCTCAAGGTTTTTATTGCTAAAATTTTGGCTCAAATGCTTTAGGGGTGGAAATGTGAGGTGTGGACGTCCAAGCCAATTCAGAGATTGTGCAGAATAAAATCATGAGGCAGATACTGTGGTTGCTACCAGAGATTCTTTCAGCTCATATTAGGGTTGAGCAGGATTTGCCTTCAATTATGGCTGCATGATTTGGCCTTTTAGATCCTGATGTCAGCTAAATGGTTTGTAGGGCCATTCCCTGACCAAGTGCTGTTGGCTAGAATAATTGCAGATGGGAGGGTGAGCACATCCTCTGTTGTTGAGATAAATTAAACGTTTACACCCATTTCCATGGAAATGTTCTATCTCAGTCCTCAAGTTCTTAGGAATTGCATCTTTGATTCTGATCCTAGCCAAGATATGGCTGCCATTGGTGAGTTACAATTTTCTACTTGGTATCCTCAGTTTCAGGTTAATCATGTAAAGCCATTCTACTTTGAGGCTTTGTCCTTCCCAAAGCTCCATAGAGCTTTTACAGAATTTAGATTCCAATAGATGCCCTCTGCATAACTTGAAGGATGATACTGAGGAACTCCAGTTCCAGAATGAACATGTGTCTATGGCTGTAATTAGAGTAAAGATATAACTAACTATTCATTGCACTTGTTCCCTTGATATGGATCCTAGAAAAGTGTTTTTTGTGTGACCTATAATTCAGTCATTTCTGACTGCACTTCCGAGGAAGCAGTACTGGGCTTGCTCACTGATAATCAGTTATTTATCACATACACTGTAGCTTAATTTGTGCTGTCTGCTAAGAAGTTGCTTTATTGTTTCGTCAAGAAGCATAATTCTGTATAACTACGCAGAGATGAGCAGTAAGTTTTGATGTTTGTTTTGAAGGATGCTATGATCAGACTGATGATAAAAATTCTAATGAGGTACTTTAATTACCTGTTTTTTAGGTGGGAAAAATATTTCCCCCTTTTTAGATATTGTATATTATAAG
The DNA here is from genome assembly GCA_023846285.1 of Phrynocephalus versicolor. Classification (NCBI taxonomy): domain Eukaryota; kingdom Metazoa; phylum Chordata; class Lepidosauria; order Squamata; family Agamidae; genus Phrynocephalus; species Phrynocephalus versicolor. The sequence continues at coordinate 22,604,843 of JAHTLZ010000240.1, read as the reverse complement.
GGTGTTTGGTCAGAAATATTATTTCTACATTTTCAGCTTTAGTCACTTTAATAGTACATAATGGGACTAATGTTACATAGGGTTTAAAGTAAGAGACATGTTTAAAACATGGTTTTATCAAATATACCACCCCTGCCAAAAGATTCCATGGCCAAGCATGGATTCAAACTGAGGTTTCCTGACTCCTAGTCCATCACTCTTTCCACAACTCCACACTAGAAATCACCAAACAATGTTTACAAATCATAACAGTTTTTAAAGTGGCATCATATTTTTGTTTTTTACTTGTTCCTTATTTTTATTTTATTTTTACCTAATATAATAAAAACAGTCTTAAAGCTTTTAGAGAAACAGACACTTATGCCCCAAAAAAGTACAGTATCCTACCTACAGTAAAACTGAGCAATACTGTATATTCATTTGTTAAAGGTAAAGATAAAGATTCCTGTTGCACATACGTGCTAGTTGAGTCCGACTTTAGGGGCGGTGCTCATCTCCAGTTTCCAGCCAAAGAGCTACTGTTGTGCCATGGCCATGTGGCCAGCATGGCTGAACGCATTTCTGCGTACAGAACACTGTTTGCCTTCCCGTTTTTTATGGTGGTACCTATTTATCTACTTGCATATATATGTTTTTGAACTGCTAAGTTGACAGGAGCTGGGGTGTACAGCGGGAGCTTGCTCCACTGTGTGGCACCTGGGATTCGAACTGCCGAGCTGTTTACTTTGCAGCCAACAGTTTCAGTACTCTAGCCCACTGAGCCACCATGCCCCTTATTTCAAATTTGTTAAGGAGCTGTCTAAAAGGGGGAAGGTCTTTGCATGCAAACGAAGAGACAATAAGGAGCAGCCCTACACAAGGACATCCCCAATGCAGGAGCAGCTTGAAAGCCCTCTTCTTGCTCCTTCATCAAACTTTCCTGTGAAGGTGGCAGGAGAAGACCCTTTGAGTTCTAGTTCATAGACCTCTGAACTTGTTGGTAATTTTTATGTAAAAGTGACATTTCATAGTTTCGTTTATTCAAGTAGACACCATGTTGGTCCAGCAGGATTTGAGTGGAAACAATTTTGTAGTAGAGATCTCGGGAATAGAAAGTTTTTGCTGACTGTACACTGTTTACTGAGTGTAGGACTCATCATGCAATGTGTGTGCATTACAAACATTAGTTAACAGCTCACAACAGCTGCACTATACAGAAAAGTTAACTGGTACAAGAAGGGTTGTTTCGTGAGCAAGCCAGTAATGTTTCCATAGAGGTTTATCACTGTGGGACCCAAGAGTAGGAAAGAAGTCCTTCTGCAGATGTTTTGCCTCATACTGCCAGAGCTTTGAGGTTCTCAGGTATCAAGTTAGCACTTGCTACTACCATTTTCCAAAAGGTTTTGGCCAGATTGAAATGACAGAAACAGATTCCAGTTTCATGAACATGCTGATGAACTTGTGACAGTCACAGTTTTGTTTTGTACATTATTTTTGTCAATATTCATCCATCTTCCTCTCTAATAATGATGAAACACTGAAGCCTTGGCTAAATAGCTACAGATAACATAGTCAGAAATGCTGCTGATGCCAGGGTTTTATGCCTTCCTTCATAATGGTAGCACTTACTATAAATGATTTGCAGGGCTGACTTCTTTTCAGAAAATTGACAATGTGAAATATATTGTGTAGACTGAAATAAAATTTACTCAGTTGCAACTGACATCACATCATAGAAATTTTGAGTTTTAACATTTTCCGCAATGCTGAGTTGAAGGGAAATGACCCTTCAAGCCAGAACAGATATAATTGGAGGAGCATAACATATGTTAGCACTTTCTAGCAAATCTATTGTAGTGTAAAATAACATGCTTAGAGAAAAACAACTCTATCCCTAGCTTTGTATTAGCATATAGTATTTTAAAAGTAAACATCTGATTTCTATATGAAATAATGGTAACTTCAGCAGTACCAAATTTGCATTTTACATTATAAAACATAACCATAATCTTTATATCGGCTAAGTAATTTTGCCTTTTCGTGTTTCTTTGCATTCAAAATGAGATCTTATGAATTAAAATCCTGTGCTTCAAGGATTGTAGAAGCCTACAACACATATGTTCAACATCTATCCTTTTTTATGCTCAGTAATTAAAAATGGCTGTGGGCATTTTTTTATCCCCTGAGATTTGCCAACTGTGATACCTTTCAACATTTGTAAAATGCTTTCTTCATTTCTCTGGTTTGAAATTAACCGAATATAAGAACATGCCAATTTATTGGGGGGGGGGTCATCTCTAGACTTTTGATTTTGGCACATAGAAGTTTATTTTTCTGTTTGTTTCTAAATCATAAGAACAAATGTATTTAAGTCTTTTGTCATGGTTAACAAAGAGAAGATTCCTTTTTAGTATTTGTATGTCATCATGCCAGGTCTAGAAAATTAGCCTAATTTATTATTTAAAACACTGGTGGGATTCCTAATTGCATTCATCATTAGATATGACACGTTTAGAACTGTATCCAGTGAGAATTTTCCGGTTTGAATTTTGAAATAAAAATATTTTTCAAGAGATCCCTAGCTATTCCTTGTTACCATGACAACAACCCTATTTGTCTGAGAGCTCAGTCCATGGCCAATGAGAGAGCAAGAGCATCAACTAAACATACAAATACATCAAAGACAAATTCATATACTCAATCTGATCAGCTCAATTAATGTAAGAACAGAAGCTGAAGGGGGTTAAAAGAGGGCACCCATTCAGGATAGATGTAGCCCCTTTTAACAGAATATATATGCTGGCCTTTGGGGGAAGGAATTTAGCACACTGTCAAAAACATTATCAGAAAGGAAAGTACTAGGCCTCCTACACCTAACAGATATGAAGCTGTCAGACAAAGAATAGCACTATTCATTAAATGACACTTATTTTCTCCCACTTTACAAGAATACAGTGAACAAAACAAGCAGGGGAGCAGCTGAGAAAGACACTTTTTTCTTTTCCTGGTGATGACAGACATGCAGCAATTATGCTGATAACTAAGGAATACTAAACAAGAAGCCAGACTCCACTCTGTTTATCACCTCAAAAATTTTGTTAATAAATTTGCATGCAACTCTTGTTTTCTTTTATTATTTATGTCTGGGACAAATTAGATCCTTTTGTTTTTAATGTGTTGCTTTCAGCTTTACTGAAGAGCTCCTCTAAACTAGACACATTCTCTCACTTTTCCTCTCAAATGGCCATATCAAGTTTGAAGTGCTTTTTGAAGTAAGACATTTTCAAACCACAACAAAACTGCTGTAGTCGGTGGGAGGGGGGAGGAACAGATATTGTGGAATATTTTAGTTCCATATAGTTTAAAGGCTATATAGTAAAACTCCTGTTAATTGCTGCTTTCTTAATAAGGATAAAGCCTACTCATGTACTAGTTTTAAGGGGTTCATTTTAGCTATTCAGGAAAGTAGTAACCGAAGGTACCAAGTTGGTATAGTTGCTCATAGGCAGAAATAAAAGAGAAGTCCCTCTGGGTTAGTAGGTTTTATGAATCTTATGCTTAAACCAAAACGATTTTATTTCAGGCCTATTATCAGTAGTCTATTTCTTATATCTGCATGATCTTAGACTGATTGATAGCGACTCTGTAGCCATGTGCTCTATAATGTGCTGTCAGGAAAAGCTGACAGGTGCAATGAAAGAACAATAAATGTAGGACAGAAGTAATGTAAAGGTCCAGCCAGGCTGTATGAAAACTGATAGCTGGGATATTGGCTCCTATGTAACCATATATAACAGTCCCTTAGAGAATTTAGTTTGAGTGAATTAAAATGGTCTCCAGATACACAGGAGAATGGAGGGGAAGCTTCATTTAAAGAATCTGCAGAGTTTGCCAAAATGCTGTACTAAGAGAGAGAGGGAGAGAGAGAGAGAGAATCATCTGTGCCCAAAACTATGGCCATAGCTGACACCTAAGAAAAATGGACACTTGAAAAATCAATAAAATATAAGCATATATCTGTGCTATATATATAAAATTGACAACCCAGTCCAAAGCACACTTATTCAGAAATTCCATTGAAATTAGTAGGATTGGCTTCAATGTTAAGAATTTCTTAGACAGTATCTTGATATATATTGTTTTCCATTACTGATTGGAAAGATCATTCTCCGTCTGGTTATAGCAGTTACTCCTGTGCTGGCAGTTATTTAAGCATGTCTGTGATCTTGCACTTTCTGATCAACAATACTGAAAGTTTAGTTGGACTATGGCAACATAGTAACCAGGATGGCTTGTGGTCCAAACACAGAGGTATTTGAATCATACTTTTAATGGCTAGACCTGAACCACACATATATAAAAGCTCTATCAAGAGTCCAGTAATGTCACATCCTCAAAAGACATGAAGATTGTGAAGACTGAGAAATTGAGGGAGTGTTGATTTGGAAAACGTTATGGAAACATTATGCTTTTATTACTGTATTTTATTATATTCGTTACATTTATATCCCATCCATCTAGTGCTGAAGTACTACTCTGGCCAGCTTACAACAACTAAAATACCAGAGTCCCATACCACGCACAAACCCTGAAGAGAGAACAAAGAGCCATTAAACACAAGGTCTTTCAAAAATAAAGGAAACCTGGATGGAGAATTGAATTCAAAATCAACACAATAAATCAACTAAATGAATGAATTGAATGAGTGCCTGGGAATGGATGGCTGGAAGAAAGGAGGGAGGCAGCTTGGCCTAGAACGGAATGGAAACACCTCCTGTGATTTATTTGTTGCTGTAACACTTTGAGGCCTAATTAGCTTGTTGCCTGGTACTGTGCTAATTAGAAATGAATTCAGCTATGGTGAAGGGAGAGTGCAGAAATTGCTCTTGTCTTCTGATTTGACCCTGATTGGTGCAACATCTTGAAAGGTCTGGAAAGTTATGAATAGGTATTAAAAAGTCAAGAAGTTACTTTAGTTGGCCTAGTTATCTCTGAGGAGATGCTATGCTCATTTGCTGTTCTATGAGGTGTGTGCTATGGGCATTCACTGATACCATGCTAAACAAAAGGTAATAGGTTAGCATTCTTTTTTTTTGTATGTGTTTACTATGTATTGCTCCTGCCTTTGATTTTTGCTGATCATTTGGTCAATAATGCTTCTGATGTTCTTTTTGAAAGAGATATTTTGAAATCTTTTAATTTTTTGCCTTTTGCCTTTTTCACTATCGTATCTTTAACAAAATGTATTTTTGATTTCTTTAATTTTTGTACATTCTGGTGCCTGGCATTTTAGATAAAGAGAATTAGTGGTACTGTTATATGCCAACCCTACAAGACAGAACTGCTACCACATTCACAAAACATAGAGGTTCCTGGTCATTAGTCAAGGCAAGGTCTGGTTTTGAGTCAAAGTAACAGACGGGTAGTTATTTAACTCCCTGGAAGCACTGCTGAGTCAGATTGGATTAGAGTGTTGGGAGTTAGCCAGTACAGGTAGATTTATCCTACTAATACCACATTTTATGTCCTGGCCTCATCTGCTTCAACAATAACAGGGTAGTGTAACTGAGTGGTTGGAGTGGACCTCCTTAAACCAATAGTATCCATGAAAAATGCCATAGTGACAGAGAATATATTATAATAGTTTGAACTTTTTGTGTGTTTCAATTAATATGGGGCCCTTATGAATTAAAATATAATGACTGTAAGGCATATATCATATGTTGAATTAGTATCCACCATTCAATTTTGAAATCCAGAGGAACTTTAAAAAGAACTGTCCAGATCTAATCACTGGCCCAAATCCTATTGGGATTTTACCCATGTGTTGGACAAATTACATACATTCCTGCAGATGAATAATTAGACGTTAGACCTATGCTTGTCACATGGACAACTATACTCCTGACAAATGCATTAATTAACAGCAGTTATGTACATTATTTCCTTTGTATATATATAAAATCCCATCATACTTTTGACTGTTTTTATGCTACAGAAGTTCCATCGTAGACTGTCAGCTAGCAGACAGTGAGGAAAAAAAGAGTCTAGACCTAAATGCTTTGTTCAGTTAATTAGTATAAAAACACAGAGACAAATGTCCGCAATCTACAGTTCAACTAATGACAAAATAGAAAACTTTTATAGATGGTAATTATGGTGCTCTGGCAGGTACCAATATATTGTGCTGCAGGCAGCCTTTAACATCCTATCAGCCAACTCAAAAAATAGGAATGTCCCAAATAAAAAAATATATAACTATGATACTGGATCTTGCATCAGCACCACATTTGGCACAGATGTAGCAGAAAGTCTGTTCTTGCTGTATGCCAAATTTGGGGATGTTTGGGCAGAGTTTTCAGGTTATTTTTTTTACAAAAGTAACACTGTTTTTACCCCATATAGAACCAAGCAACCCAAGACTTCAGTTTATGAATGTGAGATACTACGTTCCCTGTGATTCAGAAAGTCAGGAAATAGCCCAATATTGCTGCAAAATATTGTGCCCACATTGCCAGTAGGAAAAAGGACGCCAGGTTTCACATAGCAAAAGGCAGTCTGGATGTTAATAATACCAATGGCAGCAATCAAGATGGTGTACTACAGGATACCCTCTTCTGCTCACTACCATTCACAATTGTTGAAAAACAGCTCTAACAGTTGCTTGGTGCTTGGCTGAGGTTAACCGATGAAAAAAGGAATCTGCTTCTAGGAATTTCCAGTGTGGTGTCACTCTGTGAGTGGTAGTGAACAGAAGAGAATATCCTGTAGACCAGTGGTTCCCAACCTGGGGGTCAGGACCCCTTTGGGAGGGTCGAATGACCATTTCACAGGGGTCGCTGTGAGCCAGTGAAGAAAGAGGCACAAACGGCTTGGGTCTGGAGGAGGAGGGGGAGGAAGGGGGAGAGTGAGTTACAGCTTGATAGGTTGGAGGGGATGTTGGTCAATAGCAATGGAGGTTGCGATTGGCTGAGGGTGCCTACAGAGGGAAGTTCTCTATGGCATCTGTAGCAGTAGCCTGTCAAAGGGGGCTTGCGGCATCTTCCAAGCAGGGCAAGGGGTCACCACAACATGAGGAACTGTATTAAAAGGGTCACAGCATTAGGAAGGTTGAGAACCACTGCCATAGACCAATAGTTTCCAAACTTGGGGTCCCCAGAGGTTCTTGGACTAAAACTCCCAGAAGCCTTCTCCTCCTCCTCCTCCTCCTCCAGTATGTGTAGCCTGCATACTGTATTTAAACTGTAAAACTTCTTCTTCTTCTTCTTCTTCTTCTTCTTCTTCTTCTTCTTATTATTATTATTATTATTATTATTATTATTATTATTATATTATTATCATCATCATCATCCTCCTCCTCCTCCTTCTCCTAATCATCAAATTATCAGACAGCAGAGAAGATAACTACACTGGAGTTTGCATTACAAATCATTAGTTGACTACCTGATGTATCGGCAAATTATGCGAGTAGATCCCAGTAAGGTGGCTTTCTGTAGCTGACTGATGGTGACTTTGTCAACTCCAGTTTCTTCTAAATACTTGCTTAGCTCTTTAGGCACTTCACCCAGCGTGCCATATTATTATTATTATTATTATTATTATTATTATTATTATTATTATTATTATTATTATTATTATTATTATTATTATTATTATTATTATTATTATTATTATTATTATTATTGAACATTATAAGCTCATAGCAGACACATTCCTTAAGATACCTGAGACACAAGACATTTGGGGCTTTATAGAGTACTGTAGTTAGAATCAGCACTTTGAATTGTGCCCAGAAACAGATTGCCAGCCACTGGAGCTCCACATCCAGTTCTGGTAATGGATCCCTAACTAAGTGGATCCAGGACTTTTCTCTTCCACCCTTGCCTTCCCACTAACTTTGCCCTAAACATTTAATGTTCTACATTCCTCAGAATTTATCCCCCTCCATCTTGTCTAGTTTTCACACACAGTAGCTGTCTTATTCTACAGAAACTAATTACAGAAGTCCTTATCTGGCTTCTGTAGCTTTCCTCATTTCATTATTACAGTAGGACCCCCGTATCCACTGATTCATTATCCACTGATTCATTTATCCATGGTTGGCAGAGGAAAAATAAATAAATAATTCAGCAGCCGCAAAGCAAGCTACTGTCACAAAGAACAGCTGTAAAGCCAGCTATTGTCATATAACAGCAGCTGTAAAGCAAGCAACTGTTGCAAAACAGCAGCTGTAAAGCAAGTTACTATCACAAAATAACAGTTTTGGAGACATTTTGACGTTCTCTCTTATCAACGGTTTTCATTGTCCACGGGAAGGCTTGGAACCAATCCGCAGCGGATACTGGGGTCCTACTGTATTTCCAGATAGCTGGTAAGCCCATCTTATCAAGGTTTTGTCAGATGTTCACATTTAATATGTTTATTTAGTCCTTTCCACAACATCCCACAGAGCTTACCTTTTAACATTGTTTCGGATCCTAAGAAAAGTGAGAGAAGGAGGTTCCTGCAAGCAATGTTCCTCACCCTGTTCTCTCCCTGTAAATACCAGCAGCCCTTGAAAACATCTACATAGAAGTTTGAAGAGCCTTCTGAACCGTGTGGGGGAAGGTGGAGGTAGGAAACGTTGTCTGTTAACCTTCTTAAATTAAATTATCAGTCCATCCAAACCAGTATATTTTATCCCTTCGGTAATAAACCAAGGGGTAAATTTTGGTCACATACCTTCTGAGCAACGGCTAAAGGTCAACAAAACCTACTAGGTTTAAACATGAATATGCTCATTTTGGATTTCATATATTTGATATATAATTTTGTATTTTATATATAAAGGGAGGTTTTAAAACCAACAAACTATAGCTCCAAACACTTAACAATTACAACCATTATTTTGTATTGGTTCCCTTGCACAGTATTTCAAATGTTAATTTCTTCTGTTTCATTTATTAAGTTCTTTTTATTTTTACCATATTGGAATTTAAAGTCTCTATAAGTATGTTTTGTTTTCAATCTTTTAAATGGTCTTTAACACCCATATAAAATATTTACTTTGTTACATGATTAAATGGTTACCATCAGTAGACAACTCATTTAATTTTCTTTGTTTTAAAATACTTAAATCTGTTGTTGAGTGAGACAATTTATTCAAACAATCTTATAAATATCATATTTAATAAAGAGCAATCCATGGCACACAAAGCAAATGTCTTTATCCATAAGCAACCAGATGAGAAATGGATTTTTATTCAGTCAAATCTTTTTAGTCAATGAAACAGCACTTTCATGCACATTGCTCTCAAGTGATAATTAATATAGTCTAATTCAGGACATGATGCTTGAATTGATGTACTGTCATCAATACCCCATGTTGGAATCAAACCTTGACAGGGGTTTAATACCCTGGAACAGGTCATCATATGATAATACTTCTTTTGCTTTTCAGTATTTGTCTTCAGCCAAGCAAAGTATTACAAGATAGGTTTTTAAAAAAGGAAATAATTACAAATGAAGAATGACGCAGGCTGTGAAAAGAACATATGTTAGGCTAGGCAGAAGCATCAGTGAATTATATCATTTCATGATGAAGCGGCGCTGGGGCTGAACGGACCTATTTCAAACCTTGATGTATTTTATCTCTACTGTATTTGGACTGTCATCTTTGGAGAAAGACTTTGTGTAATTGAGAGTCAACTCCAATCTGCATGACTTGAGCATGAAGTGAGGACTAGATGAACAGCATTATACAAGGAAGGAAAGCTTCTAATGAGGTATAAATGAGTTACAAGCTCTTAAACCATGGACTTTCAGTCTTAACATGTATAAAAGTATTTCTGAATATATTAATTTCAAAATTGTTGTGGATGATAAAACAACTTAGCATTGTTATAAGTCTGTTATAAGTCTGTACTTTTTTCCATGTTGTTATAATTTATATA
>JAHTLZ010000240.1:22574336-22591454 GCA_023846285.1 Phrynocephalus versicolor | reverse complement strand
TCAATCAATCAATCAATCAATCAATCAATCAATCAATCAATCAATCAATCAATCAATCAATCAATCAATCAATCAGCCTTTATTGGCATACAAAAGAGTAAACATCACAGTTTCAGTACAGGTTTAAAAGGTAATTACAAAACTAATACAAATTTAAAAAAAAATTGCATTACAAAAGTAACAGCTCAGTGCATCTCTGCCTGCGGGTCCTGGCCAAATGGGCTAAAAAAGTTGCCACATTTTCTATCACAATAGACTTTCTTGAAGACAGAAGAAACCTCAAATTGTCAGTGTCTGAACAAAGCCTCTTCTTCAGAAGGAGTGGAGTAAGGAGTTTTTTTCGAAAATGATCATAAAATGAGCAGTACAGAACCACGTGGGAGAGTGATTCCATACCACCCAGTGCACAGGAGCAATGCATGTTGTTGTATGGGGTTCAATTTAATCTCCCATAAAACACTGCAGATGGAATGGCATTGCATCTAGCAAGAGTGTAGGCCCTCCGTTCCTCGGGACATTTAGCAAGTTAAGGTAATGAGCAGGGTGCTCAGCTTGAGCTGGGATCAGCAAACTCATCGGTGAACATATTGAGTTTGCTGCACTCTGTAAATCCTGCAGTTGTACATCCAGAAACCTGCGTTTTATCATCTTGTAAGCTTCCAACTGGGGCAAAGAGCCAAGGGTATCTACTGCAATACCCACAGCACTGATTTTTTAAATTCATTTAGCTGAACCTGTTGGAGTTATGGAGTCTTCAAGAAGTCAGTAGAGTAGGCTGTCCTGGTCAGTATTATAATATGTGTGTGTGTGTGTGTGTGTGTGTGTTGTGTCGTTACAGTCGTGACTGACTCTTCGTGACTCCATGTCCATGGAGTCTGAGCCAAAATTTAATAGATCTAAGCCATGCCCTTGTCTCTATCAGAGGCTGTCCTACTTCTAAGCCTAGTGCTGCATAAGAAATTCTCTGGGTGTGCCTAAGATTTTCCGTAAAAAGCAGGCTTGGATTCGTTCCATAGTGCGGTCCAAGGCATTCAACCAAAGAGGGATACCATATAACAGTTGTGAAATAACTAGCATTAAACACTTTGTGGGCTGCTGGGACATAACCATTGCCTTCGTCATAAAAGAAGCGAGTTATAGACTGTGTAGTCAAACCTGCAAGGTTCAATGCTACTTTGCCGTGCTGTTGCCAGGTGTGTTTGTAATGGAACTGAATTCGTAGGTATTTATAGTGTTTGACCTGTTATACGCTATTTCTTTTGAAAGTCCATTTGAGTGGTTTCCAAGATGTGGCGAAAACCATAATTTTGGATTTACTGTAGTTTAGTTGCAGTTTGTTATCTAACAGGTAATCAGCACACCTGTTTATTAATTGCTTTAGCCTTAGGCGTGTCTGTGATAGAATTACAGCGTCGTCGGCTTAAAGCAGTATTGATATCACAAGGGAACCAAGTTTAGGAGGATGACCTTCAACCTGCCTTAAACAGGGAGGTATGTCATTCAGAAAGAGATTGAATAGTGTAGGAGCTAAGACACATCCCTGTTTAACTCCCTTGTTGGAAGCTATTAGCTCAGATAGTTATTCTGCCGGTAAACGCACCTGGTAAGTGGTGTTGAAATATAAATTCCTAATCAGATGGAGCAATCTTTTATCTATCCCTAATTATATAGTTTGCTCCAGAGTAAGGCCCTATCTACTGAGTCAAATGCATCCTTAAGATCTAGAAAGGCCACATAAAGCTTAGAATAAGACACCTTAAACTGCTTATTGATGAGATGTGACAGGACAAGAGCATGATCTAACGTTGATTTGCCTGACCTGAAGCCTATCTGTTTGGCCCTCAAGATTGCCTGATTTCTGATCCAGTGTTCAAGTTTGACCAGTAGATGTTTAGCATAAAGTTTGCCTATAACTGAGAGAAGGCCAATAGGCCTGTAATTTTCTGGGGAACTATGATCTCCTTTTTTAAAGATAGGAATGATTATTGCATTAGTCCATAATTTGGGAATAATGCCAGTTTTGTTAATTTATATGAATAGAGGTGCCAAAAGTGTAGCCCACCAGTCTTGGTCAGAATTCAGTAGGTCTGGCGGGACAGTGTCTGGCCCAGGGGCTTTGTCTGATTTCAGGAGAATAATTAGTTCCCTTATCTCATCAGATGGTGAGGATATGGTGGTGCCTCTTAAATTTAATTTGTCCTATGGGTCAATTTGTTTTAAGAAGAAAACACAGTTTCCCATAGGAATGTATTGAAATTGGATTAATCTGTTCTGGAGGCTATGGGTCGCTTTGTTTTACAAAACAATTGTCTTACGAAATGTGGTTTCCCATACGAATGCATTGGGAATGGATTAATCCATCCTGGAGGCCAGAATAAAGACAAAACGAACAGCCCCCCCCCCCCCGGTTATATGTGGACTGGTTTTTCATCTTGTGAAGCATCTCACGGGGAATTTTTTGTCATGCAAAGCGTGCCTATTCCTGGAATTTTTTTTTCTTCCTACGAGTTTTTTGTCATATGAGGCATTTGTCTTAAGAAGTACCACTGTAGTCTATTTTAGTGTTGTAAGTTGCCTTGAGTCTTTTGGGGGGAGAAAGGGGTGGTATTAGGCAGACAACAGGCAAGACAACATTGCTGACATTCTGACACTGTTTGGCAAATGGCAGTGTGTCTGGACATTTTCTTAGAATGCTTAAAATGCTTGCAATGTTTTAGACGTAAATATTGAAGGATTGCTTATTTCTTAGTTTCAAGGCTATGGGGGGGGGGGTTGAGAGAATCAAACAGATGTGTTTTGTCCCTCTCTCTCCTAAAGAATATTACCAATCAGAATTAGTACCCAGGCCTGAAGACAGACTGAAATGGTCGAGATAGAAAATAATCCTCTTCATCCAGAAACATCTGTAGCAGATTGTATACTGTACCAATCTCTTGATTGTCTTGTTTAGGGGTGGGATATTTGCAACTGGCCAGCAGTAAGTTAACAACTTTGGGCCTATGTAGATCCTCTTTAAAAGAAGGCATGCCATCTCAACCTTCACATTTCAACCTATAGGAAGACATTGACTACTCAGTAGATCCATCCAGTCAATACCCTATGTTTGGATTCATTAGCTGAGAGGCACAGGGACCAAAAAGGCATGTATAGTTAGGCTTTTCCTAACAACATTCATGCCCATACTCTTGGCAAATAGCAACAGAAATGGATTTCGAATCTAGTGTGCTGAACACCTCATAGGACCACCATTTTCATCCCTTGAACAGTGCTGTGTTTAAATGTGCTGTATGTTTACATAGACATAAAAGATTTCCAGTGTAAAATGTTTTCTTTTCTCAGTTATTTCTCTTAAATAGTGGACATGTTTGTGGACACACTAAATTTTTACCTTTTTTGTTTAAGTATCATAAAGTGGTGATGGAATGAGAAAATAACTATTCTTCACTATAGCAGGATTCCCTTTCCAGATTCTAGTCTCATATAGCAGCTGATCACATTTATCGACCGTCTGCACCAGCACTCATCCTTTTGGCATTAAAATTAATTTTTCTCATCTTGGCATCCAAAGAACCTTAGTGTGCCCCTTACCTCATTACCTGAAAATGTACAGTGACACCAACAGCAGGGAATGTTGTGAGGCTGTTTTTTGAGGGGGGAAATCAGATATAGAAGCACTGGGAATATTAACAGCCATAGACTTTACCGAGATAGTCCTTGTACCCTCTAAATGTGACCGCAAGCTATTCCTGCTTCCGATATGCCAATGACTTCTTGTATGCTGGTAAATATCATGTGGTGATTATATTGGTTCATAGCATGTGTGTGTTGTAAATACAAAGAGAAGAGGAGAGTGTAGATATCTAAAATTTACATCAACTGTACATCACTAATTGGCAATCTTTGTTGGCACTTTCTGTGTAAGGTTCAAGGACTGAATGGGCCTAAAGATTTAAATCCTCTTTCACCAAGGAGAGGAAAACCCATGGGGTAAAGAAGACAAAGATAGAATAATGGGGGAACATGAGTAAAGAATATACTTCTGCTGACTGCACAGAATAGCAGATGAACAAAGATACAGCTTCTGAAATTTGACTATGTGTTCTTCTGTAGTGAACAAATACTAACTTTGATTCCTTGCTCCCCTCCAGCCTATAAATGTTTTTTGAGTATTATATAAAGCAAAGCATGTGTCTAGTATTTTTTTAAAATGGCACTGAAACAATCCATTCAAATAAGATATACCACAAATCCTGGCTTTGGTAGAGCTTATGATGTTGAAGGTAGGGAAGATAATGGGAAGACATTATATCTTGCTGAACTGTAGAACACAATATATTCTTTTATTCTTCAGTACAAAGTAGAATGACTCCAGGGGTGCTATACTTAATTTCTGACAGCTTTACAGTGATGTGGTTGTCTCACATGCACATTTTTAATGCAGTGAGTTGTTTCTGGAATTACAACTGTCAGTATTTTTCTCCATATTACTCCCTTTGGGTTATATTTGGTTAAACAAATAATTAGAAAAGAATAAATGTATTCTTTTTTACTTTTTATAAACACACTGAAGTAGACACAATGGCTGAAATCTGGATGCATGCTTTGCATCATGTAAAGGTGATGATACCATCAGCCACAGCAGTTTTTAAAGAAATTAACTATATCGGTTTCCCCCCTTGAAGGCCCTGAGGCTTCTGTGGGACCTCATTCGTCATTGAGAAGGGCACTGGGGACTGCTGGACAGGGGGATATCTTTAATTTCCAAACACTGGTTCCAGCACGATAATTTTGCCAGCAGAACTTGAAAGAAGTCCTGGGGACACACAACAGCTTCTCGGCAGTGAAAAGGATGCCATTGGAACCTTGGGCTCTTTGAGGAGGGATTTGGACATGTTTTATTTCTGAAGAACTGCCACAGATGATGGTGATATCCTCAGCGTTATGCGGCACATGTTATGCTGCTGGATATCAGCCAAAAAACCCTGAACATTTTGAGATACATTATTCTTTCCAACCACATTACAGTTACATAACGGCATTACCCCAGACTACTGGCACAATGCTGAGATATAATCTTAACCTGATAAATACTCCTCCAGTCCTCTCTTTTGAAATGCCAGAAGGAAAGCGTGCCCGAATTCCCATGGTATCTGTGCAAATGATGAGAGTTTTTTGAAAGGGAAGGGAGAAATCCTGTGTTTTAGATGCTCTGCTAGGCAATTTATTCTCCATCTTCTCTGCTATCACTTTTTGTATTTGAAAAATCCCATCAAGTCCAAACAAAATGAATTATTTCAGTGAGGAAAAATAATAAATTTATTTCAGTGTCTCTTTTGTGGGTATGCATCTGTATGCTTTATGCCTCCCTCCTCCCCGTTTGTCCAGTCTATCCAGACATAACAGTATTCTAGTTACCCATAAGCTATATTGATAATGGTTGAAATTCAGTTGTGTGTTACAGCTAGAATAGATCAAATGAATCCGTGGAGCTCATGGAGGAGTTGACTCATCAAAGCCGCTTTGATTCAATGGGCCTACTTTAGTTATAATTTACTACTGCATTTCAGCCATTTTGTTGTTGTTGTTGTTCAGTCGTTCAGTCGTGTCTGACTCTTCGTGACCCCATGGACCAGAGCTCGCCAGGCCTTCCTATCTTCCACTGCCTCCGGAGTTTGGTCAAATCCATATTGGTTGCATCGATGACACTGTCCAACCATCTCATTCTCTACCGTCCTCTTTTCCTTTTGCCTTCAATCTTTCCCAACATCATGGACTTTTCCAAGGACTCCTCTCTCCTCATCAGATGGCCAAAGTACTGGAGCCTCAGCTTCAAACTCTTTCCTTCCAGTGAACATTGTTTAATAGGAACTAAATGTGAAAAGTATAGTTGTTGTTTAGATTAAAATAATATGTGGTTTATGGGAAAAACGTTATGGTGCTGGAGGCCTGGAGTTCCCTATGCATGGAGCAGTTTAGAAAATAAAAAGGAGGAATACCCTGGCTTGACTTTCAAATTCCTTTCAGTTAGGAATGGCATTTCTAAGGGTATGTTAGGACACAAGAGTGATAAAGGGAGAAAGGGAAAAACATAACCAATCATATGTCAGTTCAAGGTTAAATTGGCTTTAAAACCAAGTAATCACAGACTTTAGAAGATTGCATACCTTTGCCTTTTCCCTTGGGGGAGAACTTGTTAAGAGAGGGACAGTGGAATTCCCTGTCCCATAGCCTCCTACAGAGCCTCTCCACCCTGGCCTGCCTGTATAGAAGACAGTCTCAACACACCACCAAACATCTGCTTTAAGCTACTCACTTAACAACCAATTCACTTAATGACCTAGTTGTAGGAACATAGCTCCGTTGTTAAGCGAGGAGTACTTGTATTTCTGATGCTGATATATCCTGTAGCAGTGTTGTTGGCAAAAAAAAAAATTGTCTCCTCCAGACAATTAAAGTTGCCAACCTCTGACTTGCCGACACTTCCATGTCTCACACTTATTATGTTGCCAAAACAAGAAATAATTGGCTGAGGTGCTAGCATGCATTCAAAGTGTGGTCCCTTGCTCTTAATGATTCTCTTGAAATTATGCTGTATGTACACAGTTAGTGAGACATTGACTTCATTTAAACCCAGCGTGGGGTAATTATTATCTGTAGACCTACAGTATTCAGAGGTTCAGTATACCATTAACCTGAATTCATGAGAAGAGAGAGAAGGCTCTTTCCCATACTGGTTTCTTGTGAAAAGAGGTAGTATAAAAAGTAGCATTCTCTGCAAGACTGAGAACCCTCAAAAATTAAGGTGGGGTATGTCATGGAGACACACTTAAAGGATGCCATCTTCTTCAGACAGTTCATCCACTCAATGAGCTAGGTACTCATTTTACCAAACGTGGAAGGATAGATAGCTGACTCAACCATGAGCAGGCTACTGAGATTGAACCCTGGGTCTCAAGCACAGTTTTTGACTGCAGTATGGCAGTTTAACCAATGTAGCTCAAGAAATCATGAGCACTTTACATGTACAGGACAGGTGGAATGCAGAGCAGAGAAAACATTAGAATATCAGAATGAGTAAATCTACTCATCCACATGAATGTTAATAGGATTA
Organism: Phrynocephalus versicolor; assembly: GCA_023846285.1. Lineage (NCBI taxonomy): Eukaryota > Metazoa > Chordata > Lepidosauria > Squamata > Agamidae > Phrynocephalus > Phrynocephalus versicolor. Next base: position 22,584,343 of record JAHTLZ010000240.1, on the reverse strand, counting down.
TTCTGGACAGTTATGTAAAAGTGGCAGAAGACACACTGAGACTGTGCTGAATCGAAACCCCTCTCAGCCTAGGAATGTTGGCAGTTACGCAAGACTACTTTGACCCTGGCCAGAATTTCCTCCCTTTCTCTACCCCCTTTATGGCTCTTCTGCCAGCTGGTCTCAGCAAGAAAATCCACTTGTGCCAACAGATTTTAGATTAATCAGCACAAGGTTTTGCCACCACAAAAGGCTTTCAACCATTCTAGGGTCGCTACAACCAATGTATCTTTATGTTTGGGTTGCACTGCTTGATGGTAGTTGAAGTATTTTTGAGATCCATGCAGTGAGCTAGTGCAGAAAATTTAATGCGCAGCAGGGAAGATGGTAAAATTCTCTGGAAAGCTACTGTGTATACCGTATTTGCCCATTTTAAATCTCTTCTAGGTGAGAAATTTGACTATAGAATTATCAAAAAGCTTCTGACTGAATTCTAGAACCTTGCATTATGGAAGGCTGATGACAGCAGCAGCAATGGTGATTTTATTTGGAAATTACACATTTCTGACTCTCTCCCAAAGCTCTCAAGACTCCTATGTAAGCCCTTTCATTTATGCCTTTGCTGGCACTGGTGGTTTTTGGAAATTCAAGACTTCCCAGGAGCCCCGGGAGAGGAATTGGAAATGTTTAATTTCTATAAAAGAGCTGGTGGTGGTGACATCATCAGCTTTACACAGTATTAAGTTACAACAACAGGATTTCAGCCTCTGTATATTATTGCATGTTCTGCAAGGCAATATATTTTAGGTGTCTCATGGGATATAAATTCAACCATGAATATGAATGAATGCACTGGGAAGTAGTGCTATTAATACTATTTCCAGCATTTAATCTGTCTTAGCAAGCAGGCACTGCCACATGGAATGAAACTTCCTCTTTATGTTTCCTAATTACCCTTTATCCAATATCTGATGACGCATAATAAGATCAAGTATATTAATTTTAAAATTACATTACCTTTGTTGTTGTTTTAATCAGAACATTTTAGCTCCACCACAAGAACATAAATAAAATATCTTTTCACTTTTAGACACTTTCAGAAATAAAGAGCTGTATTGCAATAGTGTTCACAGATAATCATACATACCACTCCAAAGTAATTTCATTTTTTAAAAAAACAATATTTTTTTTAAAAAAACAAGGAAAATTAACATAGATTGGGTAATTAATGTGCTTTCGTACCTGTCTGGATATTTGTGATCTGTTCTCTCCACCCCACCTCCATAGCTTGCTAATAATGTATTAATGTAAAGGTAGTATAAGTTACTTTGTAAAGTCGTTTGTTCTTTTTATGATAGTATACTTCTTCCAAGTCTCTGTGTTAGACCTCTATATGTTAGTGAATATATTTTGCATTTTCTGGTAAGCTTCCAGAGCTGTATCGTGCAGTGAAGGTTTTATAGTTAGTGTGCAGTGCAGCAGATGTCATTCCATTTGCCTAAGTCCTGCTGACATTTGGAGATGTGGATTAATTGAGCTACAGAATGAAATTTAATTAAAATTAAATACAGACTTGGCCATTGTATCTGTTCATTTCCAGCACTCTAGTGTGTACATTTGCAGCCAATGCCATGGTTAATTTGTTTAATCGGGATATTGTAAGGAGAAGCTGTACTTTATTTTAAACTGAAATACTGAAAGCATGACAGGTGCCAAGCTGAGCGGTAGTGCCATAGTTGCTATGTAAGGTGAACCTGATCTATCTTATGGAATAACTAACGAAGTACGGGATACTCATTTGCTTAAACTCTGGAATAAAGTGCTAAAGAAACAGGTGAGTTTTTAGAAAATTATGAATTAAGCATCATAGTTAAAGATGTTATTTCTATTATGGATATGCATCAGATTTGGATAACGTGTGAAGCATAGTGGGCCACTTTAGGCATATCCCAGCATGAAGCAGTCTTTCTTCTGAAGCTGCCAGTACTGAAGTTGGATCCTTCTAAGTGAATCCGGCCCCTGGGGCCAATTGCAGACCCCCCCCCATTTACCCCCTGCTTTGTGAGCAAACCAGCCTCTGCAGCTGCTTCTATTGCTGAGGCAGTTCAAAGTGGTGGGCTATGTCACTTTCCCCACTCCCCTCACCCACCACCCAGATGATCGGCATGTTGGCTAGTGGGGCAGTTCAAAGTGGGAGGGCCTCGGCAAGGTTCCCCTGTTCCCCCACCCACCGCTCAGATATTCGGGGTGCCAGCTGCAGCCGAGTGGGGCATTTTAAAATGGGAGGGCTGTGGCAAGGTCCACTGCTCCCTCCATGGCCCCAAGGCCCCATCCCTGCTCCTCCTCCACCCCGCCTGCCTGCCTTTGTGTGGCCACTGCCTGTGTTATTCTGATTGTGAGGAAGGAAGGGGCCAGGCAGCACCAGCCAGCCTTCCGAGCCGGAGCAGCCACTACAATGGACCAATGGAGGGATGGACAGTGGGCGACCGAGGGGGAAACAGAACTACTTCCCACCCACCCAACCCCCTCTGAGCTGCTGCCTTGCTCCGTGGAGCGAGGGAGGGGAGGAGGGAGCCTAGCCATGGCCGGATACTGAGGCCGCCGCCACCACCACCAGGTTAGAAACCAGTGAGGAGGAGGTGGCGGAGAAAGAAGGGAAGGGAAGGCCAATGGTGTCCTGAGTCTGGTTCCTGGGAGGCTGGGGGGGGGGGGGCTGCATTTGTTTCTGGTTGCAGATGGGTGGGCTGGCAAGCCAACAGAGCACCACAGCCTGGCTGGGCTCGGCCAGCGAGCAGGCTGCGGGTGGCTTTGAGCAGGCCTTCCTGCCTCCCCTCCATTCTTCCCAGCCCTTGCTCCCTCCCTCTCTCATTTGCAGTAAACCAAGTCATGCCGGGGCAGGCCAGGCCAAGAGAGGAGGCAGCTTTCCCTCCAGGACACAGCAAGGGTATGATGGCCAGGGCACACGCCTGGATCTGCATGCAGTGGTGCCAGCCTTCCCGCCTTTGCCACGGCTGCTGCTCCTCATCCTGAGTGGCTGCCCAGAAGGTGATGAGGGGCCTGAGTTTGCCTGGGCTGCTGCCTCCTTCCCAACGCAATGAAGGAAGGAAGGAAGGAAGGAAGGAAGGAAGGAAGGAAGGAAGGAGAGCTGCTCCAGCTGCTGCCACTGAAGGAGGAGGAGGAGGAAGAGGCGCAGCAGAGGGATCCCAGTGGTGGCATCTCAGGGCGCGATCCGGAGCAGGAGGCATTGCTGGGGCCCCAGTGATGCACTGATCATGGGCCAATTGTGGGAGGGCTCTGCCCTTTTGCCCCCCTTCCCGCTTTTTTCCATGTCAGCCTTTTTTGGGCAGGGAATGTGGTCCGGCCCCCAGTGGTGGACTGGCCCGCTGTTTGAAAACTTTGAGAACCCCTGACCTAGAGGGACTAAATACAGTGGTAGCTCAGTTTAAGTAATTAATTTGTTCCCTGGGTCGTTTTGTATTGCAAAAAATTCATAAACATGGTTTTGCATAGGAATGCACTGAAAACCAATTAATCTGTTCCAGTGGTTAGGAAAAAAGGCAAACCAGGCATTCCATTTAAAATTTTCTTAAACTGAGGCATCCCCATTGTTTTCATCATGTGAACAGCACACATCAACTTTTAATGCCTTAAGAAAAAACCTAAATTGAGGCATTCCGTTGAAATATTTTCTAAAACTGAGGTTTTTAATTTTTTTCATATATGTGGTTGTGATTGGATTTGATATTAATACTATTTTGGGGAGAAAAGCAGGTGCTTTTCCAGGTGAGCAATTTTAAGGAAATAAATTGTCTGTTTTTCATGACTTTTTATAGAATATTTCCAGTTGTCTTTTATTTAATATTTTTATTGTAGGAATATTGTCTCGTCCTAGTACTCTGCAGTATTCTACTGCCAGAATAATAGCAATAAACATCAGAATAATAATACTTTTGCGTAGTTATGCTTCCATAATGCTTATAGTGCAACATTTGGTGGCAAAGATTAAGAATCTTAGATATTTACCTGCTGCATGCTGTCATTTCTTAACTTGTGATAGTTTGCTTCCAAAAGATATGCTGTTAGCATTCCATCAGCCTAACAAGAGAAGAGGATTTTGGCAATTATTTTTCACTCCTGAAATATATCTATTGCAATTTTGGATGTTGTATATCATGTTGTTGTGCAGTCATTATGGCAGTCTTTGGATTTTCCCTGTGATATCGCTGATGCCAAGGAACCTAACTTCCTTTCTAGGCCCTAGAAATACATCATAACTAAGGACTGGGGTGTGATACCTAATCCTCTGCCATGTTATTTTTGGGGATGACAGGATAATAGCATCAACATTATTGCGAGATACCTTAATGACTGGTAAATATGTTACTTTCTAAAAGCAACTAGTAAGGTTTATTCACTAGTTCTAAAATGTTACCTGGGAAGATCTTCAGCATTTTTTGTATTTCTAAACTGTATTTAAGAGAAGGGGGCTAAAAAAAATTACTATTATGTATTACTGTTGTGCTACTGTTTCAGTGATGAGTCACAAGCGATGGAAGCAAACCAGATTTTAGAAATCATCACCATGCATGAATTCTGTTGTAGAAACGTTCCTATGTAACTTGTTTAGTTTCAGCGTTGGCATTTATTTGGGGGCTAAGCATTTCGTTACCTCTACAAATGGAATGAAGTAAACATTAACAATTGTCCCACCACTGTCTGCAACAATCATCTCCCTTTGCATTGAATGTTTGTTATTTTCCCCTTTGTAAATCTGAAAGGACTGTCTGTTCCTCCAACCATAGAGCATTCATTTCTTCTTTAAGAAAAATAAACTGTGGTTTCAGCTCTCCTGGGTCACCACTGCTGCAACCCAGCCTCCTCTTCTCGCACTTTTCCTGCCTATCCCTCTCTTTAATGGATTTGCTACTGACTGCATTTTCATGCATCTGTGGGGAGGCCTGAATCTTATCCCCTGTGGATATGGGGTCCTACTGTAATAAAATCAGAGCTCTAAATATAATGTAAAACATTGTTCCTAGGAAAGTAGTGAAAGGTAGCCTAGTGCCACTGTGAATTACAAATATTTTTGCATTCCCGTTTCTTACACTGAAGGTATTGGGAAAGACTATCAAATTAACTTGATTTTTCTGGTTACATAATGTGCTGGCAGGACAAAGAATAAAATAATGACATAGGACACACTGAATTCCGAAAGATGGATGAGGAAGCAGAAATATTTAGAGCAATTTCTCAACATGTGCAACTCCCGATTGTTAGTGACTGTATTTGACTATATTTCTTTACATTAATGAGTTTTTGCACAATCTTCAGAGTAGAACCTGTTTTATATAAGAAATATATTTAAAAAGCTAATTTTTTTCTCTGCTTTCTGCACTACAATCCAGAAAGCATGACTAATAATAGATTTAAATTTGCTAAGTGCATTTACTCCTTTGTGCCATCATAAAGAGAATCTATTACTGTAAAATTGAGGCTTAGTTCCAAATTGAGCCATTATGAAGTTTTCTTCCAGCAATGTTTTGTCTCTAATACACTTCCCTCATTGTAATTCTATTGCAAACCTGATGTCTAGCATCAAGTCTCACAATAATTATTTTAAATTGCTACTAGGAACAGTAGTCCTGGTGGGATATATTACTACCATTCTAACAAGATGAATTTCAATGTACTTGTAACCATGTTGTAGAGTATTATGATAGAGGGATGGTTTTTTAGTAGTAGATAGATGAACATACAAGGAACATTGAAAAATTATTTTATCAGCCTCATTTTACCACTATATTGTGTATTACAAAGCTCAGTTAAATATCTAAAATTGTATAATCATATATAATAATGCATTATAACATTTCACGGTAATATAATACTATATCATATAAATACATATTTGTAAATCATATTAGTAATTTTATTATTCTTATTAGTGTCCTTTCTATAGCAGAGCATCAAAGGGGTGAAAGATCAGATAATCCTTTACCTTATCATACCGTTGAAATGTAAATTAACTACTGTAATTGTAAATCTCTTGTAGCATTCATAACCAACCACTCTGGTTTAACAGATGTGTAGAACGTTCCTTTATCATACTATGATTATGTTTTAACTATTGTCTTAATTTTAAATACCTTTTTAATACCCCTGAAGTGTGGTACAAAAGTGTCAGTCAGTAAACAATGTTCTTCTATAGGTGTCTCTGTATTTGGATGATCATGACACTTACTGCAGATGGCCTTGTCTTCAAGCTTTCAATCATGGCAATGCATAGTTTGGTATCTGTAGAACAAGTCCACTTGCAACCTTGTGAGGCTGGCAAATCTGATGAAATGAAGATATGATCCTCTGAGTCAACTGGGCAGCTAAACCATGATGCAGTTGTTATCCGATATGATATCTGTATCATGCCACAGGGGCATAAAGATCCAGCTGATACTTTGCTTTCCCTGTGGACTGCTTAGTAGCATAGACAGTAAGACATCTTGGCACAGCTGCCACATTCTCCAGCTTAAGGTCACCTGTGCCCTCCGGGCTACTTCCAGGCAATCTGTGTCTGACCTGTTGTTTCATCCCACTGGCCTGCATAGTATCCGCCTGTTCTTAGACTAAACATCTGACACAGTGGCTGCCTAGCTAGTGATTTTTGTTCTGAAAGAATTTAGCAAAGTCATTTGGCAGAAGAAATGCAAGTGACATAAGCATCAAATTTAGTTTACTGGTAAATTAATTTGTGTCTTAGAACATCATTGTAACTTACACTTAAAAATGAAAAGCAATACAATTGCACGTAAGCAGATAAACCATTCAACATTAGCTTAAAACACTGATGAGGGTCTGGGAAACTGAGAAGGTAATTGGTGGACTGACTTCAAAGTAAACATCAAGCCAAATGTCCTTGGAGAAAGCACTGCATAGGTAGGGCATCTTATCAGGCCAGGGTACGTAGTGTGGTTTTCCAGAGGTTGCTGGACCAACTCCAGTTGCTTCTAGGCAACATGGCCAATGGTTAGCTGGGAACTGGAGTCCATTGACCAGAGGTCCTCAGTTGCCCATTCCCTTTAAAAGACAGATTTTATTCTAATATTCTTCTGCTTTGGAAAATAATGTTATAAAGTACTAAAAACTTGTCACCATGCACCAACTAACCAAACAAACTCTTGCAATATTCTCCATATGAACATTACATTATCCAACTGATTATAGTTTCAGCATTTATCCTTGAAATGTCTACGATCATCTACTTTCACAGGTTTCTGAAACTTCATCTTCAGGTAATACTAATGCTGTACAGCAAGAATGATTTCATTATAGTATTATTGTTTAAAATGTTACACATGAAACCAAGCAAAGAAACATATATCTGGGATTTCACTCTCCTACATCCCAATGCTGTGAAAATAAAAACTTCCTTAAAGATTTTTCTAAAGGCAATAACATAAGCAAACTGGGACGGGCAATAAAATATTGATACTTTCTTGGAATTCGTCAGTAAGTCACTAGTGGGGCTCCTTGAGCATAATGTGCTTGAAACTTTTATAGTCCAAATGTGTTTGAAAAGCTAAGTCATAAGTAAGAATGTATGTTTCTAGAATTAAGGATAGCTGTGAATTTGATCTCTAAATGATCCAACAAGTATTCCTTATATTATCTCCTAAAAGCAGCTAGGAATTTATTGTACAGTTTTCTTATTTGGGCATAAGGGTAATGGAAGAAGGATTAAAACAGAAAGTATCTTCAGTTTATGCTCTATACTTTATTCATTTAAAACCATTCTGCAGTTCTCTGCAAATGTAACACTGTTCTCTTGAATTGCATACGTTCCATCCATCAATTCAGTATACCAGCATGAACCTAGTGTTGTATAAAACTTGAAAATATTTCTGGCAGAGTGCCTTCAAATGTCTTTTAAAAGTAACCTTTGAAGGTAACTAGAAAGCATTACTTTTTATGTCAAACGAATCCCCTGGCCATCCTTGTTGCCCTCCTCTGAACTTGTTCCCATCTGTTGGCAGTTTTCTTAAACTGTGATATCCAGAACTGGACACAGTACCCAAGATGAGGCCTGACCAATGCTGAATAGAAAGGGACTAGGATCTCATATTTCTGTTAATACATCCTAAAGTTGTATTTGCCTTATTTGCAGCCACATTGCACTTTTGCCTTATAGCCAGCTTTTGATCTACAACAATTCCAAGATCCATCACATAGTATTACTGAGTTATTTCCCCTCCATCTTGTAAATGTGCATTTGCTTTTTTCACGAGGTGTAGAACTTTGCACTTATCCCTTCTTCAGCTACTGATAAGCACTCTTGGAGTCCCCAATGTGCGGCAGCGGTGAAGAAGGCCAATTCCATGCTAGGGATTATCAAAAAGGGGATTGAAAATAAAACAGCCAACATTATAATGCCATTATACAAAACAATAGTAAGGCCCCACCTGGAGTATTGTGTACAATTCTGGTCACCGCATCTCAAGAAAGACATAGTGGAACTGGAAAAGGTGCAGAAGAGAGCGACTAAAATGATTACTGGGCTGGGGCACCTCCCTTATGAGGAAAGGCTAAAACATTTGGGCCTCTTTAGTCTGGAAAAAAGGCGCTTGAGGGGGGATATGATTGAGACATACAAAATAATGCAGGGTATGAGTAAAGTGGATAGAGGGAAGCTCTTCTCCCTCTCCCAAAATACCAGAACTAGGGGACATACACTCAAATTGAGGGCTGGGAGAGTAAAAACTGACAAAAGAAAATATTTTTTCACCCAGCGCGTTGTAAGTCTATGGAATTCCCTGCCACACAATGTGGTGAGGGCATCTGACCTGGATGCCTTCAAAAGGGGATTGGACAGATTCCTGGAGGAAAAGTCCATCACAGGTTACAAACCATGATGGAGATGTGTAATCTCCAGGCTTTAAACCAGGGTACTTCAAGGGCCAGATGCAGGAGAGTGGTATCAGGAGACAGATATCTAGTCTCATGCGCTCCCAAACACATCTGGTGGGGCCGCTGTGAGATACAGGAAGCTGGACTAGATGGGCCTTTGGCCTGATCCAGCATGGCTCTTCTTATGTTCTTATGTTCTTATGTTCTTAATTCTGTAACCAGCTGTATATGCATCTGACGGTTGTTCTATCCAGCAACCACTGCAAGAGAGTTGTTATCGAGGAGATTAAAGAAAGTGGCTCTCAAGAGTAAACAGTGGGTTTCACTTCTACTGAAAAAATGAACATGGTCAAACTTTGACCCTGATACCTGTCAGAACATTTCTCCTACAAAACAGCTCTTTGCAATCCAAAATGTTAAAAACAATATTTATTTAAAAGATTTTTACCATGCCTTTTTTTAAAAAAAGGATCTGAGGCAACTTATATGATTAAAAGACAACATTTAAAAGCTAAGAAAACTACATATTAATAAAATATGAAATAAGATATTTTAAGTATTTTCAAAAAAATCAAGAAAATACCATATTAGCTGCCTTGGGCTCTTTCAGGGTGAAGGGTGAGACAAATATTTTGAATATTTAAATATAAATAAATAAATAATACTAAAATTGTAAACAAAATCAACCCCCAAAACACATTTAAAGCAACCAGACAAACATTCAGTCGAAAGGACAGCCTACCAGGCAGCCAGTCACTAATGTAAAGCCCATCTGAAGTGAAAGTTTGTCTGCCTGCAGAACTAAGACAGCAAAGATGGAGCCAGAGCCTGGGTGCAGTAACAGAAAAGGCTCACCAAATGTACCTGTGAAGGTTGGGAGTGAGAGAAATATGCCTCTCCTAATGATCTTAACACTTGAGCAGGCTCATAAAGCGAGATGCACTTTGGTTTAAAATAAGCACTTTGATAGATCTCCACTCTATTTGGCATGTAGGCTGAACAGATAGGGAGATAAAATGCAGACTTTCACCTTTGCTCATGGGACACCACTGTGTTTTTCTTAATTTTGTTTTAACTGAAGTTCCTGTATGTATGTATGTATGTATGTATGTATGTATGTATGTATGTAT
>JAHTLZ010000240.1:22540184-22571772 GCA_023846285.1 Phrynocephalus versicolor | reverse complement strand
ACAGTTTTACGAGTTTGTTGCTTATGGACCCATACTGTGCATTTCAACTAATAAATAAATCAGATGCTGGTAAAGATGAATTACTGAAGCATAAAACTTTGTCTAACTAAGGTGAGTAAAGGAATGGAGTGAATTTCATGAGTGGCACTCATACTGCCAATTAAAAACTGTGGCCAAAATCCCACTGAAGCAAAGCTGCATGTGCAAGGGCCTTTCTCTTCTGCCAGCTCACTTGATCTCATGGGCCACTATCTGTGGAACTGATTTTGCCACCCGTGAGAGATTGGGCACATGAAGGCATGCCAGGGGGAGGGGAAAGTACTTAGGCAACCATCCTTAATCAGCCAATTTAAGCATATAGGCTCCTGACCAGTGTCTTTAGAGTAAGCACCTAACTTCAATCCTGAGAGTGAGCATGTCCTTTGGAAAAATCTTCTTTTGGCTTAAAACATGAACTTTATTGGCTTAAAATGCAAAGCTTTACTGGAAAAAAGTAGCTATGAAATGTCTACATAATTTTTATTTCTTAAAACCAAGACAAAAAGAAATTATGTTCTAGTTGACACAAAAAAACTTCTGAAAAGTGGGACTGCAATGTTTTGCTGAAACTGAAATACTATAAATTAAAGGCATGATATATTAACTCAAGTAAATAATGTTACTGATGTAGGGGAAATGATAGAAATTAAACATCTAGTTATGCACACTGTGCCTGCACAATGTGCTGCATGCACCGCATGTGTTAGAATTTCTTCTGAGATCTTTTTTTAATCTTTTATTCATAGCGTTGCAGGTGATGAAAAATTTATGCCTTGAGTCTGGCATTGAAATTAAATGCAAAATGAAAACAGAAGCAGTTATACTGACAGCTTAAATATCTTTATCTAACATACTGTTGTGCTATAAAAATCACTGGGTGACTTTTGAAATTTCCCAAGTGCAAAAATTGAAGAGTTATAACAATAAAGAATAATGGTATAGATACAGTAATCATCATAAAGATGTATATCATTAGTAATAAAAGGGTTAAATAACTGCTAATTTTTCAAATGTAAAGTATTTCAGGTTTTCCTATATACTACACAGCATGCTAGATGACATCATATTCCAGTGGCAGGAAATAATTTGTTTTATATTTTATTTAATGGATTGAATAATTTTCTGTATTGCAGAAACAAACAGCAAATCCTACTAAAATCTGAATGTAGCCACTGAGGTAGGATTAATAATTCAAGAGAGGCAGGTCATTAGAATTTTGGGTACATTTATGATATGTACAAATTTCAACAGTTGCTATTGTAGATTACTTTCTAGTGCAGATTTGCCATCTATAGCTTTCTCAAAATGTTCACCATGCTTGTCTTTGTAGGAGAAAGACTAATGTTAAATTACCTGGCTCTAAAGTTTTCTCTTAACAGGAGGTGTTTGGTAGATTTGTCTTTTTATACAACTGCCCTTGCTTTGGGCCCTTTCAGCGTTCTGGGAATTTTGTTGGTGAAATAACACTGAACTGCTTGTTCATAATGAACATAATAACAAGAGGATTATTCCTGTTAACTTTAGTGAATAGTGCAGTGTGACACATTTCAAAATTGCATAACTTCATACAATCAAACTAAGCAAATACACAAGGGAGTTATTTAGTAACTTAATAAACAGAGTTGGCAATAACAGGTGTCTAGATGTAATCAAATAAAGCACTGGAAACCAAATGATCAATTGAAAGCTGAATACTGAAGATTTATTAGTTTATTAGTTTCTAATTGTGTAGTTGTTTTTATGTGAAAGTAATGTCCTTAATTGTATATAATGTTAATTGCTTTAAGAACAGTCTGAGAATGTATTTGACTTCATCACTCGTCCAAATTCTAAAGATCTGAACAGCATAAGGTTACAGAATCAATATGAAAGACCTGTAACTTGTCAGAGTATAGGTAAAGCACTGTGCTACTTTTATTTATTTCATTACAGCTATAAGTATTGCAAATTAGTAAATATAACAAGACGAAAACACATCATGTGTTCATTAGTAACAACTTGTATTTAAATCCAATTTGCTTTTCCTACTTTTGCAGTATTAATATTCAAATGTTCTGTATTTTGAGATATAGGACATTTTAAGTTAATGCAGTCTTTTTGTTTGTTGTGCAGTTCATTCTCTTACTTTAAGTTTGATTGGATAGTTTCCTGTGTAATTTTGAGCGGGGTGGGGGGAAGTCCCACTCCAAGAAACAAATACTTCCCATAATATTTCTTGAAGACAGAAGATATAATCTCCTATGCTTTTTATGGAGCAAAAATAAATGTGCTAACTGTCATGCACAGGTGGTATAGCGTATTCCACTAATCTCTATCAGCCATTTTAGCTTTTCTTTGTAATATTTCTCTCATTTCCTTATCATATACAAATTTAATATCAGCATGAATAAATCTAAATTGTTTGCTTCTTTCTTCCTAATTCCTGAAGCAATGTAAAAGCCTAGAGAGGTTTGAAGTGACAGGATTACAAGCAGTCTTTTGCATACATGGCCTTTAGGGAAGAGCCGCTACCTTCCATCTAATAAACAAGAAAGTGAATTCGTTGAATAATGAATTAAATGGCATAAGTTGTGATAACAAGGAGCAAATGTAACTTCAGATGAGTGGTATTTGCTTTGTGTGAGGTTATCTGAGAAGGTTGAAGCTCTGCCAAGAGAGACAGAAAAAAGGCTTATCATATTAAGATTACTTTTGCACAATATTGCTTAAAATCATATTTTTTTATTTGTTTGATTATTGAACCCTTGTGTGTGTTTCTCTCAAATCAACTGTCTCCACCAGGAGGATAAGTGTAGTGCTTTTAAACCTTTGCATATTGTGCAAAATGAAAAATTCCTACTGAGTTTTAGATGGGTCACCCAGCAATTAAATAGAGTTGTCTAATTGGTTGATCCATATTAGGATCAGCAGCTGGGTATAGCATAAAAGCTTGTGGCGCCTCGCTTGCATAGTTCTGAATGAAATTAAATTATTAATCTATTCTTTGCTTCAGTATAGCTTCACAGGGATTCCTAACCTGCCATGCCAAATAAAACAGAACTACTGCTCTACATTTCCATTATGAAGAAGTGTATTTTAAATTGCAAATTCTCTCCTATTTAACTTGCAGTGCATATCTCATTTCGGATACACAATTTACATGAACAGTATTGTTTATAGTTTGTTTTTTCTGGAACACAGGCAAGTAAAAATCATGAGCACAAATGTATTTGGTCTACAAAAATCTGGATTCTGTCATGAAAATGTGAGATTGAGCAATTTATAGCAGCTTCATGGGAAAATATGAAAGACTATAGTCTTAAGCACACTGGCTTAGAAGTACATTATACTGAAACCATGTTGGAAAATAATATTAATTATTTATCAGACATTAAATCATTACCAAATGATTTATTAAGATTTTGATGTCAATTTCCCCTCTCCCTCCCCTCAAAAAATAACATTTCTTTCAAAATTAATAAAGGATTATATATTGCTAATCACTGCAAGTAAGCTTGAGGGATAAATGGGCATTTTCTTGAATTTGAGATCATTCTAAGTTTACAGTTAAGTTTCATTTTAATCGCATGAATCTAATTTGCATTATCTACTAGAGCATATTTATGAAAGGTGATTAATATGGGACCTGGGTATTTGAAATAAGTGCTGCTTCTTATATAAACCTGCCTGGTCACTAAGATCTGCTAGGGAGACCCTTACCTCTGTCCCACCATTGAGAAGAATTCATTATGTGGAGACACAAGGGAGGGCTTTTCTTCTGGCACAGCACCCCAGCTATGGAATAATGCCTTTCCCTTGGAGGCTCAATTGAAACCAACTGTGGCATCATTTCAGTACTAAGTCAAACTGTATTTATTTATAAGAGCCTTTGGGGTTGAGGATCATGGCCTGCATACCATTTAGTACATTGTTTTCAATGCTTGTTTGTTATAATTTTGTGGTGTTTGGTTTTTATTTGTTTTAAATCTTACATTTTAAAATTAATGTAGTAGGTCCTCTGTATCTGCGGAACCAGTATCTGCATATGAAATTGTCTGCTATCAGCACTGCTGCACCCAGATTGCAGTTCACAGGCATATCCTGCAGTGCTCATGTACACTTGCCTTTTCCCCTTTCTTTTGTCCTTAATCTTGCTCTCCTCGAGGGGTTCACTACTATCTGGGGTCTTGTGCACCCACTGGTGGGCTTGGAACCTTTTCCCAGCAGATACAGGTGCCCTACCACACCACTTTGTAACCTGCCTACAGCTCGTATGATACAGAGTAGGCTATAATTGTTTAAATAAATTGCTGTATATTGCTGTATCATTGCTGTATAGTATATAATTGTTTAAATAAATTGCTGTATCATTGCTGTATATTGTACCCATATGATCCTCAGTGGGCAGATGGGTGTAGAGAAGCGAACGTGAACAGTGAGGGCTGGTGGGGACTTACAGCTTCTTTCTATTATGTAATAATCACTTTGGAAAATCTGCAGTTGTAAAAAAGAAGAATCTGTTCCTAAAGTGCTTCCAACGTTTGCTGGGCTTGGGCTCATATTCTGCCTTTAGGGAGCCATAATACTTGCAAGCACCACAGAAATCTTGAATTCTTTTTCAGTCTGTATTAAAATTATATGTGTAGAATACTTTTCAGGTAATTTGTCCATCACAAGATCCTGCTCTACTATTTATGAATTTGCCTTAAATCTTTTCCATATTGACTCCACTCCAATAATCCTTTATTAATTGACAGTTTCAACATTTGACAGTGTGCACTTTATGATACTGAGAAAAGTAGTTGTCCTGGTCTACACAAAACTAGTGAGGGGCAACAGCTCGGATTGCCACTCTAAGAAGATCAGTACCACTTGAAGAAACTATATAAGCAGTCTTGCATTATGTCTGTGAAGATTCTCAGTCATCCAGGTGAGTTTATCTGGAAGTTGAGTCATGGCTACTGGACTTCTTTTTTGAGAGATAGAAACGTTTCGCTGCTCATCCAAACAGCTTCATCAGTCTGAATACAGCTAGTGCGAGTCCTCCATCTTATAGTCAGTAAGCTTTGACCTCTTGTCACCCTGGTCTGAATTAGGCTCATAAGATGAACAATGGCCTGAATAGGCTCGTTAGGGAGACAATAGCATCCATAGCCTTAAGGTGAACAATGGCCTAAGGTGCTGAAACCTATCAATAATGGGTCGTTAGCTATGGCCTTGGTGGTGAAGGCTTTTTGATTTGTCTGGGTACTTTGGAAAGCACACTCTGATAAGTAGCAGATAGACTATGCCTGAGGCTGCCACCTCAGACCAGGGTGACAAGAGGTCAAAGCTTACTGACTATAGGATGGAGGACTCGCACTAGATGTATTCAGACTGATGAAGCCGTTTGGATGAGCAGCGAAACGTTTCTATCTCAAAAAAGAAGTCCAGTAGCCATGACTCAACTTCCAGACAATCTTGCATATTTGAACAGGGCTTCTAATGACTTTCAACACTATTTAATGTGAGGATGAGGCTGATTTAAAACAATGGAAATTAATGAAAGAGACGATTCTCCAAATCCCACAGATTCAATGGCTATATTCTAATGTGACTTACATCACTATGCAACAGGATTTCGGCCAGTTGTGTTTCATGAATTTGACCTTTAAATAAAAATCTTACTACTGGATCTGCCTGTCTCAAATAAAAAGGAAATGTTAGCATGAGGACAAGTGTTTCCATCCTAAAATGTCTTATGATCATACAATGACTTCTCATTAATTATCTCCTGACTTTATTGTCCTAACTACTGTGTTGTAGACGGTGGGTTAGCAGCTCTCTCCATCTATAGGATGAGCATAGGATACTTTCATCATAATCATTCTGAAACACCTTAAAGCTGACAGCCATGGCATTATGTATCGTAAGGTCCAGGCAAGAATATTAAGTATCATGAAGGGGTAAACTAGTTACTAATTTTTCAATGTACTGCTATTTTGTGTTTATTCCTAGAGAGGGATGCTTGGAGATATTCTGATTGCAAAGGCCCATGGGCAATTGCATATTTATCTGAAGCGAAGAGGAGCAGCACTGACCATTCCTGGGGAAGCAAAGTGTCTGAGCAGTCCCTGAATATTTCCAGTCCAGATGTCATCTGATTACTATATTTTTCTATCTATAAGATGTCACCATGTATAAAACAACCCTCATTTTTCCAACCCAAGATTACAGTCTTGCGATCATGTGGTTCTCATCTCAGCTTAGTTCTGGGTATAAGACGACCCTTAGCTTTTAGTCTAACAATTTTAGCCAAAAACATAGTCTTATACACATGCAGATGTACGTACACTATGACTTCCACATACTCACCGAAGCAATTCTCTCCAACTGGACGTTACTTAAGCAGGGAGCAACTTCATTAATGTACAAACTAGGAATCTTACAAGAGCCTAACTCTGTTTCGATATAATAGACAGTTCCCTAATTGCTTCTGGCCTTCTAATTTATCTCTGGAATTTTTCCTAGGAGGCAATCTACATACTATTTTCTGCAGTCATTGTTAGGTTTATGGATGGCTCCACTGCAATGAATCCAGAATTAGACACATGCAGCTGAGTGGGTAGAGGCATGCTTGTGGTGCCGTGGTTAAATTGCTGCACTGCAGATGTAACTGTGCTCATGACTTGGGGATTGAATTCCAGGGAGCCAGCTCAAAGTTCACTCAGCCTTCCATCCTTCCCAGGTTGGTAATGTGTAGTCCACATAAATGAATTGCAAAATGCCCAGAGAGTGCTTTAAACACTACGGGGCAGGAGATAAGCAGAATACTTTGCTTTGCTTTGGTTCCCTCTTCTCTCCCCTGAACCCGTTATATGGAAGCTTCATATTTAATTTCCCAGTGGTCACATTGGCCTTGTTAACAGTTTCTGATAATTGGACATGATGGAGCTGATAGTTGGAAGTCAAGAGTACCAGGTTGAAGAAGAATTAACCAAATAGTTGTTAATAAACACAATTGAACTTGGGTTGTCACAATCTGTACAGCAGAGGATGACCAAATATCACTGTACTGAACACTGGATTTTTGACAAATTGAAGAGTAGCTGGGATGTTGCTCAATGAATATTTTTAATTATTTTTATTTTACTGCTGTTCAAATTATCAGTATGTTTTTCCCCTATTTACAAGACAATATTCCCCACATCATGTCATTCATTTAGCAATTAGGAAACTGCTTTACATCAATGAAAGTCTATGTACTTCAGTATTGCCTTACAGGGTTTGGATAACATTGGCACTCCAAATGCTGTTGGATTGCTACTGTAGCATGACAATTCAACAACATCGGTAGATTTTTTTTCCCCAGTCACACTAGGAGAAACCAGGAATTGAATCTGAAAATCAATTATTGTTTTACAAGAAAAGTATGTATACTCCTATTAAACATGTCTCTTCCACTGCTAATTTAATTCACACCACATATGCTACTGTTGCTGAATAAGAAATTTTAGTTGAGAACAAAGACTGAGAACTTAAGCTAAATAGCACTGAAACTAAATATCTCTATTCAGAGGCTTCAATTTTTATATGAGTTGGTGTAAGACACATTACAGCAAAATACAGGCTTCCCTCATTTTTAGCTTTGTTTATGTCTGTAGCTCAGAACGAATTTGTTTGTTTGTTTGCTTTATTCAGATCTTTTAAAACCCATATTAAGGCAATTTTCCATGTTCCACTTTCCATTTCAGACCCACAATTTGGTAATCATGTTTTTAATTACAGTAACACCAAACCCTTACCCTAGTACTCCTGGAGCAACATTTTAAAATAAAGTAATTTTTTACAAAGTACAAATAGAGGAATAGCTGTCAAACATTTCCTTATTTTTTTCAGAGAAATTCTGTAGCCAGTGAAATAGCAGAGAGTATAAATAGTTTATTTAAACAGCAAATATTTGAATCTTGGGATCAATTCAAATAATTGCTCATCAAGTCAAAAGGATGATTGCACCCATAAATTACTGTAAAGAAACCTGCCTTCACAGCAGATATGTTGTCTGTTTAAGTCTGCGCTGGAAAATGGAATGCATGGCATCTGAATTTTAAGTAACAAAATTCTTGATTTTGCTAGAATTCCGGTATTTTACATTCAGCAAACAGTTGTTTCTTGCATGTAAAGAAGATGAAATACATTCTGGAAGTCATGAAAGCATCCAAGTATTGTTCAGAACCAAAAGGGAAAGGGCTGGTGAGGCCCTGAAGATTACACAAATGCAAAAGTAAGAGATACATTTTATTAGACCACTAAATTAACAACAACAATAATTTGGACTGTTTGCACCCTGGGACTTGAGAGAAAAAGGCAATGGATTATCCTGTAACTGCCTCCCTTACATTGCTTGCTTGAAAGTTTCCTCTAGTTGAGAGAGTGGGGAAAGACTACACAAAGACACAGGGGTCACAGGGTAACTCACAGTCTTTTGGTTTCAAGAGCAAGGGCATTTACTGTGGTCTCTCAACACCAGCCATGTGAATTCTTCACATCCACCAAAGAGTATGAACTTATGCTTAACAGACAAAAACATTAGTCTGATTTTCAATTTGGCACAATTTGCTATTTCTGCCTGATGAATGAACCAAATTGTGGGTCTTGGCTTGCAGTGAATGCTGCTGTGTAAAGTTGTCTTTCCGTGCCCCCCACAACAACTAAAAGTATTTTTTTCAAGCCATCTCTCTCTTTCTCTCTCTCTCCCCAACCCCCCCCCTGTGTGTGTGTGTGTGTGTGTGTGTGTGTGTGTGTGTGTGTGTGTGTGAGTGAGTGAGTGAGTGAGAGAGAGAGAGAGAGAGAGAGAGAGAGAGAGAGAGAGCAATGACAGGGTAATTCATAGCCTTTCAGTCTCAAGAGTCAGGGTGTCAAAATTTCAAACCTTGCGACAGAGACAGTAAGAAGATCATCTCTCCCAGCTACCTAACATAAATACAGTGGACCCTTGTATAACAAACAGCTTGTATAACATAAAATTTGTACAACATAAAAAGTTCCGGAGATAGGGGAAATTTGCTTAACATAATCGCCTATGGGAAGAATCCGTACAACATAAAAATGGGATTACTCTGTTTTCAATGCATTCCTATGGGAATTTGTATAAACGAAAATTTGCTTTATAAAATTTGCTTTAATTCCTTTATACAGGGTACCACTGATATAGATAGATTTTTCTGCACCATCTATGAAAGGGGTGTACTTGGAAACCAAGGAAGTGGATTTCATCCATGAAAAGCTTGCTACTTTGTTGTATTGATAGTTGTAGCCCAAGAGTAGCCCAAGAGTTAGATGGGTGGTATATTAATTTAACAAATAAATAAATACAGTACTTTTTTTATTTTTAAGTGATCCAGTAAAAGCCATCACTCTTGCTTTTGTGTAATTCTGCTATTGTGAAAGTCTGAGGCCACTGTCTTATTTTCATCCTTTACGGTACTTTACAAATATTTCAACCTACATCAGCTCAAACACAAACACACAAGTTTTTCCCACATCTTTGTAGATTAACAGTGCTGTTGGCTTGATCCATCTAAGTCAGGCTATATTTCCATAGTTTCTTGCCGCCTACTAGTGACTAATAGGATAGTCACTTACGCATCTGCAAAAAGGAGACATGTCATTCAAAAAGATGAAATGTATTTCATAAGAACATAAGAACAACCTTGCTGGAGCAGCCCACAGCCCATCTAGTCCAGCATTCTGTCTCACAAAGTGGCTCACCATTTGCTTCAGGGTACAGTATTCCCAAGCAGATGTCTTCACCTGCTTAATATTCCCTGCAAATGGTATTGAGAGATATCCTTCCTATCTCTCCAACCCGGAGGTTGTCCTTAGGTATCCATAATGATAGTCATTGATACCCTTGTTCTCCATGAACCTGTCCAATCCTTCCTTAAAGCTGTCAAGTCTGACAGCTGTCACCACTTCTTCTGGCAGGGAGTTCCACAGACCAGTGATCCTCTGGGTGAAAAAGTACTTTCTCTTATTTGTTTGATATCTAGCACCCAAAAGTTTCATGGAGTGCCCCCCACTTCTAGTGTTGTGTGATAGGGAAAAGTTTTTCCTTATCTCGTACTTTGTCCATATCGTGCATGATTTTATAAACTTCAGTCAGGTCACTTCTAAGGCGCCATCGTTCAAGAGCGGAGAGGCTCAGTTGTTGCAGCCTCAGATGGTAAGGATGGTGTTCTGGTTGCCCTCCTTTGCACTTTTTCCATTTCCATACTATCCTTCTGGAGGTATGGTGAGCAGAAATGTACACAGTACTCCAGATGGTGCCTTGCCATAGATTTATAAAGAGGTAAAATGACACTTGCTGACTTATTTTCTATACCCTTCCTAATGGTCCCTAGCACTGAGTTTGCTTTTTTCACTGCTGCGGCACACTGGGTTGACATCTTCATTGAGCTGTCCACTAGGACACCAAGGTCCCTTTCCTGGTTTGTTGCAGAGAGTTCAGTTCCCAACAGTTTATAAATGTAATTGGGGGGTTTCAATCTGCATACAATACCTAAGCAAATACATGAAAATATAATACTGAGTCATAATTACTACCATTTAAATAAACTGTTCACTGGGAGTGTATGCCAGCATCCTGTCACATCTTACCTTCTAAAAACCTAAGGTTTTAAATGCACAAGAGCCTAGGGTATTAAGCCTCTGTTGGAAAGAGTCTCTTTTGCTGGTGCTTGATCTGAAGAAGAAACCTTGAGGTGTTGGGTAAAGGTCCTTTATTACACTGCTCATCATCCGCTAGGAAAATGGTAGTCCACTCTTTTTTTTTTCTACACCCGTGAG
This sequence comes from Phrynocephalus versicolor, assembly GCA_023846285.1. NCBI lineage: Eukaryota > Metazoa > Chordata > Lepidosauria > Squamata > Agamidae > Phrynocephalus > Phrynocephalus versicolor. Next base: position 22,560,927 of record JAHTLZ010000240.1, on the reverse strand, counting down.
GATGTCTGTCTGGATTGGACTCTGCAAGGAAGGAAGAGTCTCAAAACAGAGGGCCCAAATCTATGCAAATGGCAGCCCTGTTGATCATCAATGTAGGGGAGGGCTCAGGCTCAGTGTTGGTTATAGAATTTCTGAAAAGAAGGGTGAGGGTGATTTATGGTTAAAACCCTTATCAGCCACTAGTTACAACTGACAATATTTTCCTACAATATCTAGGTCTAACTTGGAGTAAAGCAATGTACAACATGCTTAGAATTATTAGATTGCTTCTGGTTGAATGTAAATAACTTTGATTTAATAGCATGATTGTTACAGCCCTTGTTTGAAATGTATAGTTTTAAATGGAACAACAGAGCGCAAATTTTACTTTTGCTTTGAATTAACTAGACAAAATACTCTTTGGTGAAGAAAACAGCGCTGTCTCTTCACATAACAATTTATAAAAGCCTAATGCAGTCCTGTCTCAGAATTAGATAGAAAGAGATGATCAATATCTTAAATCCTCTGACTGTCTATAATAGCAAATTCCTGTGATAATGTTCAGTTTTTTAAAAAATTATTTAAAATATTGTACCTTTTATTTAGTAGCTTAATAGTGGCTTAGATTATCTAATTCTATTTTTTGCTTTTCATGAAAGAAAATAGATTTCTTAGGTGCTGAACTTTCTTTAATCAGTGTTGTTGATTGTCCAGAACAAAGGTTTGAGTTGCTTTTATTTCTCTAACAACTGTGCTCAGTATAGTTTACTCCTAAAGTTAAAAAGCACAGGATTATGGCTAGAGAAACTTAGTTTTCTATACCATGTTTTAGGATATTTATTTTATTTATATAACTAAAAAAACCCAAAGGACCCTCTTTTCTCTTATGTAGATGAGGGATGTGTACAGAAGCAGCATTAATGTCACACAATATTCATAATCAAGAAAAGAAAACTGAAAATATGACAGAATGGATGGATTATATCAACCAATTAAAATTAAAGTGTTACTGTAGCTGTCATAGTGTCTGCCAGTGTTTGAACTATGGAAAGAGTAAATACATCTATATAATATTAGGGGATTAGCTATGTTTTAATAATGTTAACAATGCTTTTAGAACAGATTTTCAGTTAAAAGGAGAAAGTTTGGATGTTTGCTGTTGGTGCTTCTATAATTGGTATATTTATATGCCTGCTTTTTCAGAAAGTAAAGATGGAAGCTTATATAAATTAGAAAAAATGGTACCTAGGACTAACCACACAAGAACGAAAAAAATTAAAACTAATTTCTGAATGGTATGTCAACATCTATTATGCCCTCCTGGTTCAATGGATTTAGTCTAGAAGAGTCTAGCAAATGGAATTAGGCCTAAAAATGAAAGAACAAAGTGCATCCAATAAATTTTATTTTGTTTTGACCTAGCATTGATGGCTAACCTGGCCTATCCAGGGATGAATTGTCATTTGCATCTATTTAGCTAATGCAGAGATACAGTGCAGGCCTTTAAGCATTAAGTGGGGGATATTGGGAATGCCGTATCTATGAAATGTAGGTATCTTTACATGTTTCTTAAGAATTGTTTTTAAACTTGGTGTTAATCTTGAGTAAGACTTTATTGTGTTGCAATATTTATTTATTTATTTATTAGATTTCTATACTGCGCCATCTAGTAACAATGGCCACAATATAGTTTTGTATAGTTTTTAAAGTGTTATTTGTACAATTGTAATTGTTTTGAGCTTCTTTGGGTCAAAGGCAGCTCTCTACAGGGATAAAGGTGATAAATAAATAGGTTTTCATAAAAATGAAATCTGGTTGAACATTTAGGTGAGTTGTTGATTTGCAGTGACTTCACTTCTGATTAAAAATGAATTGCAAATTTGTTCAAAAATCACTAATTTGTCAATTCATGCTTTTATGAATTGATTAGTCCTGACAAAATACAAATTGATGAATTTTTAGTGATGTTTGATTCATTGATTTGTCAGGCTATTACATAGCCACCAAGTCACCTAGAGACCAACATTGCAGGGAAGCTTCGGTTTCCCCAATCCATTTGCAAATGGGCATGGGGGGGGGATTGTAGATGTATAACTCACACGTAAAAACCAATCATCACCAAATATGGAGAGATTGTAGAAGAGAGTTAGGAGAAACTTCTCAGCACATTTGGTGTCTCTGGGTGGCTGGGAAGGTACTTTCCTGGGGGATGCTCTTTGGGGTGCATAGAAAAACTTATCTAAACTTAGAGGGATTGTAGAGGTGAGTCCGGGGAAACTTTCCAGAAATGTTGGTGTCTCTAGGTGCCTTGGGGGTTCTTTTAAAGGATTTTAAAGTAAAACAACAACGAATCAATGAATTGATTGTGAAAATAAATTCATAAATGCATGATTTGTGAACCTTTCAGTTTTGGTGCAGACTGTAAACACTTTAAACAGGTTTGGGAGACTTTTCTGATATCATATTGTTAGAAGAAAACCCTTACATTGATACAAAAATAAATGTGATTGGACATCTTTGTCCAATAAATAGTTACATTTCTGAATTTTATCCAGAAGTATCAGATGGCTTATTCTTCTGCAATTTGACACCTTTTCTTGAGAATCCAGCTTTTGCCACAGTGACACATGCCCTAGTGATATCCCAGCTATACTACTGTAATGCACTCTATGTGGGACCACCGATGAAAAGTCTCAGGAAACTTCAAGGGGTTCAAAATGCAGCAGCCAGACTTCTGACTGGGGAGGGGTACAGAGATCACATTACACCACTATTAAAACAGCTCCACTGGCTGCCAATCAGGTATCGGGCACAATTCAAGTTGCTGACCTTGACCTAAAAAGCACTGTATGACCTGGGTCCTAGCTACCTCACAGATCAAATCTCATAGTATGAACCGACTTGGGTGTTAAGGTAATCAGGAGAGGCCTTTCTCTCTATCCTACCACCCTCATAGGTACATCTTGTGGGAACCCATGAAAGGGCCTTCTCAACTGCTGTGCCCAGACTCTGTAACTCCCTCCCACTAGAGGCCAGAACTGCCTCATCTCTGTTGTCCTTCTGGAAACAGGCAAAGACTTTTCTCTTCAGGCAAACTTTCCTTGAATGATGGTCTACCATTATGTGTCTTTTATTTGAATTGATAGGTTCACACTAACTTATAATCTTGTAGCTTTAATGTAATGTTGTCTATTAATGCTGTAAGATGTCCCTCAATTCCTTGTTCTCAATAGTTGAACATGTCTTAATTGTGTTGGACTGTATGTTATCATGTCTTAATTGTATTGGACTGTATATTATCCCTCATTACTGTAAGCCGCCTTGGGTCCTTTTCCAAGGAGAAAGGTGGGGTAAAAATACTCTAAAATAAATAAATAAATAGCCAAGAAAGACTTTTCAAATGCAGGTCAGGGGAGGGATGTGAAACCTGGGTTGGATAGATTCCACTTTTCCATCTGTGCAAATCAGTTTCTAATTCTTTCCTCAAGAACGTATTGTGTGGCCCAGATAGTTTCAGTTCCATTTATGTTGATAACATATCAGCCTGGATAGGGTTTTATTGTTATTTACAGCACAAAACCTGCTTAGGAGCATGAAGATATTTGAACAGGAGAGCAGAGACTTTCAGTGAGTATTATATTATCAGTATTGACAATGCATTAGTAGTCAAAGTAGGCAGATTAATTTACTTACGGTAAGCTAAGTGCATTCTTGGCTGGTAAGGAAGAATCATTTGCTCACTTAAGCCAAATATCCCACTTTTGACGACAAATGTCATTGCCTGGATTTCCCTTTGACAGTTTGGCAACCCTGTACCCCTGTTATAGTATCCACTTATTTGTCTTGTTTTCAGCCAGATTAATCCATTCTGTTTTGACAAGTAGACTGATGGGTAATTGATAACTGTGATAGACACAAACAGAAGAGTTGGGTGCTGAATAATTCAGCACTTTTCAGTATCAATAAGAGAACAGGTTGAAAAATTTGTGTCTCTATTTACACTTAAACTAAACTAAGTCAGCCCAGACATTTATGCTGCCAGTCTATCAGAAAATCAAACAGTGTACATTTGGTTTCCACCCGACAAAATGTTTTATAAGCTTGTAACAATATGTGTGAAGCTGCCAGAATAATAAATAGGTACAGCAGCCCATGCATGCTAATGTTATGTTGTAAGCAGTTTTGTTGACAAGTGCTAATACTTCTTTCATACTATCATCAAAAGCAGCTAATACAGGAGCCATTATTTGCTGGCTTTCCAAGCAAGACATGATGGATTGTGACCTTAATGTGGGTTAGCCGAGTTTTGAAAGTTAAACAACTTGCAATAAATCATAGAATTATTACAATGCAGTTTAATTGGTTAAGGACTGTTTATTTCCTAAACAGGGTGAAAAATTTCTGTTTCGGCACTTCTAATTTGCAAAGTGCATTTTCATTATGAATGGCAGTTTAATATTCTGCTCTTTTGTCATGCAAAGTATGCAACACACAAGCAATCTATTAATTGGACAAAAATGCATTGCAAGCGTAAATGATCCTTTATATCATCACTTGTGAGCTTTTACATCTATTAAATATGCTAAATGGAATATGCTTAGTGTATACAACTTGCAGGTTAGTCTTGAAACTTAATTCAACCTCAAAATTATTATAATTATTGTTATTTTTGGAAAAATAAAGTTAATAGGTAATTGAAAACACACGGGTCAATTACCTTTTCCTAAAGCTCCTGGTATGTTTTTGAATATCTGTCATTTTTTACAGATATCCTTCCAGTATGCAAGTGTATTTTCTCAACTTTCTTATTTAGAAGAAATTTCAAATCTGTATCCATATGCAAGCAGAAATGTTTGACAAAATACTTGAAGCATATAATATGTGTAGAACCTTTAAAATCATATATGGAATATTTGTAAATGAGCATAACATTAACTGACCACTTGCCTGCATTTACAATATTCCATGTTTATATTATGGTTTCCTATTTCATCTTTCAACTCCAACTGCCTATTTTGCAACAGAGATCCCCAATGAATGCATATAAATCCCTATAAATAGCTAGTTATAAGTGTTGGCAGAAATATAGATATTTATATGTGCATTTGAACAAGCTTTTTTGCAGGTGGACCGATTTAATGAGGAAATCCTTACTGGCTGTTAACCAGATAAAATGTGATATAACATTTAAAATTATAGTTGATGAGTGTGTGATTATTGCCTCTACCTTCTTCTTCTCTGTTACCTCCCAGTGCCTTTTTACCAATACAGGGCAAATAGGTGGATACAACCCATGGGTATAAGTATAGGTATAGGTAATACTTACAGCCATTTAAAATTATAATTTATTGTTGTTGTACTCAATTGTAGTTTGTGTGGTTTTCTTAACAACATATATTAGAGCTGTCAGGATTAATAAGTATGGAATGGTTTACTACTTATGGGCTTCCTTACTGTTCCATCTACTATTTAAAAGCACTTAACTATACACACATTTAATTAACCCTTTTAAAAAAATGTCCACTAGCATCTTGAAATATGGGATCTCTTATTTTCTTGTTACTCTTTTCCTCACAGCCGCAGAGTAAGAAAATAGGGCAACGCAAGCCAGAAAAATGTATTTAAAACAAGGCACTATTAACAATGAATATGTTGGAAATAAACAGTTTAATATTATGACTGGCAAAATCAAAGAAAAACAAAACAAAAAGACACCAAACATGTGGCACCTTAAAGACTAACTTTCATATTTTAATGTAACATTTCGTGGACACGTCCACTTCTTCACTTCTTCTTCACTCTGGTCTACCTGCTGTCAACCAGGAGCAACTGATTGGTGTACAGCCAAGCAGCTAAGAGGCTGGAGCTGACTATATAAGGTGGGGGCAGAGAGTAGGAAAGGAGAGAAGGGGGAAAGAATGTAATTGTGAGCCGCCCAGAGACCTTTGGGTAGTGGGCGGCACACAAGCTAAATAAATAAATAAATAAATAAATAAATAAATAAATAAATAAATAAATAAACAGGAGGGAGAGGGAAAAGAATGAAAGGTTATGGTGGCTTGTGCTTGAAAGAGAAAAGGCCTTTATAGGTGCGATAGAAATGAATGAAGACTTGTATGCCATCAATATCTATATTTGATCTATGCATGATAGTTAAACAGTTAAACAATGAAATAGTTTCTTGGTTTCAAAATTTAACAAGTTTTATAATTTATAAGCTAAGGGTAGACTTATGTGTATTTGAAAGAGCAGAAACATTGACTCAAGAAAAGCTGTAGTGTGTGTCACTTTAAACCAGTGGCTATGTCCCAACCTTGGGTGACCCAGATGTTCTTGGATCACAACTCTCAGAAGCCTTTAACACTAACTGTGGTAACTGGGGTTTCAGGGAGTTGCAAGAATGCCTAGGTTACCCAATGTTGGCATCTGCTGGGCTACGTGATTGATGTTGGTGGACTCCCTCTCAGAAACCTTAATCTGATATTTCTACCAGATTTCACCCTGTTAACTCACAGGCTAATTCTGAAAGCTTTACTTCCACTGTTTATTTTGAAAAGATTCCAAATCTTCCAGGGACCTCCATGTGCAGCCTTCAATTCATTACAGAAATAGCTGTTGTGCATTTTTGGGCTGTTTGGAGGTGTTCTGGAAGTTTTCCAGAACACGGCCAAACAGCCCGAAAAACTCACAACAGCAATCAGATCCCAACCGTGAAATCCTTCGAGAATGCATTACAGAAATGTCGATTTCACTATAACTGTCACTCTGGTCTCAATTCCTGTCTGCTGACTGTCTTTAGAACAACGTACCCAGGTTTTGCCTGAAAATTATGTCAGCCCTTCAGTTGGTTCTCAAGACTCCAACTGAGGTTTTCAAGGACTTCAGGCTGGGAGCCAGAGCTCATGGGAAACAGTATTAGAGACAAAGTTAGTTTGGGATCCAATTAGTTTGCAGCCATCTCCCCCTAGGCATCAGGGCTGACTGCTTCAGTGTCATTCTTTGTGTGTATTGCGCACCAAGAAGCCAGGAACAAGTGGAGGAGAGCGAGAGAGAGCCAGAGAGAGCATGCAGTTGGGGCTCAGTTAACCAAGAGACATAAGAAGTGCCTCCTCAAGGATGATCAGTGTTCTCAGCTGCAACATTGATGGCTGGAACAGGACCATGTTAGTCCCTGAAACTCTTCCCTTCTTAACACATGTTGACTGTATCATGATAGAGGACTCCATGACATAAATGGGTATACATCCTTTTGCCTACCTGTGGAATAGTTGAAAGGACACCTCCAAGGGTGTCGGCTCTGTGTTATGGCAAGTAATCTAGGGAAACAATCACTTCTCTCTTGTCCCACAAAGTTAGCTATGACAATAAAGATAGCACCAGCCCCAAAGAAAGCTTGCTGGTAAGTATTTATCTTCCCCCTGAAACATTTAATATAGGCACTGATAATAAGTGGGTGACTTTAAAATAATATTTGCTAGATTTTTAGAACAGGTACTGAGAAGTCATCATAATAATTTGGGGGGACCCCAATTGCTAGGATTGGCTGAGAAGACAGCAAGCTGCTCTTCTGCAAATATTGGAAGGACACATTTCTTTACTGATGAACATGGCCTGTAGATAATTACTTGTGATTGATAATTATAATGCTATCATTAGTCCCTTTGGAGATCACCCATTTATATACTCACAAGGAACAAGTTTCATCAATAATATGCCAATTTAACACTCCATCTTCCCCAAAATAATGGAATTTACAGTAAATGACCTGGGTACAAGTGACCACCTACCCATTTCTGTTCAATATCAAGAGATGCTACATCAAGTTCAAATATCAGCTGAACCAGGCCCTCTAAGACGATCGAAAAGATCGGCCAAAGCTGTAATGAAAATACTTCATACTGTGGAGGCACAAGAAATAAAAAAGAAAATCTTGGCTGAGCAAAACTCCCAGATAGCTTCAAAATATATATTGTCATTCACCAAACTATTTGATTCAGTTTTACTGAAAAAGGAAGCTAAGCAAATCTTATTGCCACATGAAGAGATGGGTTGACAGAGATGGCAGAAAGGCCAAAAACCATACTAAATGATATTAGAAACTCTTTAAACAAAATAACATGGCTATTGTTTAGCTTTCATTATTACAATCCAGAAGGAAATATAAAATTATACTGAAATATAAGAAGTATTGATCGATGAGATCTATATGGGCCAAAGTAGGCCACAAAATAGAAGCTTATTGCATTCTCTTGCACCCAATCACTCTAATGTTGACAGCCATGATGCAACACTGAAATTTCAGTATGAGCAACAGCCTGGGAGAAGTATGCTGATAACTTCTACTTAAGGTATAATTGTAAAATGAACTTAAATTTTGAGATCAATCTCAAACAAATTTCAGAATGGGAATCTGTCACCTGTTGCAAAGTAGCCAAATAGATTTTAAAAAACTTAAAACTAAATACTCCCCTGACCTTGATGCACCCCCTGCAGAATTGCTGAAAACAGCCACAAGCTGGTGGACACAAGTGTTTGTACCTTTATTTACCTATATAAACAAGGATGGAAATATCCCAGTTTCATGAGAGACATCATTGGTTACTCCTATATACAAAATAAAAAGGTGAATAAAACAACTCAAGCAATTTTAGACTGATTTGTCTCCTGATACTGATTATCAAGCTTTATGCATCAATCTTACAAAGGAGCTGATAGCTGGATAGATGTCAAGAAGATGTCAACAAGCTGGCTTTAGAAAAACCCATTCCTGTGTCGACTGCTGTTTCATTGTTGTTTCATTGTGGCCTCACTGATGTGTTAAATACACCTAGTATGTCATACACACCTTTATTGATCCGAAGCCTCTTTTGATTTTGTGTTGCATGCACACTTATTGAATAAACTAAATTCCAGCAGGGCTGCATTCTTACACCCCATTCATTTAATCTCTACATAAATGACTTCGTCCCAGGGCTGCAAAACATCTCCACCTACTCCACATGTCTGTGAAATCAACAGGTACTTCCTTGCTGTATACTGACAACTTTGTTCTGCTCTTGAGAACTCAGATTGGCCTAAAATGTACCACTAAAGCATGTATTACCTATTGCAGGGCTGTTCAACTTTGAACAGGCCAAGGTCTACTTTTTCCGGCCCAAAGTGCCTGAGGGCTACTGCACTAAAACCTCTACTTACGAATTTCATCTGTTCTGAGCACATGCTCTTAAGTAAAAACTTTTGCAAGTACAGCAGTGGGTTTCCCATAGGAATGCATTGAAACCCAATTAATCTGTTCTGGAGGGAACAGATTTCAATGCTCCATGGCCCTTTAACTGCCCCGCTCGGCTGAGACAGCGGACTGGCAGACCCAGAACTTTGCTGGGGCAGTGGTGGTCCTTGGGATGGAGGAGGGAGGGGTGGAGAACTTATCCCCTCACTTTTTTTTTGATGGCCAGCGGGTTACTTTTGAACCCTTCGTGGGTACCAGTAGCCCACAGTCTACCTGTTGGGCAGGCCTGACCTATTGTAATGAAGAACTACTAGAGATAAATGAAGACAAATAAAAAATTATGGTGTTTACAAAGTCAGCAACACGGTCAAACAAAAAATGCAAAATGGGTGCAAATCATAATAGGTCAATAAGTTTAAATGCCTGGGAATTTTATTCCAACCAAATCTAAGATGATCCAAGCATGTGCAATATCCTAAACCCAAAACTGAATTACCCTTGCTAGGTCTAAGTTCTTCTATATTCAAGGAGTCCAATATGCACTTGCATTCCTAAAAGCAATTATTCCCAAAATGGCTAATGAAATTTTCAACCTTCTCAGAGACCTCAAGGCTAAAACTACTATTGAGCAGTCTTTACAAAAATTGTGTTGTGGATGTGATACATTTTTAGTGTATTTTTAAATTATAAAATTCAATATGGTGTGTGGCCTATGGGCTACTAAACCTAAGTAAACTTGAAACTTGCCCACAAATGTAACTAAACTAACTTTGGGTTAACACCACCATTGTGCTATTAAAGGTTGACAGCTCATTTGATAACAGCCTGCTTCTTGTTAACAGTAAGTGGCACTGACAGTTTTAGCTGTCACTTGCTAGATTTCCAGCCCAGTAGTTATGTGTTGAAGATATATCCAGTGTAGAGATGGGCACAAAGCAATTTGTTCTGATTCGTCTAAATTCTTTGATGCTGTGAATTCCCTCTCCCACCCCTGGCCAGCAGCCCCACTCACTGCCCAGTGTGCTCAGGCCAGGTCATCTTCCTGAGGTGGCTTTCCAGTCCAGGTAGAAGCAGAGACTCATCTGAGTGGGCAGCTGCCATGAGGGGTGGGGAAGAGAAGTCCCTGCTCCTGCCCGGATTTGACAGCTACACCAAGTCTGGCCAATGTGTGCCAGTTTATGAGTGGGGTAGCTGGCTGGGCGACTGGAGATGAGTCAGATTGCTCATCACCTGTTGTGCCATGCAAACAGATTAGGATGAACCATGCCAAATTGCTTCATGCCAATATCTAATCCAGTATCTTCCCTTAGAAATGGTTTGGAAATGACTTACTGGATTTGAAATTCCTCCTCTATACCACTTTCCATGTGTCTACTAGCATTTTCAGAACTACTCAATTATATTTTGAGTATTGCTTCATAGAAAATGGATAAGGAGACAAAGAAAACTCCAGCTTCATTCTTGTTACTAAAGATTTTCTCCATGAACAAAGGGTTTTCTGTTTTGTCTGTTCTGTTTCCATTTTCTCTTATATTCTTTACAGTCAGAAGCCTGTTGGGCGCATAATTCTCTTATTTTCCTCAGGACAAACTTTTTATTCAATTAGAACTGCCATGAGTAAAAATAATTTTTTTTCTGATTAAAGATTATGCGTAGGTTTGATATAAACTGTTTCAAATGACTGACCACAAGAATTGCCTAGCATTTGGTTGAAAATAAAAATTTGTTTTTAATTAGTTCTTGAAGTCTCTTGACTTAATTGCCTGCATATTTTTCCTAGCAGGATGCTTTATAATGCACACTTGTCTTTTAAAAAGACTTCTTCACTATAATAATTAAAAATAATTACAATAAATAAGATATACTCAGAGAAAAACAGATTTAAACTTAGGTCAAAATATATAATCTTGGGTCTAAACTCCATTTTTAACAGAAGTTGCATTTTAGTTGCAACAACCTGAATATCTCATAAAATGAAAGTCAGACCTATGTACTGTACTCAGGTTTTCTCTCACTTTCTGTTACACAAATATGTGTGAGGAGAAATCTATTTAAAATCCCCACTCAGGCAGCCAATCACTGAAGAGAAAGGATTTTACCTGCTTGTGATGGACAGCAAAGATAGGGCCACCCTGCCTCTTCTGGAAAGGAGTTCCAAAATCTGGGAGCAGCAACAGAAAAGGCCCTCTCCCATGTCCCTACAAAACACATACGTGAAGGTGTAATATCTGAGCAAACTCATAAGAAGGACATGCAGTCCTTGATATAGCTTGACATTTTAAAGGTTTCTTTGAATTGGGTTTGGAAATGGATTGGTAGTTTGTGGAGCTGCTGCAACAAGGGGGTTATGTGATCCATTTAAACCTTCCCCCCACCCCAGGCTAGCAATCTAGCTGTCATGTTTTGGACCTGCTGAAGTTCCCAGGTACTTTCCAGAGGCAGCCAAAGTAGAGTGTGTTACAGCCAAGACATAACTAAGGCATGTGTCATCATGACCAGATTACTCTTCCTGTGTTTATCTTGCTTCTTCAGTTGGACAGTATGGAAATGAAATGAAGAGGAAAATGAGTTAACTAGGATTTGTTGAGATGTAGTATTATTTTTGCAGGTGTAGTGCTGCACATAAGGTATTTAAAATTCACTTTTTCTTCCTGCTCTTATACTATACGTTTGATTAGATTTGATAATAGTGTTCTTAAGTGTATATGATATTGCTACCATATCATATATTTTGTGTATCTTAATACTGAATCCTCCATTTTGACAGTTCAACATTTATGATTAATGCTTTAAAGGAACCCCTGTATGGCTCGCCTGTTAGTCATCTAATTTTGTGCAGGAATGCCTAGGATGCTGTGTCAAACTGTTTCACCACCCAAGGGGCTACATTTGGACTAAATGAGCTGTGAAGAGTTTCATGTCTACCCATCAAGAGTCTTGCTTCATGGAGCCCCACTGTAAGCAGTCACAGCTCAAATATGATTTGTCACTACCTATCAATAGGAGATAAATTATTGCCATCCTCACTTGTCAATGGGCTGGTCTCCACTTCAGCTGGCCTAATGATTGGAAGCTCAAAGGAAACATTTCCAGCTTTTGTGAAGCATGTTTATGACTGAGTATGCTACCCCATATGCATCTTGGGAAGTAAAAAAAAATATGTGAATGCATGTACCAACAGTTAGATATGGGTACATTGATACTGCAACACCTTATAAAGGTAGTTAGAATGAGCTTGATTCTGATTCTGATTTGCTTAGGTGTCAATATGAGTTTATGCTATATAATAACTAGTGTCATATCTGCAAAAGAAAAAAAGTGAAATATGAAAAGTATGATAGACTGACTGGTTTTGGTAAAATGTCAGAAAATGAGCTGAAGAAAAAAAAGGTAAATATTCACAGTAACTTTAACAATACTGCCTGGCTTTGGAGGAATGCATGAAAGACGTAATAGTATACAGAACACTTTCCTTTACAGTAACTTAATCCCACAGATTTCCTTATGATAAACATAGGCACTGACCATCAACCTGATGAAAAGGAATCTCACACTGGCAGAATAGTTTGCTATTTGGATTGTTTTTTACTGCTGTTTGGTTAATGTGACCACTTGTGGGATGACATTTTGGCACAGAGATAGGGCTGTAAGGTTTTTGTATGTGTGTGTGTTTCAGTGTGCTACTAATTGACCCATGCAGATAATAGGTCCACACTAAAATAAAGCTCTGAGTGGTATTATCAGAAAAAACTGTAAGGTGCTCTGTCTCTGATTGGAAACAGTGGAGAACTGCATTGGACAGTGGAGAACCCCCTCCTCTATTTTCATCTACTTTACAATTTAATTTTTAAAATATATTTTCCTTTTGATCCAGCAGTATTCTAGATAAACTAAATTAGTAGGCCTTTTAATAAAGAATGTATTTTCCTCCCCCCCCCCCAAGGAAGTGTTCCCAGCCAGTTCTACAAACACATACATGCATGCATGGTCACAATTAGCTAACAAAACTTTTCCCCTTCCCCACCTTGCCTTTTTTTTTCATTTGATTTCCCTAGTCCCCCAAACCAAGATCTGATGATCTGATGAAAAGAAAGAAGAGGAATTAATCCATAAACAAACAAGTAAAAAACTTATGTCTGTATATTGCAAGAAACCTCCTCCACCACCCTAAAACCTTATTTTATTTGAATTCAAAGCAGATAGCATTCTCCAGATCCAATATCTATGCTGTTTTCACAATCCCTTCTGTTGCAGAAGTTCCAAACGCCAAAGAACCCAAGCATGTGCTCACACAGACCAAGATTAAATGCAGCAAGTGGGGCAAGAATACTGGTTACAACAGTAGTGACAGACAGACAGACAGACAGACAGACAGACAGACAGACAGTAGAGCAATGTGTAGCCTGCATGTGTGTGTTATGTTGTTAGAGTTGTGACTGACTCTTTGTGACCCCATGCCCATGGAGTTTGCCTGCATACTGTATTAAAACTGTAAACCGCCCAGAGACTACTTGAAGTGGTTTGGGGTGGCATATAAGCAGAACACTTTGCACTTGGCTTTCCTTTTGCTTTTGAGACCCTTGGCACTTAAATCCAGTTCTTCCATGTCTCCAATGTTGGTCAGTTTCCCTCTCCTGCCTTTCATTTCTGATGAAACTCACCAGGACATTGGAGCTGGAAACCAACAGTCCAACCAAGGTGGAGGAAATACTGGAGAGGCAAGTGATTTGGAACGAGTCACAGGCACACACAAAAAGAAGGGGATGAAATCTACCTGATTTTCCCTGGCTTAAAGTTGAAGGTGGTTGGGGCAATGACTCTCATGGGGGACAAGGGAAGAACTGGAAGCATCACTATTCTCTGAGAACAATGGTTTCTTGTTAAAGCAACTCGATTTTCCTTCTTAAATCTGCTGAAGGAGCGACAGCCTGGCACCAGTGGAGGACAGGAGAGAATCTGTGCTTTTTTTCATCATTATTATTTTAGGTTGAATAGCTGGCTAGCTGCCTTTTTATTATACTTCCCCCTCCTTTTTCCTTTCTTCCCTTTGCTGCCTCTGCTGTCTCTCTTTCTCCTCCAAAGAGGCAAAAAGAGCCCCTCTGCTTCAGGATAAGGTGGGAATTGGTGGACATTACATATCTATCCATTTTATATTTTCCAAGGTGTTTGGGGTTTTTGCTGGCATAGCCCTCCATTGCTGGTCCGCTGGGAAAGATGGGTTTTCCATGCCTCTCTTTTTCCAAACTAAGACAGTTTTTCAATGAATTGTGTCTCTATCCCCTTCTCTATCCCATTAAAAAGAGTCTTCCCTAACTCTTTTAAAATAAGAATAAAAAAGATTCATTGATGGTAGATGTAACATAGCTGTTTTGCTATGTTATATCAAATATAGAAATGCAGAAAAATATCAATGATAAATAGCACTGTTCTATCATCCTGGTTCTTGCATCTACATTGAGAGGGATTTTTCCCTTGTTACTGTCTAGAGAGCAGAGGTGATTGACTTCTTTTGGCTCGCATTTGTTGATTGTTTCTATATAAGTTGTTCAGATATTTTTATGAGAGTTAAAAATCAGGCTGTGTCACCTTAGAGTTTTTTTTTTTTTCAACAAAAAGAAAAAAGCCCTTTCTTGTACCTGAGCTGGTGTTTAAAAAACAGGACACAGTGTAAAAGCACTCTGAGGAAATGCAAGGACAAGAGAAGTAGCATCTACTAGATGTTTCTTCTGAACGAACTTGTAAGGTCCAGAAGCTTGTGAACTTCTGGCAAACCTATGCTGTCTAGCATTCGAGTTCCGTCACCTGGCTTTGTTCATAACTCACTGCTCCTTCAGGGCAGTCAGTTACTGGCTGCGATCCAGTACTAAGCTGCAAAAGAAAGAAAAAAAGAGCCATTTAATCAATGTAATATACAAAAGAGCTGACTCACCAAATTCCTACTGATTCAACGGGCCTACTTGAGTTATTTTTTTTACTACTGGATTACAGCCACTGTGTGTCTTGTTATTGCTGACAATATTGTCTTATTCCCTTTGGCTACCCTGCTTCTCCGTCGGTCCCTTTATCTATCCAGCACTACACCCTGCCCCCGCCTTCCTTCTAATAGTATACAGTATAACAATTCCTGGCAAGTGACTGCAGTTTATTATAATATTGTGGGAACACTAGGGACTCTAGAGCTTGCAAAATGCTAGTCCTTTAAGAATTACTCACACCCCCAAAATTACAAAGCTGGTTTGAGTATCTTTATAATTTTTCTTTTGTTTTGTTTTAATTTGAAGAGAAGTAGTTAGGCAAGTACATGTACTAAAATATACTATAGCTTAATTCCTGGTCCACTGCTTCTGTTTTTCTTAGATGTTTTAGCTGGAGCAAATTAAAATTACACATTCCATATTTAGCATTTCAATAAATTACTTTACGTTTTGTTTGTTTGGTCCTCTGAGGTAAAATGGCAGCACTGATATGCATAAAAGCCAAGATCATCACTCTTTTTTTACTGTCTATCACACTTTGTGCTTAACCAAGCATTTATATATCAGTTCTTAAAGATAAGGTCTTACAAGGTTAGTACACCTGAGAGAAAAACATGTAAGACAAGCTTTCTAATTAATCACAAGGAGGGTTCAAGAAGGTCTAGCTATTTCTGTGTGCAGAAAAAAATTATATAAAGTCTGTTACAAGTGTTGATCAGTAAAACTGCAGCTGACACATTGTTTCTTTCAAGTTATTGTGCCTCATATGTTTTGGGCGTTAGGTTTCCCATTAAGAATTTAAAATGAAATATTTAATAAAAATTTAGAAAAGCCAGAAAATTGCCTTTTGCCAAAATAGACCGCTTGTCCAGCTAGGCCAACATTTGCTAATCCAACTGGCAACAGCTCTTCAGGATTATAAGAAAAGGTCTTTCCTACCATCTGCAACTTCATTCTCTTAACTAGAAATGCAAGGGATTGGTCTTAAAAACTTTATCAAGGGTGCATCTACTTCACCACTAAGGTACGGTCTCTCCTATCTGAATCTGTTTACATGGCCGGATGTTTTTTCTACATGTCCAGCCCTATGTGAAAAACAGAGGCTACTATCTGCAGGCACTCTGTGTCCTATGTACATTTCTTTAAAAAAAACTGATACCTACTTTTGTTGTTGTTGTTTCTCCATTGATACCATGCATAAACAGAAATGCAGTGTAGCAAAGTGGGCACTGCCACTGTGTCTGCGGGCTAAATTAGCACTCCCAGAACTTTCAGAAGAGTGCAGGGTGAAAAACTCTGGAAGTTACTGGATATACACCTCCAATTTTGAAGTTTGGAAACCCCAATGCAAAGTAAATAAATTAAATGCAATAAATTAAAAAATCTCAGAGAAAGTAGTAGTAGTAGCAGCAGCAGCAACAACAACAGCAACAAAAACAACAGCAGCAGCAGCAATTCCACCCTCTGCAGTATTCACAAAAATTGTTGTGAAGGCAGAGTTATGTGGACCATAAGGATGCACTTTGCTTACCCTGCAGAATACAAATAGCAGATCTAAGCCTGATTGTTGGGTGTGTTGGGGGGAGGATATTAAGTATTTGGTAGCTGGGTCTCCAGAAAGGTGTCAAGTGCTGCTGGGGCGGGGTGGGGGTGGGGGAAGTCTGACATGTGAAAAGGAAGACCTAGGAATAGAATACAGAGACATAGAGTTGTTGTAAATTGATAACAATTAAAGGTGAGTGCGTGGGTTTTATAATCCTTTCTAAAATGTAGTGGAAGAACCTAATGAAATGAGTATTTCGATATACAGAGCAATCATAAGGAGGAAGTTTTGGCAATTGTTAGACAGATTTCTAAAGCATTTGTCAGATTTGCTGGAAACTTCAGTTGACAGCTTAAGGAAAAATTATTTAACTATATATTTAATTAAAATGTTTTATTGTAATAGTTCTGAAGCCTTTCGATGCACAACCTCTGTAATTATGGTCTTTAAAATGATTAGATAAATGCTTGGTTTATAATTCATCTTTCCTGTAACTGTGTTCTTATGCAGGCTATTTTTATCTTTGAGACATATTCATTATGTATAATCCTCCCCCTCCATACACAAAATGCTTTATCTCTGAAATATGTTCGAATTGGAGTGATATTTTTCTACTATTGGATAATAATCTAATAGTACTACTAAAATCAACCAAAGAAAGAGAAATTACTTTGTTTTTGTTGTTTAATTTTGTTGGCCAAAATTAAATTATATACTAGAAAAAAACAGCTTAAAATGTGGGCTGGGTTTTTTGTGTGAGGAAATTGCCAGCATTAGTTACACCAAGCACAGTGTTGTCAGAAGAAGGCTTACTGCAACAACATAAAGAAAAAACTCTCAGCAAATTTGAGTAAATAAGGATTTTAAAGAGAAAGCCACTAAAAGACAAGTCCGTAAAAAAAACCACAAGAAAAATAGCGTAGTAGCAAAGACTGTTCCTATATTGGGTGTTCTCAAACTTATATGTATAATGACTGAATTTTGAAACTTATTCATGGTAAGAATCATAAGCTGTATGTATTAAATAGCTGTTTTGCAGCTTTCATTTTTCTCACCTGCATTTGTGCTTGTGAGCAATTAACTGCTAATTATCAACATGTTGTAGATTAGAACAAATACATAATTAAGTGATTTCTGCCATTGATAGGCAGCATGGTAGCCTCACCCTGAAAAAGTGCCGAAATCAGAAATGGAGATTGTCGTGTTAATGATTACACTGAAAAAAATTAGTTCTGTCCGTGAAAACTCTTCCATTTTTTTTAAATCACAAAATGTGATTTGTCCCAAGTTCAGCTAATTTAAGTCACATTAATATCACTGAGCATGTTAGACATATTCTTAAATTAATTTTTAAATTAACAGGATTTGAAAATGTTTGTGTTTGGATGGATTGTGTCAATAATTATGTCAAAATTCATTATAGCACCTGAGATTAAGAGAAACCTGGTGTTAAATGTTTTTATCACTTGCACAACATGATGGCTAAGTTAGTAATAAACAACATATTCAATTATGGAGCCATGAGCTGGTCCAAGCATCTCAAGCACCAATTTGGAAAGCAGATTTGATTTAATTTAATCTTTGGAAATTTAAATTTAATCCTAGAGAAAGTATGTGCCAAGTACAGATTTGAAAGGCTTTACTGAAAAACCACATTGTTGATAATTTGAAATATGACAGGTTGAAAGTTGACTGTTCAATCCACGGAGCCAGGATTTTGAAATTAACTCATCCATATTATTTGATGTATCATCTTTTTTTTGCCAGCTGCTACTGCCAAAATAATGGGTATGCATTTTGGATATGCTAATAAAGGCATGTTCCATTGTGGACATCTCTCGAGTTACAAATGTTGCATCTTCTTTTCTGTTCAAAGAGCGAGAAATGGTCTTGCTGTTTAATCCATTCTGGAACAGTAACTGTAATTTGTTGCTTTGGCTCCTGCTGTTTGTTACGCTTTGGGATTACTTAAAACACTATCATGCAGTCATTTCTAAGAAGCGAGCAAGTTTCAGTTGATAAGCTCATAGTATTTCATTTATTTATGTACCCTGGCAAAACTTGCATTGTAATATGTATGTTGTAATTGTTGGGGAGGGAGAGTTATAATTTTATACTTGATCATGGGGACAAATACCAGCAGAAGAGCTATAATTCATAAAGGATACTGAAAAATCATTGGACCCAATCCAACTCTAGTCTCAGGCAGCTAGTCATGCATACAAATTGTTGGTATTGGATGCAGCTACATGTCCCCACTGACATCAAAGGACACATCCAGCCAGTCTAATAGAACTCAGAGAGGTGTGTGCATAAAAATATACACCTTCAATATAGAGGGAAGGCATATGGAAGCCTCTTCCTGGATTCAGGGAAGAATCTTGAACTGAATAAACAAATTTTCATATAGAGAACACTTTGAACATCCACTAATAGGATATTTCAATGATGGGTTTGTGTTGTTCAACCAAAATTTGCATATGCTTTATATGTTTACACTTGCATTCTTCTAAAGAAAAATAATAATTGTATACTAAAATAGATTGTATACATTATTTTAAAAACATTGGTATTTTTGCTTGCATGTTTGTTTGTGTAAGGAACCAACCGTCTAGCTCAGGATATTTTATCTGGGTGGTAGCAGACATCACAACATTTTCTTTTAAGCATTTGGGGGATTAAAAAAGTATTGGACAAAGTGTTTTATATTGAATAGTATTATATGTCACATACCTATAAATGAAGACCAAATAAGAGATGGACAAACTCCTTAAAAGAAGCCACAGGCTTGAATTTGCAAGGGCTGAGCAGGGCTGTTGGAAGACATGAGTTTTGGAGATCACTCATTCATAGGACCACCATAGGTTGAAAGACAACTTGATAACATGTAACAACAATAAATGGGTAGGCATGCAATTATTGGAGGATCTGAGAAAGAAGAAATGCTTCAGTATTTACTTGGGAATCCACTGTACAGTATTGCTCTTTCCATTAAGCTTGCAAAAAGAGGCTAACTCTATGCATGAGCAGTGTGAGATACTCCGCTGAACTAGTGAAGAATTTGTGTGGTGCAGTTAGCCTAACAGTTGAATCCCATGTATGATTAATTCTATGGAACTTGCCTTCAGATGACTGTGCCTGGGTGAAGGAGGTCAGATTTGGTGCATGAGCTGTGAACCAAGACGTCTCGGTTCAACTCTTTTAAATGGCCCTAGTCAAATACAGAAGATTTCCACACTTTCAACATAATCGGTTCTCTGATGACAGTTGTAAAGCAAGCTGTTATAAATCAAATCTATTTTCCCTCTGGGCTCAGTGTTAAAATTGGAGTTGAGTTCTGGAGAATATTCATGCCTTCAAAATGTATTTTTCTACCGGCTTCTCATGACTTCCTCGTATCAGTTCTCTTGCTTGCTAGGCACTCTCCTGGCCTTCCAGTCTGCAAGCAGCACTGTTTCATGTGTAAACTGTACTTCAAAAATAGGCACTTTATATAAATGAATGAATAAATGATATTAAGTACAATGGCAGAATGGCAGTAAACAAACAAACAAAAAGTATAATCCTACAAAACTTTGTGTAGAACAAAAGGTTGAGCATGACTTCTTCCAGCTCAAAGTATTTCAATCTTCCCAGTCATTTCAGTTTCAGGAAGAGATAAATGTAGGATTAGATGCCAGTGTTAAATATTATTAAACTTCTGCAAAACACATTCAGAGCTATGTACCTCCAATCAGAAAAATAGAATAGTGTAAGCAGGTTAACGCAGCTCTGCTAGTACAGCTGGAATTGAACAAGTTAGCAAAAGGTGGGGGAAGGCAAGGATGGGCACAGCCTTCTATTCGCCCGAGGTCGGTAAAATGAATACCCAGCTTTTGCGGGGGAGGTGTGGAGGAATGTGTAGCCTGCACACTGTAATTAAAATTGTAAACTGCCTAGAGACTACTTGAAGTGGTATGGGGCAGTATATCACACACACACACACACACACACACACACACACACACACACACACAC
>JAHTLZ010000240.1:22520400-22540174 GCA_023846285.1 Phrynocephalus versicolor | reverse complement strand
GGGTTTCCTATTTATACAACATAAGATCCTCTTGGCTGAAGTGGGATTTGCTGGGCATTATTGAGTGCTCTTGATCCTGTATCCTGTAAATATTAATAAAGTGTTAGATGCACTGAATGTGCAAAAGAGTGTGTAGGGAAACGTATTTAATGTAGGTAAGCAGTACAAATTGCTTCTGCCAAATACGTCAAAAGCAGGCAATAACTCTTCCCAGTATGTTTAGCAATGTTTAGCAAATACTGTATACAGTATTCATATATCAGTTGAAGACTTATGTTACGTTTAAAAAATACAGGAGATTGTTGATTTTTTTTTTCCAGATGGGAGATGAAAGAGGGTGAAGCTTTGGAAGAAGAGGAAAAAGCAATGCTGGAGCACTTAAAAACACTTTATCTCACACCAACCTCTCTTGCTTCTGAAGATAACATCGAACAGAGAACTTGACACATGCTGTTTTCATAAACATTCTTAAAATTAAAAAGTAAAGCAGTCTGTGATAATTTGAATGTTGAGTGCATTCCAAAGCAGCTCTGTGTCAGCTGGTTGTGGTGTTTTCTAGGGAACATTTAGGCATAATATTTTGTACCTTGTCTTGTTTATTTTGTAAATGTCTTTTTTCCTTGCAAGCAATATGAAAATAGTTTTTAAATATTAAAAAAGAAATGTAAACTTTACAAATAAAACTATTAGGTTAGCAGTGAATGCCTATTCATCTTGAAAGGTTCTAAAAACCAGAGGGGATTACTTCTGAACAGATATATAGAATAAAACTAAAAATATCGTTTCTGCTTACACTTGAATATTCAGAAGGCAATAGTTTAGTGATTGAACTTTTCCTTTTCCTTTTCCAAGTAATTTTTGTTACATGCTTAAGAAAATTAAAATTATTCAGTCGTAGCATTGCTACTATACTTTGAATCTCCAGAGTAGTATGCATTTTGTTTCATTTTTATTTTATTTACCTGAAAAAAATATTCCTGACTCATTTCTAGAAATTCTGACATGAGATCTATACATAGTAGCAGTGGGAGTTTGCAATGATAGTAGTAATAGACAAGTGCTCTATCAGACTTACTTGGCACCTGCAGCAACATAAGCAAAATCAGTGAGCTTTATGTATATTTATTTCTTCATATTTACATTCATATTTACATTCATGAATGACAGATGAAGAGATTGTATTTATGCTGAGGAAAGCAGCAAAGAATAATAGTGGAAGAATAAAATACTACATTTCACTTCATGTTCATACTTGAACACTTCAGCCTCTTAGATCTGCACAGATTTACTCCTTTTATTGTAACATCAATGCAACCAATATGGATTTGACAAAACTCCGGGAGGCAGTGGAAGATAGGAAGGCCTGGCCAGCTCTGGTCAATGGGGTCACAAAGAGTCGGACACGACTGAATGATTGAACAACAACAACAACAACAATTGTAACACAGATCCTGGTTTTACTCAAACCTTTTGCACTGATCTATAAACAAATAAGGAGTGACTAGATAGTTCAGTATCTGGCTGCAGGTAGCTGGCTGCAGACGGAGATGGTGGGAATTCAATTCTCCACTGTGTGTCATAGAAGAGACAGCCTGTGTAACCTTGGGCAAGCTGCAAAGTCTCAGGATAACTCCAGAAAAAGAGAATTGTTGTGTTCCTTTGCTTTTAATTGTGTTTTAGTATAGATTTTGTTTACCATTTTTAATAAGGTATTTAATTTAATTCTTTTAAAATATTTATATGCTTACTGTTGCTAGCCTTTGAATAGTCTTTGTTAAATGATGTAGGGTGCCATGGGTCCTTTTAAGCAGAAAGATGGGGTAAAAATATTTTAAATAAAGAAGACTGGTAAACCACTTTGGAGTACAGTACTTATTAGCTAAAAAACCCTGAAAAGGACTGCCATAAGTCAGATTTGACTGGATGGCAAACAGTCATTCAAAGAAATTTGAGCCAGAGGGCTGGCATTTCCCCCTTTCTACTTCCCCCTTTTCTGTCAAGATTTCTTAATCATTGGCCTTACTACAAATATTTATAGTGATGCATTGTTATGAAGTACAAGGATTGCACAGATGTTAAGCTCTCAGAAAAACTGCACAACACAAAAGCTTGTGATCGTGTTCAAGTAAAGAACTGTAGTCCCCAATATACTTATTGGGCAGTTAGCTCCACCAATTTTTATTATATTTTATTTTATATACTGCCAAATTAGTAAATAACATCTTTCCTAATAACCAAGATGAAGATGCTGACTGATTCGTTCAGTGGAATTGCTGTTGTTTATCTTTCAACATTTATTTTCAATTCCTCAGTTCAATAGTTAGGAAACACATTTAAGACTCTCATAAAAAGATGTTCTAAACTCAGATTTATACTTTTGCTTTTAAATAATCATTTTTAAAAACAGGGGTGGGGAACCTTCAGCCCTCCAGATGTTTCAGACCATACTTCCCACAGCCCTTTATCATTGGCAATATAGGCTGCAGTCCAAAACATATGGAGGGTTGAAGGTTCCCCACCCGTTGTAAAATTACACTCAACAATTATTTGTTGTTGAACTGAGTCCAGAAATCATGCACTGTTAACGGAACACTGATACTATTGCAGTTTTGCTGGCATTCATCACCTCTTAAACAAAAATGAAAGTTAGCTGTTTACCTTTCTTGCATTAACTTTCTCTTGAAAGCAGGTCTTGCATTTCCGTAAGCACATATACATAATTTATTTTTTAAAAAATTAAATTTATTTTGCAAAATGCATGTGGTTACAAGAAACTATTAATCTGATTACACACAATAGGGTAATATTCAATACATAAGAATTAGAATCAAAGAAAGAATTAAACATCACCACCATTGAACTGCAAAGCTGTTAGGGACCCTATGGATCATGATTTTTAATTATTTTTAATTTAAAGATTTTTAATTATGCATCACTGAAAATAACAAATTATATAATTATATATACCATAGACATGATATAGCATATTATTCCTCTTGGCATAGTAGTTAAAACTTCTGTACTGGAATCAAAGCTTTGCTCACAACCTGGGCTCGATCCAAGCATTAATTAATTAATTAATTAATATGCCACACATCTGGCAGCAGTGCCACTCTGGGAGGTTAACAACAGTGCAAACATTGATAAATCGAGCACCCAGTTTGCTGAGGGTCAATATGTCACTTGCATTATTATGGTAAATCATAAACCATCCAAAGAGTGCTTTAAGCACTACGGGATGGTTTATAAGCAACATGCTTTTCTACTTTATTTCCATGTATGCTTGGAGGCTATATAATTTATTTCAAGGCTGGGCACCACTTTTAAGTGATTGTGGTACAAATAATAAACAACTGTTGTTCTGGTGAAGAATGGACCAAAACACATTTGCAGGATTTCAACCACTAGCCCATCTAGCCCACTATTCTTGATAGTAGCTCCACTGGATTTCAGACAAAAAGAAGTCTTCCCAGTGCAGTAGGGCTCAAATTCAATTGCAAATCCTAAACAGAACAGACCAACTGAATAAGTCACTTATATAAGACTCATTGATTTAAAGGACTAACAATTGAATAAAGGCCTAAAAGTTAAAAATATGAATGCACTGTACTCCACATTTTGAAAGAATGTTTGAAGATACTTGCATTGAGCAGTCTTCAATTTCACCTTCAATCTTTGAATGATGGAAGTGGTTCAATAACTACTTTTTCTGCTTGTGAAGATGTGTTTCTTGTAGTTTTAAAGAAGCTGCTTGTCTTTTTACTATGTGCAACTTGTGAATCTTCCACATTTACTTTTTCCACATTATTAGGATTTTACAGAATGTCACGTCCTCTTATGTTGTCTCTTACTAAGCTCTTCTTGAATACTTATTTCCCCTAAGAAGTTTTAAATGCCTCTTTCCAGCCTTCTTCAGCTCTTAGTAGATGTCTTCAGGAATGAGAGCGACAAAAAATATATTTGCCCTGTGTGGGAAATGCTGCAAGGAAAACATGGCACTTTTCACTGCACGTTTTGTAGGAAAACTCTTTGCACATTGGTTCTAATTTTCATGAGAACAATACAGGTGAAATTAAAAAAAAATAGAAAGTCATGCAAATATTCATTTATTTCAGTATTTATTTATTTTGAAATAAATGAATATTTGCATAATATTCTAATTTTTTGAGTTTCACCTATAAGTGTGTTTCCTGAAATCACTGTAGCTTAAGTGTATGATGGGGAAATTGTACGACCTGCCACCTGTATGGCCTTGGGCAACTTGCACGGACTCAGTACAGCATCTGAAGGAGAAATTGGTAAATTACGCCTGAAGGTTTCAAAGAAAGCTCTACAAGGGTGGCCATATATAAGTGAAAACTTAACAGCACATCATCAACAACTGTACAGAAGTGTACCTCTGATAATGTGTGACCAGTCAACAGTTTTCACACGGTGCTGCTGTTAAGAAGAGCGACAGTCCAAACAAAATGCTGTACATTTGGATGGATTCTTGAATGAAGACCATATTGGGAAGAATTTCATTGACATGAACAGAGATTACTTCTGAGCAAGCAAATTGAAGGAAGCAGTTTAATAGGCCCATCCATTTTTCATTCTGTTCCCTCAGTGGCCAACCAGATGCCTAAACAGTGCAAGTCAATATTAGCATATTCGTACTCCTGTTTTACTGCAACGAGTATTGAGAAGCCTGTTTTTCATTGTGGAAGTAGTGCTTCACTATCTTATTAACTATATAATCCATAAATCTGATACCATTATAGATTTTTCTAAACTGTCCATGTTGCTGGTTATCACTGCAAGCCAGAGCCCTACATGGTGTTCCAAGGGTTGTCATATTGTATGGCAGTGGTTCCCAACACTGGGATGCCTGAGTGTTCTTGGACTACAACTCTTAATTATTTGCTCTTTTCATGACCCGGTCTTTCATTTTTACAGCTATGCCATCTTTGCTGATCTTTGTTTCTTGAATACTGTATGTGTTTACGATTTTACTGTAGATTTAATCATGTGTATTTTTTATTTGTTATGTTTTATATTGTATAATGTTCCACTCTGTTGTGATGTATTTTGTAAACCCCCGAGTGGTCGTGCTGCCAGATGGCACTATATAGGAATCCAATAAATAATAGTAATACAACTCCCAGAAAACTGTGACGTCACTAATGGTGAAGGCTTCTGGGAATTGTAGTCCAAAAACACCCAGGTTACTCAAGGCTGAGAACCATTCCTGTATGGTATAAATCACTACATACCCAACTTGTGGATGCAGCTCTTAATAAATCATGAAGGACTATTACTGGCTGCCTGAAACCTACCACCATTAAAAATATACTGTTCTGCTGGCCTTGCCCCTCCAGTACATCAAGAGGTGCTAGCAAATAGATGGAGGCTAAAACTGAAAAGTTTTCTGCGCATCTCTCAAGCTCTCACTATTAAAACCGAAGTCTCTAGGGCTAAACACACCTTGATGAATGAATGCTGAAAAGCGTCTCCGACTAGGACCAGATTCTAGCTGGACCATTTGGAAATCATTCAATTGACTTGCTAGCAAAGTAGGAAGATCAAAGAATAATCCAGACAAATGGGCTACTTGGAACTTCTTTCATCTGTTCAGTTGTGTGGATCTATGGCCACTAGCAGTTCATGGACTGATCCACAATCTAGGCCAGAAAATGTTTTCACAGCAAGTATGGGACTTTTCCACTTCTGTTGGCATGAGTATATTAGCCAATTTGATTAATATACTCTCCATTTGGTGTATAATCCCAAGTGTATAATCATTGTTTGGGCTACTCGAACCATGTATTCATTATGCATAACCCCTATTCTTGCCATAGCTGAATCAGACGCCCTCCAGAATAATTTCATTCACCAAAGCCATACTTATGGATAATTTCAGATTCTTCTATTACTCTCATCTTCACACTGTCATCGCCATTGACACTATCTTGCTATGGATACAGGACAAAGTTTCTTTGGATGTGGAATCAAACACTGCAGCACTTACCCACACACAATGTATGCCCCACCACGTTTACAAAAAGATCCGCCGAATAGTTGCGATAATGCTATTGCAGTAGCCCGCTTCTAGTCAAAAGCAGTCTAACCGTTCTAGCATTAATTCGTTTTTAGACTGTGAAAGCAACAACAGATAACTGTGCGGACAGAGACCGACATTTGGATTCTGTGAGGAGTAAAAGCGTTCGAGAGCTGCAAGAGGAAGGACCCCTGATGCCATGGGCGATTTGCCCGGCTTCTCCTTAGTTGACCTTTCTTCCCTCATTCTTCTCCGATATTGGCTAGCTGGATAACTGCATAAACCGAAGCTACTGCAGGCAAATAGTCAACTCCAATGACCTCCTAGCCTATCACACACACCGACCGACCAAGCAAGCGCACGACCGACGAGAGCGAACTCAGGCGCTCCCGCCGAGCCCGCCCAGGAGCAACACTGCCCGCCCAGGGAGAGACGGAGGAGGCAGGCAGGCAGGCAGGGAAGGCGGGAGGGAGGAACCAACGCCTCCTCGAGCGCGTCAGGGCGGCTGCGCCTCGTGACGTCACCCCTCCGGACCCGGAAGTGGAGCGGGAAGTCGGCGTCGCCAGAGAGAAGGAAAAGGCGGGACAAGCCCTAACACAGAAGAGGGAGGCGAGAAGCGGCGGCGCGTCTCCCGGTAACAAGGCTTGGTCCCGCCCCTTTCCCCGGGAAGGGAGGCCGCAGGTACGTTGGAGCCCTTTTGCGCCCGCGGCGTTGGCAGCGGCGGGAGCCGGAGTCCCCCCCCCCTTCCCCCTTCACTCGGGAGAATGACAGGAGCGGAGAGGCTCAGCCTCCGCCCGCCCTCTTTCCCCTCAGGGTCTGTCGTGTGTGTGGGGGAGAGGGAGAGGGAGGGGTGCTTTGGGCCGCCCACCACCTGGGCAGGAGCGAGCGCTGCAGGAGGGGAAAGGAAGAGCCTCCCGCCCTTGCCGCCTCCCCTCCTTTCCGCCTGAGCCTCGGCCGGGGGGGGGAGAGGAGAGAGGACCCCCCCCGCCCCGCGCCCTCGGGCTGGGGTGCTTTTGGGCCGGGGTAGGGTTGGGGCAGCCTCGCTGCTCCGTCCACCCCTTCTCCCTTCTCCCAGCCAAGGGAGGGGAGGGGAGGGGGTGCCGCTTGGGCCGCCCTTCCGCGCTGCGCCTCTCCCGGGCGAGGGACGGGCGAGCCCGGGCTGCTCCTGGGGCCGCCTCCCGGAGGAGAAGAAGAAGAAGAAGAAGCGCCGCTGGGTGGAGAGAAGCCAGGGAGCAGAGGGAGCGGAGGAGCGCTGGGCGGCGGGGGGGGGGGCTCCCCTGTCAACGCTCTGCTGGCCTTCCTCCCGGGCAGGGTTCCTGTGGCCTTCCTTGCCAAGAACTGAATAGTCTCTCGGGAACCTTGCTGTTGAATAGTGTGTCCTCTTGCTGGCTTTGAACAATGACTTCCTCCACTACTTTCCTAGTTGGATTCTTCTGTTTCCTCTTTATAGTTTGCCCTCCGCTGGCATAGCGCTAATACTGAAGCATCCAGGTAGTCTGTCCCTGACATACCTGCCCATCCATCCTCCCATATGTTGCTTTCTGAAGAGGATGATTTAGAGGTGGCTTATAGAAGCAGAAGATTCCTCACACCAGATGTAGGGTGGCCATAAGTTAACTGCACACTCCCTTAGTATGAGTCCCTTGAGCAGACTAGCTCTAACAAAGCAGAGGTGATTTTTTAGGGCACACTGTAGGAGGAAGAGTGCCAGTCTTTTTTAAAATCCAAAGCTACAACTCTTCCTGAAAGAGTAGGGTAGGTGTGGAGCTGTCATTGGTGCTCATAATTTGAAACTCAGTTCAAAAAAGATGGCTTGCACTGGGATTTTGGCTCCAGCCTGACAGCAGACTTGAGAACATAGGAGTTTAGTTTAGTTTAAGTCATGCTATTTTATCAAAGGCCACTTTAGCTTCCCTAAATTGGAGTAGACCTGCATTACCTAATTATTGCAGACACATGCACATTTAAATATAGTTCCAGCCTGTAGCATCTTGGTATATGTAGTTTGGTTAAGTACTTAGAACCTGTTAAAACAGTTGGGTCAGATGAGTGAACTCCAGCAAATAAAGTATTTCATTCAATTACAAATTCTGAGGTGCAATAGGTTTTTAATATGTTTTATGCTTGACTATGTCCTGTATTTATTGTTTTATTGTAATTTGATAGCTGGCGCTTGCTCGCCGTTTGTAAGCCGCTTAGAGTTCGTCACAGAAGATAAGCGGGGTATAAATATAATAATAAAATAAATAAAATAAAATACTTATGAAAGAGCAGTGGTGGCAAACTGGTACAATTGTGTTGTGTAGTTTTGATTTCGGAAGGAAAATTTTCCAAGACTTAATAGAACTTGCCTGGGATTGATCCTGTGACATTATGCACATAAACATGTATTAGACCACTAAGTTACTGCATTCTGTAAAAAGAGAGGACTATTTTTTCTTTACCTGTTCACTTTCAATTCATGGATTAGAAATCTGTTTAGCATACTGTTGTATCGTCATATATAATATGCACATCATGTGATGGATACAAGTATTTAAATATGAAAGATCAAGCCATTCTAGATCTTGGATATAAACTAGGAGATACAGTATGTAACTTTGGTGTCTTGAAAATTGAGGTCTTCCCTCATGGTTGAGCTGCTGTACTGTAGCCAAAACTGGGCTCACGACCCGGAGTTCAATCTCAAGTAGCAAGCTCAAGGTTGACTCAGCCTTCCATCCTTCCATGGTTGAGTACCCAACTCTCTGGGTGTGCAGTGTGTAACTTGCATAATTACTTGTAAACCACCCATATAATGCTTTAAGTGCTATGGGACAGTGTATAAACAGCACATTTTCCGTTTCCCCCCAGTGAATTTGCACTAGCTTCCCATGTGATTGTTATGATCTGAGTTGGAGGCTCCACTGAGAATAATGGTGATCTTTGTCTTCTCTCTTACCATTAAGAAACATGGGCTGGAGAACTAGTATTGCTTCTCACTTTCTGCTTTTTGCTCTTGGTGCTAATCACATATTTTTGTTCCCCAGTAAATAACTAAAAATCTTTCTATCACAATTAAAAATAAGTTACCCAATTCATTACTGTCAAGAACCCATAATAATGAACTGGGGAGAATTTTTATTTTAGAGTTCGATATAGCTAGTATTTGTTCTAATTCTTCACCCAAAAGTCTACTTGAGTGATTTAAACTGGGAGCTAATTCCGCTAGACTGTATGCTGCTGTCATTCTAGTCCTATAATATGTGTATGTGTTGTGTCATGACCCCATGTCCATGGAGTTTTCTTGGCAGGAATACTGGATTGGTTTGCCAGTTCCTACTCCAGGCGCCTACAGCACCTGGTATTCCCTGGTGGTCTCCCATCCAAGTACTAACCAGGGCCGACCCTGCTTAGCTTCCGAAATCAGGCGAGATCGGATGTGCTTAGGGCACCTAGGCAGCTTAGTCCTATAATATAGTTTTAGTCTTTTAGTTGTAGCATAGCAGTTTATTGAAAATTGGTTTATACCTGCTGGGAAATATTGATCTTCCCACACTCTTTGAAAATGTGTTAAGTTATAATTGTTTTAATGTCAACTGTGATGTTGTTTCATAAAGAATATTTTTCTCATATTTTAATTTGTTCCATTGCCATACAAGGAATTTATTAAGTACTCAAAGATTATAATGAGGTATATTCTGCAATACTTAAAGTCACTTTTCTTTGATATTTAAAATCATGTTCTGAAAAATACACACACTGTACTTGTGTGCACAAACTTCTTAAATCTTTGTCCACTTTTTCCTGAAAGCACATAATTCTTGTTTGAACAATGTGTTAAATTATATGTACTCACAGTGAACTTAATGTGTAAAAGGCAGCTGCACATTTTTAAAGTAAAATACCTTGATCTAAAATACCTGATATGTTCTAGAAAAAAAAGCTGAGAATGTTTCAATTACATTAAAATTACAACTGGCTAACTTTTCATTCTACTTTTGGCTTTTACTATCTGTCCTTCCTTGCTAGATTTCCTCAAGATAGTTTTCATAAAAAATAGAGACATACAGTAAAACAGCCATGCTCAGCCCTTTTTAGCCACACCCCTTTTATGGTTCTCAGGTTCCATGGCCTCCTGTCAAACAAGGATGAGAATTCATAAACATAATGTATATGGACGTGCATGAAGTTTTACATTTGCAGATTGAATATATAAAACTTGTTCAGTAGTTCCTACTCTAATAAGCTCATTAGGTCTTTAGGGGAGGGACTTTTATGGTAGTGTGCTAGAGAGAGGAAGAAGTGTGGTGAGCTTATCCAGGTAGGGAATGATTGCTCTGATGTTAATGGTGCGTTATGTTTGGGATAGTAAATGCATATTATAATACAGTACTACTCCCGTATCCGCTGATTTGCCGTCCGCTGATTCAGTAATCCACAGTTGGCGATCAGTGGGGGTGTAGAGCAAAAGCTGTGCTATACTGCCTGAGCAGTGGACTGGGTAGTGCTTTTGCTCCCAGCACCCCACCACTCCCGCTAGGCAGTACGAAGGACCAAGCCATGCGGCGGTACAGCAGCATGGTGGACCAGGTGGCGTGAAGGCATACTCTCACGCCACCTGATCTGCCATGCTGTCCAGCATGGGTTGTGGATGCCGGGGGAGTGAGAGCCACATTGTGCTGCCCAGGTGGCAGACTGTGCAGCATTTTTGCCCCCTGAACCCCATCACTCCATTGGACAGCATGACGGGCCAAGCCATGTTGCGGTGCAGCAGTGTGGCGAACTGAGTGGTGTGAAGGCATGCTCTTGTGGCACCATTCCACTCCACTGGGCAGGTCAGTGGACTGGGTGGTGGGAGAGTGTCTTCACGCTGCCTGGTCCACTCAAATGACTGTGCTGAGCAGCACAACTTTTGCCCCTGGCACACCACGATCTCTGTTGCTACTTGCCAGCATCACCCCCAGATAAGAGCATTCACTCTTATCTGCAGATTTCAGCATGCACGGGACAACCTGGAACCAATCTCCTGAGGATACGTGGGTCCTATTGTCTATATATTTCTGTGCCACTTGAGGTGCACATTTCAGGAAAGTGCCTCGCTTATTTTGGCCTTGGTATGGGCTTGGATAGGTACTTTTGCATTTTGTATGGTTGATAGGTACTTTTGCATTTGTATGGTTGTTAGGGGGAATTCATTGTGTTGAGGGAGGCTTAGCTAATTTCATTGTAGAGATGTTGTACTTTGACAATAAAGTATTATCATTGTCCTGCATTAGGGCTTTATATGGGCTACTGGTTTTCCTTTGTGTTGGACTAAAAGAGACTTTCTTATATTCATAGAAGGGAAAGTACCAGAATAATGGAATGGCAAGACACCATGTCTAGAAAATGGGGTAATCGGAAGAAAAGGCAGAGAGTAGGAGCATAGTTAGACGCAGACACAGGGAGAATGTCTTCTGCCAAAGCACAAACCAGCATGCTAGTTAATCCATTCAGAACTAGAATATCTGGTTTCAAATCTGGTTTGTCCAGCTTCACATTTACTTGTGCATTGACAATTACAGCCATTAACACATTAACATTGATGGAGAGTACAAAGTAATGATTTCACGTGCGAAAATAAAGGGCAGTTTCATTAGACCTTCCTTTTTTCCCATCTGCCAGATTTTGGGCAAATGTAAATATAGTTTGGCTGTGGTTTTATTTTAGAAAAATGACTATAAATAGAGATGGTCCAATTACCCAGAAAATGCTAGTGGAAGGTATTATTGGGGAGACTGTATTGACAATAATTCATTTCTGATGAATTAACAAATATTTTGTTCAAACATGGACTTGGAAAGAAGAAAGTGGCACGATAGTCTAAAATGAAGGTCTTAAACATAAGGTAGGTGTCCTAGAGCTCTGTATTCTTCTTAAAAGGAAGAAATTGTCCAATGCTTCTTGCTGACCTCTTCATAATAATATTGCTTATTTCTTATGTGTTTGTCCCTCCAAAGTTTTAAGATTTTAGTGATTATTTTCAGGAAGCCCTCTGAACAAAATGTTTTGCAAACTCCAGACTTCCTTTGCTTTTTCAGCTCATCACCTCAAGATTGATGCACATTTTCTCCATTTCTTTGTTCTGGCTGAACATTTGGATAAGCATGGCACAACTCCAAGAAGGAGGCCCTGATGAAAAAGAGAAGACTACAGCTTTAAAGGGTACAGATTAATTTGGAACTTCTCCATAGGCACTCCGTAGACTGTGTTCTGATGAACTGTAATTTTGTGGTTAGTAAAACAGGTGAGCAAGTGCAGTTGAGTACAACCCACATTTATGGCTTCAATAAATTTCTTACTCGTGACCATAATTTAGCATTTCTTGTTCACATCTGGAAAACTGGAGCATTGGAAAAGCATTGAAAATTTGGGAATTTCAGAAACAAAGGTGGTTGGGCTGGGCTTGATGGCCTCATAGGCCCCTCCCAACTCAATTATTCGACAATTCTATGAAAATGTTGGAAATTTGGGGACAATGGACATTATAACTTTGTTTTCTCTTTCAGAATCATGAATAACATTCTTAAGATTTGATATTGGAAAAGTATGTTCTAATGTTAACAAGCACAGAATTCTAAAATATTCATTCCAGAATGGTAATTTGGTAATCTGACAATTTTGTCTGCTAAATGGTTCCAACCCATTTTAAGGCTTTCTTGGGAGTCTCAGATAGGAAGCTTTCAGTTAATTTAAATTGAGAAATATTGGTGCTGGGTGATAATATTATATGGCTTGCACAGTGTAAATTTACACTAACAGGAATTTGCCCATTTAATCCCATTTGTTCCTAATAATTAAGATAAATGGAAATTGAGGAAAGTTAATGTTGTCACTAGTTACCATTATACTTCAGCCTTGGTCTACTTTTGTATGCAGATGACAGTTCTGGGTATTTCCTCCTGAACTGATGCCTGTGAAGCAGAATCCTTGTTGTCCGATCAAAAAGAATCCATTTTATAGAGATGAACTTTATCTTACAAACCTGGCATTATTTAATACAAATGCAGGAGTAGATGATACTTTAATAGGCAGCTAATAGACACTTAGCAAGCTTTTGTGGATCATGTCCACACTAGACCATGCAGATACATTGTCAGTCATGGAGAAAAAAATACTGTATCTGTTTCTTTAAGAGTTGAGGTAGAAGAACCACAGGTTGCATTGGAAGTGCAGTTTTCAAACTACTGTACGTTAAAGGTAGCTGTGTGTTGGATATCACTCCAGCTCCTCATACAAAGAATCCAAGGTAGTTTTCAACATGAAAATCTGGTGAGGTTCCATCAAAAATTTGGTGTTAAAATTTAATTTAACCACTAGGCAGAGTCAATTGGAGCCAGATTAAAATTAGATTAATAATATAACTCAGCGGCTGGAAGTACGTATTTCCCATTTCCTTCAGTCCTGCTTGGCTGATGTCAAAAGTCCACATTGTCGTCTTGGAGCTGTTGGGGGTTGGTGGTGGTGGTGGTGGTGGTGGGAGGTGTTGGCTTTTTCTGATATATTAAATATTTACAAAAACAACAAAGAAAGCTTTATGGTCCTCAACTGAGAAGAGATACTGTTATTCTGGCCTGCAGCTTTAAAAATGTGGAGTTTTTCTTTGTCTGATAATGCTAAAACCTTTTTTTTCTTCACTTCAGTGGTTATAGTTTCTGTTCCAATTTAATTTTTTTATGGATTGGCATTCTGTGGTATATTTAAATACAAGAGTGTGCAATAGCTTACAATTCCTTCTTGAAAACCTGGATATATTGTTGTGTGTGTGTGTGTGTGTGTGCATGCACGCGCGCGCAGTTTTATGTGGTAACAATCTGGGTTGGTATGTGTGTCAGATTGACATACCAAGTTGAATAAGAAAGAAATATTTTAATGTTTTCTGCCTGTCACAGAATATTCTTTCTTCCTGGTCTTTAAAAGTTTTAGAAACTGCATCCCTGTTTTTGTCCTTTGTCAGGGAGCTTCTGGTTTATAGTGATCCTGGTGGAGGCATATGTGGGATATTCAAGGAGTGGTTTATCATTGCCATATTGCCTTAGTGAATTTCCACGTTCATGAGGGAATTGGAACCCAGGTCTCTGGAGTCCAAATTTAACACTACCCACTGTGTCACAGTAGCTTCATTTGTACAGAATTTTTCCTGCATGTACATTTTTAATGTCTCTGTAATCCCTGCGTCTATGTAAAATTTGTACAAGGAAGATCAACAAAACAGCATTTGGCTAGAAAATCATATGTTGCAGATCTTTCCTAGGAAATTTAATTTTGTGTAGCTCTTCCAAATGGAGTAATTTGCCGAGTACTGATATAAAGGAATACATAATTGTTGTCTCTATTATATTAATAGGAAATTATTGCTGCCCATCAACAGTGTGCATTGGTATTATTTAAAATATTTTTGATGTCACCTGGGTAATTTTATGTGCATTAAGGGAATCATGGATCATCTTCAGTTTTCTGCCTATCACAGAGAAAAATAAAATGAAATACCTTAGTGTATACTTTTTGGAGTTCTTTGAAAGAAATGTGGAATATAGAGAGAACCTTAAACCTGTTGCCTCATGGTGCAGTGGTTAAACTGCAGTACTGCAGTGAACACTCTTACGGCTTGGGTTTGATCCTGGGCTCAGGTAGCTGGCTCGAGGTGGACTAAACTTTCAATTCTTCCAAGTTCAGTAAATTGAGTACCGAGCTCATGGGAGAGGGTGCAATGTGTGTAACCTGGAATTTGCCCAGAGAGAGCTTTAAGTACTATGAGGCTATATATAAGCAGCACACTTTGCTTTGCTTTGCTTTTGCCTTTTAGAAACAATGCAGTTTACACATGGAACCTTGCAGGACTCTTTCCTCATGAGTCAGGCAAGATAACCAAATTCACCAATTTCCCCCTATACTTTTGGCTCATTGACCATACTCTCCCCTTATCCTATTAGCCTACTGCCATTTTCTTAGTATAAGTGACAGGGCAAATTGGTACTGGTTTGTTTTTCAACCAAACGTGTTTGGTGCTTCTGAGCCTCACCTCCTTGGCAGGCAGGCACTCATTCAGAGGCAGCACCTGGAGGGGGTGGGAGAAGGAAGGACTGAAAAATAGAGAGGTGCACAAAATGAAAAACAAAACATTGTTTTGTCAGAAGCACCAAACATGTTTGGTCGAAAAACAAACCAGTACCGGTTTGACAGTTTGTGCCCATTTCTAGGGCAAATGTCTGATTATTGGGCTTTGATGTAGTCTGATTACAATTATGAAGTAATGCAGTTTGTAACAGAATATATTTCAAATATAGAATCTAATAGTGAGTTGCAACTAGAGTCAGTGGAACTTGCATGGGTACTGAGTCACTAAATTTCCACTTATTTACTGGGTCAATTGTAGTTGTAACTTATTCCAATTCCTGGAATAAACTTATGTGCAAAATCCACCAAATTGAGTCCCTCCCAGTCTTTAAAAAAGCATTAAGGACCTTGCTTTTTAAGGATGTATTCAGCAATCAGTAATCTGTTATTTTTGTCTGTGAAGATTCTCAGTCATCCAGGTGAGTTTATCTGGAAGTTGAGTCATGGCAACTGGACTTCTTTTTCTTGAGGGATAGAAACGTTTCACCGCTCATCCAAACAGTTTCATCAGTCTGAAGAAAGCTAGTTGCAAGTCCTCCATCTTATAGTCCGCTTTGACCTCTTGTCACCCAGGTTTGAAATAGGCTCATAAGATGAACAATGGCCTGAATAGGCTTGTTAGATAGATAACCATATCAATAGCCCTAAGGTGAACAATGGCGTAAGGTGCTGAAGGCGTGAAGTATTTTTGATTTGTCTACATATTGTTGTAATCACAGCCTGATAAATGACTGATAGACTGTGCCTGAGCACCCCAGCTCTGTTGAGAGAGGGGTTTTTCAATGCTCACATGAATGGCTTCCCTGACCTCTCTCTCAAACCACCTATCTTGTCTGTCTAATATGTGTACATCCTCATCTTTGAAAGAGTGCCCTTTGTCCTTCAAATGGAGGTGTACTGCTGATTCTGGTCCTGAGCTGTTGCCCCTCCTGTGTTGGGCCATCCTTCTGTTTAATGGCTGTTTAGTTTCTCCAATGTAGAGGTCTCAATGCAGTGAGGAGTGTGCAAGCCTCTACAATGGAGAAACTAAGCAGCCATGAAACAGAAGGATGGCCCAACATAGGAGGGATAAAAGCTCAGGACCAGAATGGAGGACTCGCAACTAGCTTTGTTCGGACTGATGAAGCTGTTTGGATGAGCAGCAAAACATTTCTATCTCTCAGGAAAAAGAAGTCCAGTTGCCATGACTCAACATCCAGAGAGAACATGTTATTTTGTGTTTTCCCCCTGTTTGCTGTTTCCCCCCGCCCTTTAATATTTTTTGTCTCTTGTTAGATTTTTGTATGTTATTGTGTGATTGTCTAAATTGATTTGTTTATTATTTGTTTGTACTTAGTTGTACATTATTTATTTGCATTCATGTAAACCACCCAGATGCCCTCCTGGGAAATCGGTGGGGTCTAAAAATGCAATCAATCAATCAGACAGTCAATCAATGATTTCAGCTGTTGTGTAGTACTACTTAAATGATGTTTATGACTATTTGTTGACTCTGAGAAACCAGAATGTTGTGCTAAGATAGTGAATCTCATTCTAAGTTTACTAACCATTTAAATATTGATAGAACTTTTTATGTGAAATTTGAGCTCTGATAAATTCAAAGCTCTAAGAACTGCAGGATTCCTAAATTGTAGGGTTTTTTCATGCAGTGCTTTGCTTTTATGTATCATGTAGTTTAGAATGACACCTTTAAAAACAAAGCAGTCATTTGATGTTAAATGTCTAGAAAGACAATCTTCCTCCCCACCTTTTTTCCAGACTTGTTGTCTAGAATAGACTTGGACGAACTGATGAAAAAAGATGAACCACCTCTTGAGTTTCCTGATACTCTTGAAGGATTTGAATATGCATTTAATGAAAGTAAGTAATGCATGCTGTAGGAATTCACTTAGAAGGGATAGAATATTTTAAAAAAATCAGATTGCAGAGAACTATATTGATGTTTCACTGAATTTTTTATCCAAATGCTTCTCAATAAATAGCCTACTGGACATCAGTGTTCATTATTATGTAATATACTGAGCAACAAAATATTATTCGGTGAACGTAAATGCTGAATGCACTTTTTGACTGATGAGATTCAGAGTTGCAGTGACAGTTGTGTCTGTTTTTACCTGGATGTAGATGAAATGAATGTAGAAACCCTGGAAAGTCAAGACCTTTATGTATACAGTAGAACTTATGCCAGAAGACTGTTAGAACAAATTGATCTGTGTTGTTTTAGGATAATAGCAGCTTAAACTGCTGCATACTCCTTAACACTGCCAACCAAGTAACTCTCAAATCTGCTCCTGGGGAGACCCTTCTAAATGCTTTATGTCATCTAAATGATTTTTAAAACCTCTTAATCCCCCATGTGACCGTATTTTTGGAACACTGAAAGACATTTTGGTAATTACTGAACTTCATACACATATTCCTGTGAAGATTCAACTGTATAGTATATGCTCATTTTAACTTGAACATACAAATGTAGTGCATTTGTATGTATTTTAAATTTACACTTAAAATTTAAAAAAAAATAACAACATTTGTTTGCAGGAAATTTTAGTTTAATTATATTTTAGATCAAATGGTTCATCAGTTCAAGGAACTAATCGAGGCCTGGATGTTGTTGGTTACATGATGTGTACACCAAGCTAGCTACTTGGAAATGGACTGATTCAGAGGTTGACCTATTTCAACCTTAGGTACCAATGCCTCAGCTGAACAACCCTGTTAATATCCTACTGAAATACATTTACTAGGGAGCAAATCACATTGAGCATAGCAAAATCCAATGTGTGCTATTTATTTGGGGGGTTGTGGTAGTTTAATTACCAAGTTTCTATATGAAATTCAGCAGATCGTTTTGGACAGAACTTTAGAAATGATGTAAAATAAATGCTTGGTAATTTTCTTTCCTTTATGTGCTATGAATCAGACCTAGAAATATATGGTCATTAAACTATTTCTCATTCCCAATTATAAGTTTGGAGTACTTCAAAGAGAAGGAGCTTTACTTTAGAAGAGTCAGTCAAATTATCCTCCCACAGATACCCCATGTGACCTGTAAGGTAATTTTTGCCGGACTTTGACAAAAGGATACCTGCAACCACCGGTCTGTTTCTCGTCCCACTTTTTTCTGAAGGGTCATTCAGCTGTCAGGAATAGTTTTCTAGGAGCATGGAAGAGACCAGAAAGTATTTCCAGTCATAGCTGATTCACAAATTGGAGGTACTTTATTACTTAATGGGAATATCTTTGTACGAGTAGTTTTCCTAAAATAGACTATTATCTGTAGACATATTTTTAACCTTGTGCAATTCTTTCCCCCCCTAGACGGACAGTTAAGGCATATAAAAACTGGAGAACCATTTGTTTTTAACTACCGTGAAGATTTGCATAGATGGAACCAAAAGCGTTATGAAGCTCTTGGAGAGGTATACATTATATATAACCAATTTATTAGGGAACATATTATGAATGTATGTGCCTCTTTTGGTGCACTATGTTGGGTCCCTCCGGGGAGAAAGGCGGCATAAAAATAAAGTTATTATTAGTAGTAGTATTAACATGTTTGATTTGAATAATGGAAGAAGTTGATTTTTAAAGGCTTTTGTGATACTTTGTATGACCCTTTCATACAATTTTTGTGCACATACTTTTAATGATATTTTAATACAATGCTAGATAAAAGAATATAAAATGAAGTAAATGGAATGTTGCATAGAGTTATTTCTCCCACAAAGCAGAGAAAAAAATACTAAGAGATTCAGAAGATACTACTTTTAAGATGTTATGAATTATTTTTCATCTCTCATACTAACAAATGATGACTTTTCATTTGAAGAGGAATGTTTGCTATGATCTTATCCACAGATAAGGAGCCCGAAACGAGGCAATACATTACACCTACTAATCTAGTAGTACAATAGATAAGAACTGCCAAACTTTGTGTTTCTTGGCTTGCTTGCTTAAGAATCACCTTTCTTCTAATGAACAGACCTTTTGCTGCTTTTTCTGACTTGTGTTCTAAAATTTGGGTAGCAAAACAAGTGAAGTTTATTTATTTTATTTTATTTTGTAAACATAAAGGAAATGCTTGTATGCATTAAATAAGGGGTAAAGGAAATAAGGAATAGTGTTACTTACACAGTAGTTTCATGTTATGGGAGTAAGTCCCACTGTGTTAACGGGGCTTATTCCCAATTTAGTGAACATACAATAGTAGCCCAAGTTTTGCAATTCACAACATGTTTGTGTAGCAGAAGGTTAGAATGTCTGGAAATGGCACATGGTTAATTTGTGATTATATTTGGGAAGCATGGGACTTATCCAGTCAACATTTTTACTGTTCACTTGTTCTGTTAGGTAAAATTTATATTAAAATCCAACAAAAAAATAAAGCATCAAGAAACCTATGTTAGGTCATGAGAAAAATATTCAAAACTTATAGATGAATAAGAGCTTTAACAGTACCAACCAAAATACCACCAGTGTGTAAAGGGGGCTATATCCTATCTCAAATGTACATTTATAATGGCCAAGGAGCAGCACTGAATAAATAACACACACACACACACACACACACACACACACACACACACACACACA
>JAHTLZ010000240.1:22484858-22520390 GCA_023846285.1 Phrynocephalus versicolor | reverse complement strand
CCCTGGATCCAAGCTCTGTAAGATTTTATAATTCATAACAAACACTTTGAATTGTGCCCAGTTATTTAATATGCACTGACAAAGCCACAGAATCTGTTTC
This sequence comes from Phrynocephalus versicolor, assembly GCA_023846285.1. Classification (NCBI taxonomy): domain Eukaryota; kingdom Metazoa; phylum Chordata; class Lepidosauria; order Squamata; family Agamidae; genus Phrynocephalus; species Phrynocephalus versicolor. The sequence goes on along the minus strand of JAHTLZ010000240.1, from coordinate 22,520,290 downwards.
AGTCTTCCAGTGAAAAGAGGCATTTGAGAGCTCATTGAACTGTGGTTTACTTTTGGAATAGCTTTTTATTACCCTCAGTGCTTAGTTAATTCTGAGTCCAAGAATTAATGTCATATGGTTCTCTCGCATTTCTTGCTTTTACTTGTTAGCAGGTTTCTCACTTCATTGTTGAAACAGAGTTCTTCCCAAGTAGTGCCTGGAATACTGTTTCAATAGGACAGGAGACCTAGGTTCGAATACTCACTCAGTCAAGAAGCTTAATGAAATTCACCTAATGATTCTGTGTCACTTGCACACTCAAGCTGACGAATTTCAGAGGATGATGAGGATAAAGTGAGGAAGATGAGAACTGTGTACTGTGAAATAAATATTACTCGATTATGTGTGCCAGCTAAATTTGATTTAAGATAATTTCATTGACTGGAGGATAGTTTTGAAGTAAGTAATTCAATACCTTTTAGTGGCTAACTTTTAAGATTGAAAAATTGATATTTTCCAAATAGGTTCTTATTGAGGAAATATATATTCTACACATTTACTTGCACAAACTATTTAAGACCTTAACTTGCGTGTATTAAATGCTCCTTTATATGTCCAATGCTATGGAAAGTATGCGTGATCTCTTAACAACTTATAGAAGCATTAATACAACTATTGCTATCTATGCAGTGGTATGGAATGAAGAGTCAAGAAAGGATACAGTGAAATTTAAATGATGTGGAACTCTGTTGATTGTGGGTATATGAATCGAGGCAGTGGGTAAGTGCTCATATTTGGAGCCCTTACTTGGCTTAATCATACTATTTATAAGCTGCCTTCTAGGACATAACCCTTAAAATCAGCTTGCCAATCAAGGAGAGATCTGCGTGAATCATCACTCCTTCATAGCTGATCACCCCAAGTGTGGTGTCATCAGTATCCTTTCACCCTTGAAGTGCTTTTTGGGGTACTCATGAGCTTCTACCAAAGAAGAAACTAAAAACCTGGACTCCATTATGAAAATAGCCCACCGTGGCTCCTTTAGTGATTAGATCACTCGCACCATATGCATCACTCACCTCTCCACTGTCAAATGAAGTTTGTGGAAAAGAATGCATTTGCTTACTACTCATGTACTTACAAAAGTTTGAAAGGATGTCACATTGAAGAGGGAACAGGTTTTCCATGGCTTCAGAGACTAGGACTCAGAGCAGTGGTGTCAAACTATAGGGAAAGAGATTGCATCTGAACATTAGGAAGAACTTCCTGACAATTAGAACTGTTCAGCAATGGAATATGCTACCACAGATGGTGGTAGAGTCTTCTTTGAAGGTTTTCAGGCAGAGGCTGGATGGCTATCTGTTGGGAGTACTTTGATGAGAACTCCTGCATGGCAGGGGGTTGGATTTGATGGACCTTGAGGTCTCTTCCAACTCTATGATTCTATGTTGTATGTATCTCATTGTAAATAATTTTCTTCCTTTTGTCCTGTTGCAGTCTCTGAGATCGAAAAAAAGTGCTCTCAGTTATTTTTTGTACAGGTTTGCATACCTAGTGCCTAGTAACAGAACTCTTGTCTCACCATCCTGTATAAGTCCCTGCATAAATGTGTTCCAGAAGCTTGATAAATATGCTTAATCATTAATATAGTACTTGCTTTCTCAACAATAACAACAATCTTTATTTGCAGCCACAGGCCCAACCAAAAAGGTAGAAATACATACATGAAGTTTTAAAAGGATAAAAGAGTAAAACCATTACAAAATATTAAGATAGTTAAAACAGTTTAGGTAGTAAAAGTGAATTATACAAACATTGTGCAATTCATAATTATATTAAGAGCTTTCTCCCATATATTAGATAGCATTTTGTAGCTTGACCATACATATTTTGAGTCCTTTATTACAATTATATTTGTCTCAGTGATTCTTCACTCTTGAGTTACAAGGCTGTATAAATATAACTACTTTACTATTTCATAATATGAAATATGATTTCAGTGAACCGTAGACAGTTAGGCCTTAGGGATAACATTATACAGGGAACATGTTTCTTACATGTTGCTTTGGGATAAACATGTCTTAAACAAACTAATTGCTTAGAGTTATATTTTTGTTCAGCAAGATACTCTAAAATACTGATCTTTCTGCTAATACTGTGAAGCTTCTGTAATCTAATTTATATTAGAATCACTTGCGAAGGATTACCTGTTTTTAATCTGCAGTATTGAACATAGAAATGCATGCAGAGAAATGTATGCAGGGCAATGTCCCCTCTAATTTTCACACAGAGCCCTGCAGGTTCTGTAACAGGTGTTCAGGTGAGGGAAAGCCCTGCATGGAGAAGGGCAGAGGTGTGAGCCTTAAAGGGAACCTTGATGCACCGTAATGGTGTGTTCTTTTAATTATTCAGTTCTTCATTTTCTTTCTTTTTGTGGTTTGTTTTGTTGTTTTAGCTTTGGCTTTTGTCTTATGTTACAATTTGTATTTTGGTATAAAATGTAAACTGCCTGGAGTTCCTTTGTGGAAGACAATATGGTAAACAAACAAACAAACAAACAAACAAACAAACAAACAACTAAATAAATAAATGGTTGTACTCTAGCACATAACTGGCTTGCATGTTCCAATATCTTTTTCCCACTCCGAAGACCAAGGAATGTAGATAAACTCCCTCCAAACTTGCATTTTTTGCAGAAGTTGCTGTGTTAGTCTCTGCAAACATATAAGGCATAAAGAGAGAGAGAGAGAGAGAGAGAGAGACTATATGTTTGAAAGCTGAGATTAAGATATATTAGTTAGTCTTTAAGGTGCCTCAACATTTCTGTTTCTTGTTTTTATTTATATATGCTCCCAAACCTTATACCCTTGTAGATGTTTTAGACTGCAGTTGCTAAGAGTAACCACTGCAATTCTGTAACGCTCTAGTGCAAAGCATCTGGAGAACAGTAGGCTGGAGGAAACAGAGCTAGATTTTCTAGTCTAGGCTGCAGATGTTTTGGTTGATGTTTTAATGCACTTGAAATCCTTTGCACAGAATGTTGCTGATTGGCCAGCATCCTGCATATATTTTGTTCCATAACACCCAGCCATTGGCTATGATAGTTGAGGCTAACAGGAGCTGTAGTCAAAAATAGGCTGAGGATAATAGATTGACTGCTACAGTTAGACGTTTTCTTATCTGGGATTTCATTTCAGTACATCTTGCATCAGGAACACAAATGTTGCCTCAGTTAAGAAGCTTACACAGACATTTAGCCTAATATTTGGTCTAGTAGTACATGGATAGTCTGGTTCACTCTGAAAGATGGTGATCAGACGACATCTTTGCTGGAGCAAACCATTTCATCCCCAGAGTGGTAATATTTGCACCTTTCTGCTCCTGTCAGGGGCTTCTGCTTTTTTTGGTACAGGTAGGGTGGCTATATTTTGATTTGTTTCCAGCATGTGCAACCACTGGAAACAAACCAGAAGCAGCCCTTCCTGTCAGTTGCAAGTATTATGAAGTGGTTGAAGAAGAGAGACAGTTCAGGATATTAGGATAGTAAATATTTTCTTGGCCTGATGGAGGGACCAAGGAAATGAAAACAATGATTTTAAGTGTATTAGGAGATTGCATATGCACTATCATTTTTTTTAAAGGCCTAATGGGAAACTTCCACCTGGAAGCAGGAGGGAACAACAAGGCAGATTTTTGTTATCTTTTCTCTTCTGACCAAAAGCTCGTTGAGAAAAGCACACCAACAAAAATAACGTGGAACATGTTTCCAGTGAACAATGCCTAGAAATATAGCTAACATGAAATGTTAAGCAGAATTTGGCTCTTGGTTTTGATTTCTGGAAGCAGTCCTGTGGCTTTAGATCACCACGGTGACTGAAGACTTCTTCCTTAATCTTTACAATAATTATTTTTAAATGTACCTTGTGTTCCACTTGGAACGTATAAACTCAGTCTTCCTCTCCCACTGAGTGAGCGCAGGCTAGATTTCTTTTTCTCTGACGGACACCTTTGACCTGTCCCTTCTTTGCTCAGTGAATGAAGGTTGAATAAAGATCTGCTGTCAGTGTGGCTCATAGACAGGACTAGCAGTCACAAAGGAAGATTGTTTTAGGAGAACTGCTTTTTGAAAATGATTTGAAAGCATTTCTGCTCAAAACGGAGCCATTCTTGTCCTTCTGAGTATCCATTGTCTATGGAATGGTGCTTATCCTTAATCTTTGGACACACGATTCATGCTGCAAAAGTAGGTGTGCAGCATGTCTAGAGAAACATTTATTGGGGGAAGTAAGCCAAGCTTTCTTCTATTTTCAATTAATTTTTTCATAAAATGTTAGTGTATCAAATAAGTGTACATGTTTTTTCAGAAAAGTGTAAAAAATTCAATCCATGTAAATACAAGAGGAATTTATATGATTTTGAATTAACTGTTTTCTCCTGTAGATCATCACTAAATATGTATATGAACTACTGGAAGAAGAATGCCATTTGAAAAAAGTGTATGTTCCGGTGAGTTAAATACACACACTCCTTCTGCCACCAGCATCTTACTGGTAAAAAAGGGTAAAGTCTGAGGAATTGGAATTTTCATATCATAGTTCTTCTCTGTGATGTCTCAGAAATCATACACGTGCTAATTTCTGGAGAGTATTCAGGTTAGTTTATTATAGCCAAACAACAAAAAGCCATGTGGAACTTTAAAGGCTAAAATATTATTTGGCATAAACATTGTGGTGTTTTAGATGAAGTGCGTCAGATGTATCTGGTGAAGTGGGCTGCAGTCCACAAACACTAATGAAAAAAAACCCATTCATGCTTGAGGTGCCACAAAACCCCTTGTTGCACATGTCTAATATGTTAGAAATAACAAATAATAGCTGAAATACAGTAGCAATTCACATTGAATCAGTGGAACTTAGATAAATGTGGATGCACCAGTGATTCAGCAGGTTGGCTCTAGTTTTGACTTACTGCTGGGTTTCAGCCAATAGAATATTTAAAATAGTTTGCTATAATGGATAGGCTGAAGAGGTCTAGGGATTTGGGTGTGTTGTTTAAATAAAGAAGCTAGGATTGAAACCTTGCTCATTAGGTGAAGCCCACTGGATGACAGTGGTTCAGCTGACCTGTCAACCTAATCACCTTTACAATATTTTTGTGAGACACCAGAATTGTCTGGCTCCCTTTACATACTTAAATAACACATGAGCTGGGTAGAGCCAGCTCAATGCATGGAATGGGCTTTAATGAATGGCCATTAGGCTTCACTGAGGAATTTGAAATCCATTCTGTTTGTGGAGAGACATATTTAGATATGGCATCTTATCATCAGTATGGATCACCAATAATATAGTATCAAAGCAGTCAAACCAGAAAGATATGAAATCAAGAGTATGCTCTGCAGAATAAAATATTTATGCACAGACAAGCGCTGTAGTAGACTAAGGATCCTAGGCAAGGTGTTGCATAATAATTGCAAAGGTTGTCTCATATACTGTATACTTCCCATATGTAATTCAAAGAGCATGGAATATAATCTATGTGATACAATAACTTTTCCACTTAAGATCATATGAAAGGAGCTTCTAAAAGTACTCAAGCCCCAAACCTGAAAAGTCAAAGCTAACACTTGAAAAATATTATGAAAAGAACATTTGTTTATTTGATTTATACACGGCACCTTTAGTGGATAATACTATTCCGGGCAGTTCACATACAAAACCAAAGAGGACACTAGAACAGATAAAATAGTGCTATAATAGACAGAGAAATAGGCAAAATAAGATGGCAGTTAAACCTTGGTGATGCAGTGTCTCCAAAAGGCAGAAAAGCAAGAGGCAAAAATTCAAGAGGGGTTGTCTTTGAATGCTTCTCAAAAGAGAAGTATCTGCAGCAACCTCTTGGAAATGGGGAGCAGGGGGTGCAGGGCCAGCAGGGAGCTGCTTCCAGAAACTGGTGCCACAGCCAAAAAGGCCAAACTTCTTGTTAAAGATTTTGTGACATCCTTCGGAGGGCCACCCAGAGGAGTACAGCTTGGGAGCATAGTTTGGGGGAAGACTTGCTGACAAGTAGCAGGGTTGCAGTCCATGAAGGGCTTTATAGCCGAGCACTAAAACAAGGAACATATTCCAGGAGGCAACACATAGCCAGTGCAGGTGACTGAGGAGATGTGGTCAAATTTACTCACAACCACCTCCAGCCCAGTGGCCACATTCTGAACCTGCTGCAGTTTCTGGGTCAACCTCATGGGAACATTATAATAGCTGGTCATGAAGATCATTGACACATGCACCTATATGCTGCGGGCCCCTTGTCTGGGTAGGTGCAGAACTGGGTGATAAGCCTCAGCTGATTTCAGCTGCTGTCTGGGAGTCCCGAGAGGGCTGAATCCAGGAGAAGGTCTGAACATGGTCCCTAAGCTGAAGGTTTACATCACTCAGCCTAGGAATAATACCCCTAAGCCTATCAAATGCACCCCCCAGGAGGAGGATTTTTATCTTCTCTGGGTTCAGAGCCTATTGGCTCTGGTTCATTCCAGTACCAAAGTCAGACACCACTCTAGCATCCAGGCTGCACATCTACTGCAGAAGTGGAAAAGGAGAGCTAGAGTTGTAAATCATCAACAGCACACTCCAAATCACTTGATGACCCCCCTATCTTTACATAGATGTTATAGATCATATAGGAGATTGATAACCCCTATGTTAGATATTGATCAAGATTCCACATCTTATGATATGTTTAATGATGCTGTTCATCTATGTTCCAGGAAATTCCTTCCTTGAGGATGTAGGACAGTGTTGGCAAACGTATTGCACAGGTGCCAAAGGTGGCACAAGGAGCCCTTTCTGTGGGCACTCAGCATCACCCCTTCACAGCCACCTGTATTCAGGTTAAAATGCTGTATTGGCACTTTGTGAAAAATTAGTTGGTTTTGAATTGCTGTTTGGGCACTTGATCTCTAAAAGGTTTGCCATCACTGATGTAGGACCTTCAGTGTTAAAGGTTTAACACACTGATCTGCTGAATGAATAGTTTACTATCTTTGAATCAAATCATGGAGAAACAGATATGAGTCACAGCAGCCAAAAAGCACAGAGACTACTTAGTTACATGCCAACATCTCAGTCAACCAAATTGCCAACGAACTGTTACTTAACGGGAAATCAGATTCCGATCTAAAGCAATACAAATAGAAGACAAGAAGGAATGAGGTTCAGAAGACAAGTGACCTGACAACCCCCTTTGCTATAGGAGAGCTGGAAGAGGCAATTGGTAGATGTAAGAACAGCAAAGCCGCTGGCATTGATGAGATTTGGGTCAAGCAAGTTAAACATTTTGGACCAATTAAAAAAATTAATATTGGTTACTTAGCCTCTACATATTGAATATTGCTCAAATACAAAACATATGGAGGAAGGCTCATCTGATAGGTATTCTTAAACCAAGCAAGCCACCAGAAGACCCAAAAAGCTATAGGCCCATTTCCCTTCTTAGCTACTTATAAGGTACAGTATTTGAATATCTAATTCTGAACGAGCTGATTGGAATAGAAGAACCCCTGCTTATGCCACAGCAAGCTGGTTTCAGACCTCGCAAAGATGATGCAGCCCAAATTCTTTATTTAACGCAACACATAGAGGATAGCTTTCATTTGAAGGAAATCACAGGTGTAGTCTTTCTAGCTCTCATACAGCTTATAAGGTTAACCATGCAGCCCTACTGAAGAAAGTCCAGCACATTACAAAGGATTTACAAAAATTATAGATTGCTTGCTGGAAAACTGTAGATTCTATTTCGTCTTCCAGGAACAACACAGTTGATGGAGAAATCAAAGAAATGGACTCCTGCTGGGCAGCGTGCTAAGCCTCTGTGCTGATTAACATATATACCAATGACCACCCATTGCTGGATGCCACTGAGCACTTTATTTATGCTGACCATTTGGCAGTTGCTGCACAGATTTGAGGCAGTTGAGAAAAAAACTGACTGAGGCCCTGAATCTAGTTACTATATTACAGAGAAACAATTGAACCCAAATTGAATAAAAACTCAACTCTGTGCCTTCCACTTACAAATGTTTGGTTTCTATCTTCTATCCAGTTAAAGTATGGACTGTCTTCAAGGGGCAATTGCATAGAAGACCAATTGAAAATAATCTGAACTGAAACTAGGCACTTATAACTCGATACATCAAAGGAGGGAAGTTAAGATGGAACTGTTATTGGAATGGGATGACCCATCACAACTTGTGACATTTCTATCAGCGCATAATTTTTCATCAGGTTTTATAGTTGAATACATCTTAATCAGTGATAGCAAATTTTACAGCTTCCATTTGCAAACTGATATCCTAAAGTTGTTTGGACTATATTTTATCCCATACATTCTTGCCCTTCTCCAGGTTGCGTGGGGCTTATGCAAACTGTAGTTCAAACATTGGAGGTGAGGACTAGCTTGTCTGCTGCTGCACATGTTCAACCAGGTGCAATTATTTAAACTAAGGTCACTGACAAGCCAGAAGTATTGTTGCAGCTGTCCATTGAGGTTGATTTCTGAAACGCACAGTCCTGTACCATGTGAAAATGGGTTGATCAGGCTACCATATTGTTTGATTTAGGAATGTGGCAGTATGGATAGATTGCTGCTGATAGTGGCAAGGATAGTTGAGTTGAGTGTCCTGCCAGCTTAGTCATATAATTTATATGTTGGCTGAAATCCTTTTGAATAATGTCAGAGTCATAAAGGTTGCTGATGTAAAATCAGCCATAGACATTAATTAGGTTCCGAGGCTCCCTAGGGATCCCTTTCAAACCAGAGAAGCCTCAGTTTCAGAGGAAGCCTTTAATACTTGAAATTTAACTGCTGCCAGACAACATACTTCTGCCAACAGGATTCCAGCCAGTATATTTAAAGCAGTTAAGTTCTGGAGAGCTGTTTTTGTGGCTGTTCTTTTTCATTTTGAATTTAATTGCTGGATGTTTGGTATAGCTGGACAACCACTGAGCACAAAACAGGTTTTAGTTTGTAAGCGCTGTTCAACTAGGATGTGCACTCTGTGTGGCCTAGAGCAAGTCATATTCTCACAGTCGAACCTTCCTCAGAATCTTGTGAGATTAAAAATACCACTCTGAGCTCTTTGGAGGAAGCACAGGATACAAATGTCGTAGGTAAAGAGTAAGAAGAGAAATGCCTATTGGAAAAATGATTTGAAAATGAAGGATTGATAGGGAATGCTGAGGACAGGATATTCAAACTTTTATAAAATTGTTGGCATTGCATTGAATTCCCAGTTGATTGCTGAGTGTTTAGTAGAGACTGATTTAATGACTTACTCTAGCAAGCATTAGATTACAGATTTATTTACCAAAGGGAATTTGATGAATATAGATGTTTTTACCTTGTCTATATTCTGTAGTATATATGTATATATATGTAGTATATACAGTGGGCCCTTGTATAACAAACAGCTTGTATAACATAAAATCTGTACAACATAAAAAAAAATCCGTAGATAGGGGAAATTTGCTTAACATAATCGCCTATGGGGAAAATCCGTACAACATAAAAATGGGATTACTGTATTTTCAATGCATTCCTGGGGGAATTTGTATAAAGGAAAATTGCTTAACATAATTTCATTTGGAACGAATTAATTCCTTTATACAAGGTACCACTGTATGTAGTATATGAAGTAGGAACTGGCAAGCCACTCCAGTATTCCTGCCAAGAAAACTCCATGGATGTGGAATCACGAAGGGTTGGTCATGACTGTAACAACACAACACACACTACACATATTCTGTCTATAAACTGTCTGTATTCACCGAATTCCTTTCTGTTACCTCTACTTTAAAAATTATCCTATTTGCTGACTCTTAAGTGATCACCAAGTCTTCACTTGCCCCCCTCCTCTCTCATCACACTCCCCTGCTCACCCTCACCCAGATCTGATGTCTGCTTTCTGTCTCCTGAGGAATTTTAAAACAACACAAACCAGATCACTGCATGTGAATGTACCGTACATTCAACAGCCAATAGATGTGTGGGAACTGGCAAACCAATCCAGTATTCCTGCCAAGAAAACTTCATGGACATGGAGTCACGAAGAGTTGGTCACGACTGTAATGACAGAACACACATGAAACATATATTGTATATTTTACTGAACATTTTATTCTGTTGCCATGTGTCCAGAGACTGTGTACTTGGCCCACAAAAGCTTACATTAAACTATAATAGTCTTTAAGGTGCTGCATGTTTTTGTCTTTTGTTCTGTTTCTTTTAATTTTGCCTAGATTTATTCATGCAATCTGTAAAATGTTGCACCTTTAATAAATGTTTTGCATTAATTTTAGATAGATGCTGTGGAGAGTGAACCCAGAAGTTTTATCTTTATGAGTGAGGATGCAATGGCAAATCCTGACAAATTGATGGTTTTAATTCATGGCAGTGGTGTTGTCAGAGCAGGACAGTGGGCAAGAAGGCTGATTATAAATGAAGATCTGGACAGTGGCACTCAGTTACCATATATTAAAAGAGCTATTGAGGTAAGAGAATTAATTAGGCTTTAAAATATTTGTTTACTCTGTACTGGTAGTTGCCTTATTTCTGTGACATTATTTTTCTAGCTTATATCTTGATGTATACTGTATGTTTACTTGCCAGTATTTGACTTTAACATTTAAAACTTCTATATGACCTTTTTTTCCAGGAAAACAATGGTTTATTTGTGTTGATGACTATTGCTGTGTGGTCTATGGAGCAGATTAATCAACAATCTATTAGAAACCAACTTCTCTTAACTTTAATTTAATCAGTTTAAAAGTTGCCTATCTCCATCTGGAACACAAATTGTTCTGTTTATTATTACAGAAAGCTGATCCTAGAAGTCAATTAAGCTCTTGCCCTCAACCATTCCCAAAGGTCTTTCAGTATGTTCTGTGAAGCGTACAGGTGGATCTTTTAAAATTGCTTGTCTAAGTCAAATGTTTAATACAAAACGTGCGTTAGAGTGTTTCACAATGTTGTGTTATAAAACTGTTACATGTTGACCAAGCTATACTCCCATTATTACACTGAATATCTGGTTTTTTTAGTTTCTTGAAATCTTGATAAGTCATGATTCCTCATAAGCCATTAAAAACCCCACTCAGTTTTCTTGAAAATTTAGAAGCTTGGTTTCTAAAATTACATCAGAACAAAGTTTATGAAGAATCTGTTTCAAAGTCCAGAAAAAGAAAGAAAATGCTGACAATTTTTCTAAACCATTTTAAATATAATTTTTATTTAGGGTATTATTGTTACAGTGAATTGAAACTACCGTACTCTCTTTAACAAAGCTGGAGTTAGGTGCCAGACCCCCATATAGCCTAAAACCAATGTATAACTCTTATGCTCCCAAAACATAACAACAAAGCACAAACATTTAATTCTCTCTGTCTCTCTATCACACACACATACAACCAGTTCTCTCTATCAGGGTTCTTATCAGTAGTGTTGGCAGTTCAGTACTGTGGGAATGTTTAGCCTTACAAAAAGAAGGCTGAGAGGGGATATGATAGCAATGTTTAAATATTTGAAAGGATGTCACATTGAAGAAGTGACTAGTTTGTTTTCCATGGCTTCAGAGACTGGCATGTGGGGCAATGGTCTCAAACTACAGGAAAAGAGATTCCATTAAACATTAGGAACAACTTCCTGACAGTTAGAGCTGTTCGGCAGTGGAATATGCTGCCACGGAGGGTGGTGGAGTCTCCTTCTTTGGAGGTTTTTAAGCAGAGGCTGGATGGCCATCTGTTGAGAGTACTGTACTGTGATAGGGGTTCCTGCGTGGCAGGGGGTTGGACTCGATGGCCCTTGATACCTCTTCCAACTCTATTATTCTATGAATAAGCCTTAAAAGCCTGAACTAATCTAGAGGTGGGATTAGAGATGTTATGTTTGGGAGCAACTAGAACACTTTGATGCCTTCAGTGTTGAACTCATGCTCCTGGTTCTCAGTGGCCAGAGAAACAGGATTTTTTGAATATTTATTTATTTATTTATTAAAATGTTTATTTGTATTTTGATTTATTTATTTTTTAAAAAAACATGTGTAACTAAACCCATGCTGCTCAGACCTGTGCAGTTTAAGGGAGACGTATTCATATTTTGTTGTATTTTATATATTGTATATCCCTTTAATGCTTTTAATGCTTTTAATGTCTTATTATAAGTGCTTTTAAAACTGTTATGTATATGGCAGTCCTCTGATACAAATAAATATATATGGTGTGGCATTGCTGTTGTACAGAAACTCTTGAAAGGCAATGGAGGAGGGAAAAAAAGGAAGAGTCAAGAAGCAGGAATTTAGATTTTGATTGGGTAGAGGTGCATCTTTGCCAGTTTTATTACATTGGTGTTTTGTGAAGTGGTAGCAATGATTTTCATTTTTCAGTGGTATAATTGTGGTAGTGGCTACATGGAGCAGAGCAGTAAGGAAGATAAAATAAGATTTAATGGCTGCATGTTGTCTTGAGGTTGTTGTATTGTCTACTCCTGATCTAATATCAAGGCTTTAAATATATTCTAGGCTTCTGCAAGCACTTTAATTTAAATGAAGAATAGTTTCTGAAATGTTTTCCCTTTTCTTCATGGTAGGGCTTGACAACTTAGTACAGTAGATGTTTTTTCCTACATGCCTGTTCTTGATTCTTTATGATGGATTTATATCAAATACTTAGGTCTACTAAGTTCTAATTCCCCATATGTGCATACATTTCATTAATATGTGGCATGGTTGAATCTATTTCAGTGGAAATAATAGACAGTATTTGGATTTACAGATACACATACTAGATTCTGAATGATTATACTCCCTTAAGATGAAAGGAGTAGCTGCCTAGATGCCCTAAGCACATCCGATCTCGCCTGATTTCGGAAGCTAAGCAGGGTCAGCCCTGGTTAGTACTTGGATGTGAGACCACCAGGGAATACCAGGTGATGTAGGCACCTGGAGTAGGAACTGTCAAGCCACTCCAGTATTCCTGCCAAGAAAATTCCATGGACATGGCATCACGAAGAGTCGGTCACGACTGTAACAACACAACACACACACACAAGATGAAAGGAAGATTGTTAATCAACCTGGCTTGTGTTGAAATTTCTGTTCTTGGAATAGATTGAATGAATTTTGGTTTGTCTTAATATTATTTAAACATACCTGCCAACAACTTGGTTTTTTAGTTCTGTGAACAAAAACATTTAAACCATCAGAACTTCCTTTTGAGTTTAATTTACTTAGGCTTGATGTAGATGGTTGGTCCATAAATGTTTCAGGGTGTTGTGTGAAAGGAAACCTATTTACAGTAAAGTTATTCTCATGTATGATTTCTTGCTATATTGAAAGAATGCAAAGTACAGTGGTGCCTCGGAAAACGACGGTAAATCGTTCTCCGAGGTTTGTTGTTATCCGAAACACGTCGTTATCCGAAATGCAGTTTCCCATAGGAATGAATGGGAAACTGTTTAATCCGTTCTGGAACCTAGGAAAAAGGCACAGACACCTGGTTTTTTGCTCAAAACTCTTTAAAAAGTGCACTTTAAAGGTACAGATGCAATTTCACCTGGGATAACTTTTTTATTGATGCATGCTGGAAATTCATTATCTGAGGCAGTCCATAGGGAAAATTCGTTATACGAGGCAGCCCATAGGAAGATTCGTTATCCAAGGCAGCCCATAGAGAAAATTCATTCTCCAAGGCAGACCTATACCTAGGAATTGTGATTCGTTATCCGAGGCAGCCCATAGGGAAAATTCGTTATCAGAGGCAACCCTATACCCAGAAATTTGCAGTTGTTATCCGAATTATTCGTTATCCGCGACAGTTGTTATCCGAGGTATCACTCTGTGTGTGTGTGTGTGTGTGTGTGTGTGTGTGTGTTTATAATATTATTATTATAATTTTCCCTCACATTTGCCCACTCTCCTAATGAGACTCAAAACAGAAGATCCACTGAATGTAGACCATACTGTCTACTCCTGCTCTCTTTCAGCATACATTTAGTAGATCCATACTAATCACACAAGCTAGCTTTATATTTTGCTAGAATCAAATATATATTCACATGGAATTTTGGTATAAAATAACTTGTGACAAATAACTATGAGGTTCCAAGCTCCCCTTGATTCTTTGATTTCAGTTAATCTAGTTTTTATGTCATTATTTTAATGGCCAGTTTCCTGTTGGGGATTTGTGCTCCCTTTAATTCCTGGATTTTAGTTAATCTGTTCTAGTTTTTAATGTCATTATTTTAATGGCCAGTTTCCTGTTGAGGATTTGTGCATTCATAACTGACATTGCACACATGTCTACAGAACTAGTTGAACAATAAGCACCTCACTAATAGTGTAGCTACTTGCACAATAATAGTTCCACTCGTGGGATTTTTTTTTTTTTTTTACAAAGGACTGACCAATGACAGGAATCATTTGTTAAATTTCTGTAAAGATCTTTGATGCAATAAAAAGACTTCCATATCCCAAATATAGACAGAGATGCAAGTGAGTTATTATAAGATATTTAGAGTATAAAAATAGATTGCATCATATGTATATTTTAAGTGGTACTTAGTAGTATTTTGTTGTACCGTACCTGTTAAATTAGAATGGAATGTAATATTACTGATAAATTTTATACCACGAGTGGTAAACAGACAATATTTATATAAACCAATAAAAGATGGCTTAAGGAAAATATGAAGGAAGGTTAAATGCTTGGAGTGTCATTGTATTGACATACTATATAAGCCTATACCAGTCCCCATGCCAGCAAAGGAAAACAATGAGATGACAGCTCTAGTGTTTGGAGAGAGGTTGTTAATGACAGCTTATTCCTTTATGATTTTGACTCTTGACAGAAGACAGGACTGCTTGTTGCATCATGGCAAACATATCATTACCTTCTGCCCCTGTCATGAAAGAATAGGAATAAACCCACTTGCAATTTTGAAAATCCAATTATCTTGTGTAAGTTTGGGTACAGTTTTTATGATTCATGTACAGATGTGTATAAGCTTTCTTACCAAAACTGATTCTTCTTACATAATCGTACCCTGCAGTTTCAAGTAGTCCAGATTACGCAATAAATTGAAGATATGATCATGATGTTTTGTGCCTTTAGATATCATTGTTTTAATTGACTGTAATCCCTAGCATTATTTTGCTACTAGATCTGCATGAGCTTTCCTTGTACAGTATATACAGTATGTGTTTAATTTAGAGGTATATTAAAGAACTAGAGACACTTGCTATTTAACCATTGGAATAATTCTCCTAGAAAATACGTACAGCATGTGCTGCTATTTTATTTTGAGGATTATACAGTCTTTTTTGTTTGTACAAATAGAAGGCTTCTTCCTCCCCCACCCCCTGCCACACACACACACACACAGACAGACTTTAGCTTGTGGGATACCTCACAATGACTCTGGAGATTAGGCAAGAAAAAGAGGAGGTGTCGATTTATGAAAGTATGTCAAAAGCCTTGGGGTTTGGGTATGATCAGAATTTCAATAGAGGTCGAGATGAGTTTAAATGCATAGAAACCAAGCATAAAAAATCTTGTTTAATTTCTGTCATATTGTTCTTTTTTTAGTAACTCTGATGTCTTTTTCATATTTGCTTTTCTCTTCAGCTTTGTGCTGCCATATCCAAGAACTGTATCCATCCCCCACTCCCCTTGTGTTTCGTTTTAACTGCTGATCTCTTTTCTATGGCGATTCTGCCTTTAATATCAACTGAACAGACCTGAATTGCTGAATCAAAGCTGTCTTAGGAGGGAGATGGTGTTTAAAATTGTGCAGGGTGAGAATCTCTGGGTAGAAGGTAACACTTTCTACAGTTTTAATCAATGCACTTGGCACTTTCAAAGGTAGGAGAAGCCATGACTTGCTCAGGGGTTAAACTTTTAAAATAACCTCCCTATGGAAAGATGCTGTCAATAAATAGTCTTGCTTAACAATGAGGAGATTCAAAATGGCATAGGTATTTATTTATCTTGGCTTTACCTTTTTTTCCTTTCTTAACCTCCAACCTTTCATTTAAATTGAATGTTGCTGTTAGAAGTAATGTCGCCTGCTTCTTTTTTTCACTGAAAAAAATCTATTATATTAAATTATTATAAATATAACATGCTAGTTTTACCCACTGTCGGTATATCTGTCTCTTCTTCCTGTACATCTTGAAATATGTGAGTGGAAATAAAATGTATATGGAAAATATACATAGATTTTTCAGAAATATTTGAATCAGCTTTAAACGTTTTCAATTAATGTGGTGATAAATAAGCAAATGTAATCTGCTCTAAAAGTCCAGTTAGTTTAAATACAGAACATACTATTTACTTCTTAATATTGTAAGATACTTACACTATTTCAATCCAAGGGATATTTGAAATGCCTCCAAATAGAGTGCAGAAAATACTAAGTATTGATAAATAATGTATGAATTGTTTGTGTATGAAATAACCCTATCCTTCATTAATTAATTATTTAATATTTGTAAAGAAAAACAAAATTACTGTTTGGGACAGTAATCCAGTGTTACTTTAGTGGATATATGGCTAAATAGTTCATAAATGTATCATTGATGGCTTTTCTCCATTGTGCTTTCAAACATTTCATAAATAGTTGAGTTGTATTTGTATGCTTTTTATACTTACACTTGCAGTACGCTCATTACAGTAGGATCTTCGTAGCCACCGGGGATTGGTTGCAGGCCTTCCCATGGATAATGAAAACAGTGAATAAGAAAGAATGCCCCCCCCCCAAAAAAACCTGCTGTTTTGTGATAGTAGCTTGCTTTATGGCTGCTATTTTGTGACAGTAGCTTGCTTTACTGCTGTTGTTTGTGACAATGACTTGGTTTATGCTGCCTTTTTACTACTAGTTTGCTTTACAGATGCTGTTTGAGACAGTAGCTTGCTTTGAGGCTGCTGAATTATTTATTTAATTTTTCCTCTGCCAACCATACATATCTGAATCAGTGGGTAATGAATCAGTGGATAAGGGGGTCCTACTGTATTTACTTTCATTGATAGCTTGCTATTGAAGCATATTTTTTTTGAAACAATGTTGTCTCAGAATTTTGTCTGTATTTGACTGTAGACTTCATGAAGGAATTTTAGCTACTGTAGGAATATGGAAATACTGAATTCCCCATTCCATTTTAAATTATCAATGCAGTGTAGTTCCGTTTGATTTTCAGAGCAGGTCTGTATGTTGGCTTTGGAAGACAAATAATCTTGAGATTTTCCATGCAAGCATCTAATTTGAGGTGAGATTAACTTGTGTTCTTAAGTCAGCAGTGAAATTCAGAGGCATTCTGTTGAATCTAATATAATAGGAAGTGAGCAGTGAAATACAGAGGTATTCTGTTGAATCTGGAAGCATCCTGCCAGATCTGATGTTATTATTTAGGAATGTTCCATACTATTTAATCTGAAAAGTTGCATCTCTTTCATAAATGCTTAATGTTCCAAAGTACAGTCACACAATTTATGAAGTATATCCATGATTTCAGCTAGGTCCGTATAGTCACTGGGACTTTCAGTTCATAAAGAGTTTGAAACTAATTCTGATATCATTCATTCATTCATTCATTCATTCATTCATTCATTCATTCATTCGTGATGCTGTATTTATAATTTATTAGTATTTTAATATTGTTATTTTTTTTCTTTTTTGTCCTTGGACTGTATTATTTATGTATAGTTAAGGCTTTTTTCTTTTGTATTTTAGTTTATTGTATTCTTATTTGTTACACTTGTTAGCTGCCCAGAGTTGCCTTTTAGGCCACTAGGATGGGATAAAATACAATCAGTCAGCCAATCAATCAATCAATCAATCAGTCAGTCAATCAATCAATCAATCAATCACTCATTCTTCCCTCAAAAAACATGTGAGGAAATGGTCAGAATTAAAAAGGCAGGTACCCTAACAACCATCCAGCATCTATCAAAAGAAATAGTAGTTCATTTTTTGAAAAGGAAATAAAAAACAATACGAGACCCTATCTTCCCATCTGTTTTGCTTAATTATATGTCACCGACTGAAATTAGAGCATGAACACAAAGACTGGGATAAAGGATAAAACAAATGCAACGTTGATCTCACACGTCTCAAGTTCCCATCTAGCCAGAGATGTTAGAGATGGACATGAACTGCTTTAGCCTGAATCAGAATATTCAGCACCCCTTTCCCCACCCCACCTCCACCCCAGTTGGCTGCACCACTCACCTACCTCTTCCTGCCAGCCGGGTCATCCTCCTGGGCTGGCTGTTTAATTCGGCCAGGAGCCCAAGCTTCCCTTCCTTTCCTCCTCCAGTAGCTGTCTCTTAACAATCGTTCTTCTTCCCTGGCAGTGGAAGGGGCAGCAGAACCGGAGCTATTGGGTACTACATCCTAAAAGTAGATACGGCGCCGACTAATGGCATGCGCTCAATTATTGCCCTTAGTACATTATTCCTGCAGGGGAGAGGATTTAGCAGTGTGACCCTGCACAGTCAAGGTGCCCACAATACAGCTGTCAAACAATTCTCATCCCTCTACCCAACTATTTGTGACAAAGTACAGTATATTTGTTATAGTATCCTTGATGTGTGCTAATGAGCTAATGCGTGCTAATGAGCCTGGCACACAATAGAGCCCCAACCTCAACTGAACTGCAACTTGCCTTCGTGCCATTGGCCACTTCTCAGCACTGCAGTGGCTGGGGACTGCTTTAGCTAGTTTCCTAAGGATAGGGAAACATGTGTCAGATCTGTCAGCCACTGGGAAAGTGAGGAATAGTCCCTTCACATCTGCTGAAAGATAGGTAATGTGCCATCATTTCCTGTCTGCAGACGTCTCGTATTTCGCTTATCAGACAAAAACAAAAGAAAAATAAAAACAAAAACATTGTAGCATCTTAAAAACTAACTGCTATATTTTAATGTGAGCTTTCATTGACAAGTCCTCTTCATTAGTACAGTACTTGCCCAGGAAGGGAGAGCTAAGTTCTGTGAAAACTGTGTCTGCATGGATATGTCCTTTCAGGTCCAAAAACGGGGGATCTGGTGAATTAACGCTACTGTAAGCCACATTGCATCCTTTTAGGAGAAAGGCAGGATACAGTATAAATATTTAGAATTAATAATAAGTTGAATTGATTCAAATGGGCCCACTGCAATTGACTTTAGCGAGTCTCGTCTAGAGGAGGCCTGTCAGAAGAAATTGAACTTATTGAGGAGATCACTTACCACTTCGCTTCTGATTCAATGGACCTAATTTAGTGTGAATTCCAATGCTAAACAACAGGATTTCTGCTGCTATGTCATTAATAGTAATAAATGTATACTCTAAAGTTGATTCTGACATATGGAGTCTCTTTCCAGGAATTTCTAGGTAGAGAATACACAAAGAGGTTTACTATTCCCTTCTTCTTGGGGGCATTCTGGGTATGAGCAGCTTGCCCATGACTACATAGGCTAGGTTGGCGTTAGCGAACCTATGTCAGGGGTGCCAAAGGTGGCACAAGGAGCCCTTTCTGTGGGAACCAGACATCACCCCTTCACAGCCACCTGTATACAGGTTAATTTGCTATATTGACACTTTGTGGGAAATTAGTGGGTTTTGAATCACAGTTTGGGCACTTGGTTTCTAAAAGGTTTGCCATCACTGGGTTAGGGTTCTAGTCAGGTACCTAAACCACTGAGCTATCCAGCTAGCTACACTGGATCATTAATAATATAATTTTTCATAATTGTCCTATTTGTCTGAGTTTTAAACCAGTTAAAGGTTTAAAAGGCCATTTTGAATGGGGCATATAAATATAAGATTATTTTGGATTTTTAAACCAAATTTGACTGATTAAAATATGAGTAATTATTGATAAGATCTTGCAATTCAACAGGGTAGTATTTTATAATTGAGATAATTGCTTGTATGCATAAAGCAAGTTCTCCCTGTCTGTAGGAGACTAGAATATTAATTCTTGTATAGAAATATTTTATATTCTGTTGCAAACCTTCCCCCAAGAAGTAATCAAGGAATAAATTTGATGTAGAGGTTTTCCTGAAAAATTACGTAGCATCATAATCTTTTGAAATGATGTCATTCATCTGAATAGTAATATGTCATTCTTGAATAAAAACTTTATAAAGTTAAATAGCTCTGTGAAAACAAAATGTAACTGTTGATAATTGCCTTTTTCTTTGAAATTAACAATTTATAACATCAAAACATTTTCAGTGAGATATGTAATAGGTCATTTGCAGCTGCAGGCATTTTCTTTCCCTTCAGGATATACTTGTTTAGTTTTTCGTCCTTTCTGCCTGTGGCACTGTACAGTGAGATTCAGACATGTTCTTTCCCTCCAAGGAATCTCTAGAGCTGAAGATAACTTACCCAAAATTAATAAATAGTATTGCCTTTTCATTATCACTCTTCTAGTACAAGTTGCTATCTGTTTTCTATATTTAAAAATGTTTTTTAAGATTCATTTATTACTAAAAAGCAGTGATTCTACTTTTAAAATATGTATACAGTATGGCAGAGAGAAAAAATACACACTGTGAGATATACAGGAAAAATATCCACTGTGAGATACAGGAAGCTGGACTAGATGGGCCTTTGGCCTGATCCAGCATGGCTCTTCTTATGTTCTTATGTTAAAGACCAAGGGAGGGTGCAATTCTCTGCCAACAGGATATCCATTGCTAAAGTGTTGCAAATCGATGGTTACCCCATTTTTGCTTAAAAACTTCAAATTAAGAAAAACCCACCAGTTTTTGAACAACTCTTAATCTTAGAAACTTCTACCTAATGCTTAGCTAAAATCTCATTTTTTACAATATGAGTCCACTCTTGTCTGTAGTATTGAAGATGGCCATCATATTATTTCTGAATAATCTTTTCCCATGCTAAGGATAACTTACTCTATTCTTAGATAATGGTTTCCATTCACTTTACTAACTTGTCACTCTCATTTGGACCTGTTGAATTTGTTGGCATCCTTTTTTTTAATCGAGATGCCTAGAACAAAATACAGTATTCTGCATTAGATCTGACCAAAGCAGAATAGAGAGATGCTATTAATTCCATTATCTACGGTATGTGTAGGCTGCATACTGTAATTAAAACTGTAAACTGCCCAGAGACTACTTGAGGTGGTATGAGACGGAATATAAGCAGGACACTTTGTTTTGCTTTATATACCGTATTTTTCGGACCATAAGACGCACCAGACCATAAGACGCACCTGGTTTTTGGAGGTGGACTGGACCCCCCAAAAGCAGTCCCGCTAAAAATCGCAGATCGCCCCTCGGCCTGCTCCATCTGCTTTCAAGAGCAACTGCAAAAACCCCACCACCGCCATCGCCGCTGCATCCACGGCTTCCATTTTCTGCAGCTTCGTCTCCCTGTCTCTCCCTTGTAATTAAAACATGCCCTGCAAAGGAATGGCTTTTCACTCTCCTCCTTTTACCCCCCGACTCTGTCACAGGCTGCCCGGGCTCAACGCCCCCGCTGGCCCTGGGGGGAGGGCCGGTGCCGCTCCCCCCCAGTCCGCCGACCCCTCGGATCCATCGCCTAGCGGCCGGGGCGGGCCGGGACGGAGCCGCGGCAGCGCGGCCAGGCTCCCCTGACCATCAGCTGTTCTGCGCGGTAGCGCAGCAGCAGAGGCCGGGAGCCGGGGGGTTGGGGACCACCGCTGTAGTGGACCCGCTGCCACTCTGCCACTCGGACCATAAGACGCATTCGGACCATAAGACGCAGGCACTTTTCCTCCCACTTTTTGGTGAAGAAAAAGTGCGTCTTATGGTCCGAAAAATACGGTATATGAATCTGTTTAGACATCTACTGTACATGATTTTGTAGAACCAGTGTGATATACTGAATTGAGTTTTGGACTAGGACTTAAGAGACTACAATTCATATACATGTTAAGCCATGGAAAAACACAAGCATTCCTTAAGCATCTTTCATACCTTGAAACCCATATTATGGTCACAAAAAGCCAGCTGAAACAGGATGGCACTTAACACAAATTGGCTGGAATCCTATTGGTGCTTTTGTAAGGTTAATATATTTTGTATTCTCGAAGGCTTTCAAGGCCGGGATCTGATAGTTGTGAGTTTTTCAGGCTGTTTGGATGTGTTCTGGAAGTTTTGCCAGACTCTGTGGCTGGCATCTTCAGAGAGCAAGTTGCTCAGGGAACTAGGAGTTCTCTCTGTGGTGTGGGGAATAGAGTGAGAGAGACTGGGCTTCTATAAAGTTGTGGGAAAGAGGAAACTTGTCCTATGCAGAAGAATAGGTGTTAGGCATTGTATTGTGATGAAGGGATTAAGAAGTTTCACTGCAATTAGGGGTGGTAGCGATCCTTGTGTTTGGTTGATGAGTGTTGTTAACTGTTCTACTGTGTAAACTGATCACTGTTGCTTGTGGCTGGGTGGGAATCATTGAGCTTTGACCTTTTGCAGACTGTAGTTTTCAGTACTAGAAGCCAGACTTTGTTGATTTTTAGACTTTCTCCTTTTTGTTGAAACTGTGCTTATGTTTGTGGATTTCAGTGGCTTCCCTGTGTAGTATGACATAGTGATTGGTAGTGTTATCCAATACCTCTGTGTCCTGGAAGAGGATTTCATGTCCAGTTTATTTCAGGGTGTGTTCAGCTACTTCTGATTTTTCTGGTTGTTTTAGTCTTCAGTGTCTTTCATGTTCTTTGATTCTGGTCTGGATGCTGCGCTTTATGGTCCCAGTATATACCTGGCCACAACTACAAAATATGTTTATATATTTTGTTGTCTCTAATTGTGACTAAGGGATGACATGACAGGGAGTTTCCTGTTTGTGCAGTTAAGTGTGTGACAACCATGTGATGAGGATGTATCCAGCATCTCATCAATTAGCCACAGTTGGTTATGGTAATTTACACACAACTGATATCATTAGGATTTTAGCCATTACTTCCCTTGCAGCTTCTTTTTCTACTGCTTCACACTATTGGCTCATATTTACATCATGGTCTGCTAATACCTTTTTGTGACATTCTCTTTTAACATAATATACCAAGCCAGATGTGATACATGATGCTTTTTTCTGCTTGTTTTCCTTTCCTAAAAGCAGAACTTTGTTTTTTCTCTATTGATACTTATTTTGCCCATCCTACCCTGGTTTTGGCTCCAGAACTTCTCTGCTCTGGGCCTCAACTAAGAAACTACCTGGCATTTTTTTCATCTTCCCAAGAACTTTACATCTAAGAACTTACTCCTGCCAATTCCATCTTTTCCCATGCTTGAACTTTGGGTACAGTTCTGAGGAAGAGGGTGTTGCCATAAAAATATTAGCAACTTTTCTATTATTTTACTAGTAGCCTAAAGGTATCATCTGGTCTAATTTTGTATTTTCATAAAGAAATTGCTCAATGTGGGACTGTGGACAGAACCCTACCTACTATAGGAGGCCCATGTGTTTTAGGAACCAGTATTCATAGTTTCAGTTGTCTGCGTTGCTGCTGCAACCCAGCTCGCGCACACACACACCTACCCCACATACCATGAACTGTTTCCCCTTTGAGTATTTCTAACAATGGGTTTTCACCCAATATTTCTTTACACTTGTTGGAATTAGCTTTCTTAAAATCTAGAATGCGGTCTTACTACCATCATACAGCCATCATTTTACCATTTCCTTGATATAATTCTCAAGAGAACATAGTAATTTCCTTCTGAGGTTCCTAGCATTTTCCAGATGCTTATTAATATTTGCACATTGGACAGCTGATCCTCTTGTCACCTCATGTTGTCTCATTACTACTGCATATCTCCTTTTTGAAAGTTTGCGTATCAGATTTAGTAAGACATCATCCAAGTGTCCATTCTTATTGAAAAATATTTAGCAGATTCCTCCATGTCCTTATTGTTTCTCTCAACATTGAATTTTACCTTAAAGCATTTTTCCCAGTCTTCCATAGCCCAGTGCTTTGGATCTCTGTTTAGCTGTAGAATCCTTTTCTATATAATGTTACTCTTCTGTTCTTTTATTCTCTGATCTTTTTCAGTACAGTTAATTAAACTCTTTGGTCATTTCAGTTCTGTAATAGGTCACATCCCACCAATTTTTACTAATGCCTTTCGAATTGTACATGCCTTCCTGTGTTGAGAGTTTTGATTTATCTTACTTGTTTATCGTATTTGGGACTCTGAGAGATCCGAAATAATGGAGCAGCTGTTTCCTGATTGTTTTTTCCTATCCATTGGTAAAAATCCTGATTCCCATACTATGTAAAAGTTAGTAGTGTTTTCCTTCACTTTCAGTGAGGTAGATCTCTATGTTTTGCTTCTCCGTCTTGCTTCATATCCATTATACCACTCTTCCAGTTTCTGGCATATTTCTGGCACTCTTTGAGCAGTACTTGGTATCCCTGTGTCCTGCAGAACACAGCCTGCCTATATGGCAGAGTTTAGTTTAAAACCTTTCTTCTTTTCCTTCCCAAGTTTTAATTAAAATAAAAATTGCAAGTTTACGAAGTACATTAGAGTATAGGGATGGGCAATTCCTAATGACCCATGCAAGCCCAGGTGGTGTTCCAAAGCCTCTGACACACACGCAGCCAATGTCTTACCTTTCTTTGTGCCTGCACAGAGCTGAGCTCAACCAAGGAATCAGGCTGCGACCCAATCAGCCAGGGAGGTGGGATGATGCCTGTCCCTGCACAGGTCCTGATTGTCGAGCACCACAGAGGGGCAAAGGTGATATTGCAGCCTGATTTCTGGTTGGAGTTTAACCCCACGTGAGCCCAGAGAAAGGTAAGACAATTGGCTGAGTGTGTGTCAGTGGCTTTGGAACACCACCTGGGCTCATGCAGGTCATTTCGGAATCTACTGGTTCCAAAATGAATTGCCCATCCCTAGGAGAGGAGAAAAATAAGCTGCAATATAGACACTATGACTATTAAATAATAAAACATAATTGAACTCTAAAATTTTACAATACAGAAAAATAAAGCTTATTATTTTACATAGCCTATCCCTGGTACCAAATTTTATTTTACTAGCAAAAATTCTGATAAGCATTCAGATGTGTTGCAGATGTTTTTACCCACATATTGACATTCTCATCAGTAAACTGAATAAAGGTGAGCTAGGTATTAATAAATGTATTATTATATATTTGGTTATAACATACAAATTTATCACCACTGTGGAAATCTTTGGTGTCATGAAATTGGATTGCTGTTATATTGACCAGCAGGCATGGCTATGGACCAAACAAATGCAGAAGATGTAAGATAAGAAGAAAAATAGCACAAAGATAAGACCAGTTAATATTGACAGAACTGTGTGACTGCCAGAGTTCCCTCTAAGGTGTGCACACACACAAGTGCACATGCCTCCATCCCCTCTGCGTAGGGCTTTCCCACCCACCCACACCCATCACCATTTTTGTAATAGTTGCGATTGAACCCACATGGGGAAGGAGTTTTGTGCATTTGTATCTTACGCAAACTTTTCGTATTGGATAACTGAAGACATAAGTCAGCTAGAAAAAGATTAAATAATCATACAGCTATCATACAACCCTGATGCACACATTTAGCTATTGGAATCCTATCTGAAAGGGTGCCACTATGACTAGTCTGTACCCGGCAAGAGTTATAGGAGTGAAGTTTTCTAATAAAAAAGAACAAATGAGGATCAATTCCCCAGGAAGCTATTTGTTCCATAAAAGTTCTCTGTTGATTGTGTCAAAGGCACCCCGCATATCAATGAAGACTGCATAGAGTTTGCCATTAAAGTGAACTGTGTATTTTTTGGCAAGAAAGGATAATAGGAGTGCATTATCTATGGTCGAGGATCCCGGATGGAAACCAATTTGTTCATTACTGGGAAGACACTTTTCCTGGGCCCAGTCTGTTAGAGGTTTTAATAGGTGCCTGGCATAAAGTTTCCCTATTGTAGAGAGCAGACTAATTGGTCTGTAATTAGGTGGGAAAGAAGGATCATCTTTTTTAAAAATTGGGACTAGAATTGAGGATAGCCAAGAGTCGAGTAATGTCCTAGTTTGATCAATCAAAGTGAATAGATTAGTGGAGGGATCTGCCCACCAACTAGGATCATTAATTAAAAGTTCACATAGGATCCCGTCAAGTCCTGGAGCTTTCCCAGGTTTCAAGCAACTTATTAATTCTAGTATTTTATATTCTAGTACTGGGGGGGGGCAGGAAGGGAGGTCAGAGGTCAAATGAGTGGATGTAAAATCCAAATCTGAAGCAGCAAATTTTTTGGTATAGTGTTTTATCCAGGGAGAAGGAGAAATAGGAGGGAGTCGGTTGGAGAGGACAGTGGGTTAGAACAGGAAACCAATTGCCAAAATAATCTGTTCTTAGAAGAAATGGCTTCAAGCAGTCTGGACCATTCATTCAGAGCAAAATTATGTCGCTTCTCTTCCAGAAATAACTGGCAGGTCTTTTTAGTTGTAAAGTAAAGGGCCAGTAGCTCAGGAGAAGGTTGGTCCAGACAAGATGGAATAATTGTTTCACCTTATGTTTCGCAATCCAGCATTCCGTATCAAACTAGGAGGCTGGACCATTGTTACCTGTAGAGGGATGGGTGGAGCTGAGCATCTGGGTTAAACTTTGGGTCATCAAGGAATATGCTTGAATAGCAGCTTCAGAAGAATTAGTCAATTGGATAGTTAGATACTGCTGCTTGGTTTCTGGTAATCCCTAGTATCAGTTTCCAAAGGGGAGTTCAGTATTGACACCTGCACTGGAAGATGATCACTATCAGTATGGGGGCTAATCACAAAATCAGATATCTTTATGAGGCGGTCAGAAGAAATTAGAATATAATCAACCACATTCAACCCCAGAGGAGAAAAAAAGGTGAAGTCACCCGATGTAGCTCTCCCAGGGGAACCATTTAGAATATAAAGGTCATAACTAAAACATAGATCAACCATTGAAGAAGCATTCTCGTTGGACTTCCTAGCACCCAGTAAAGTGGAAGGGATCTTCTCCATGTCCCAATTCATATATTTTGCGAGAGATTGGTTGTTCACTCCTAATCTTGAATTAAGGTCTCCAGCAGTGAGGAGGGAAATAGAGGGATATGACACCAGTACTTGTTCGACAGTGCTCTTCACTTCCATCCAGTGTTCTATGGAAGAAGAACCAAGCAGAGGGATATACACATTCAGCATAAGGATATGAGATTCACTGTTTTTAAATGCAAAGTCTTGAACATAGAGGGAGTGCATAGTGAGAGGAGACACAACAAAAGAAGGGGGAAGCTTCACCAGGCAACATAAACCTGATTGGTAGTTTTAAAAGCAGGCAGTTGATAGGAAAGAAAACCAGCAATACTAGGTTTCTTTAAAGACCAGGTTTCCGGCAGGAAAATAATATCATATCTGGACAGGAAGTCTATAAAATCAAGATCATGCTTTTTCTTCTCCCAACCTGCTATGTTCCATTAGATCAGTTTTATAGTGGATTGGGAGATGTGAGGGGTGGGGGTAGAGGCAGGGAGTCAATCAGAGGCTACAGTAGTATCGATATGATGTGAGCTCTCAGAGAAAACACTGCCTTTGATGGGTGCAGTCCCAACTGCAGGATTAAGGTCTAGTGCGGTCCTCTTTAAGGTCTTAATAGAATAAAGTATTAAATGAATTTTGAGATGTCAGATTAAATAATAAAGTGTAAAGATCATTTCAGGCTTTTTGTGAAGAAGCAGACCAAATTAGAATTCTTCTCACAGTTTGTCTTGGAGCCTACTTCACCATAGTGATCAAATGAAAAATTCATCAATTAATCCTCTGACAATAATGATATATACAAAAAAATCAATCTAGAATTGATTTTATGAGTCAAAACATAAAAACTGGGCTCTGAACTGCACATAATGTGAAATTTCTCTTCATTTCAACTTTATTATTGTATATAAAACCTTGATTGTTTGTATAATTATTTGTTCTTAGCCATCTGCACAAGTGTGGTTGCTTACAGAAAATGGTATATCTTCTATGGAGCTGTGTTGAAGTGCAACTTCTGTTAAGTTAATAAAGTTGTTAAATAACTAGTAAACACATGGTTGGTAGGAGGTCCTTTCAATGGAGCTAGGGATTATCTGAAGCCTAAGAATAGCCCATCTAGTAGACAGTGGTGAATATCAGGGTCAGTGAAAGGTGAGGAATGACATTAAAATTAAAATTAAAAAACAGCATATGACTAATAGTTTTGTGTGTAGATTTCAGTGAGGATTTTTTCAGGGGAAGGGAGTTTTTATAAGAATCCATTGGGACAATTAAAAAACAGTTACTGTGCAATTTCAAACTTTCTATATATGCTAAGTACTGTAGTATGAATTAAAATTAAACAGCAGTGTTTAAAAGTGGTACCTTTACGTCTTTATAGATATAAATTAAAATTTATTGTCATCATATTGCAATAAATGTTACACAATGCCAAAATGTCTTTTATGTGAAAAGCAAGCATGTGACTACACAGGGTGGTTGATGTGGATTGATTCAGAGTGTTCTATCCCAGGCTGCCCACAGATTCTCTTACAGAAAAAAACTTTTTTCTTCACATGGGGAAAGATCAATTTTCCTCAGAGACCTATGTTGTAAGAGTTCACACCACACCTATAATCATAATAGTTATCAGCTGGAGAAAATACTCAATGAAAGGGGAAATGTCAACCATCCAGGACTTGATCCTGGATGAGCATGCTAACATGCCTGTATTATGAAAAGATGGATGGAGGAAGCTGGGGGGAACTAGCCTTTCTCAGCTTTGCTCACCTTCATTCTCTGCAGCAGCAGACCAGGCCTTGTGGGTGGGGAGGTGGGGTTGCTGTAATCGATTGTGCAAATAAGAGAACATTCTGTAGTTCTCTTGCTGTGGTCAGATCACTTCCTGGTGAGGTTTTGATTCACTGGAACTCACAACCTCTGCAGGGGTGGATAATCTATTACACTGGTCAAGTTCAGGATACTGATATATATCCAACTGGTTTTCTGATGGCTCCTGTGGAGTTCCTGTTGCCTTGGTCCTGATTCATTTCTGAAATAGAGAAATGGACAAGGTTGTGGACGTAATCACTTCTAAACATTACCTTCCACAGAGTAGATCCAAATGAGCCCCCTGGCTTACTGTGGAGTTTGCAATGATGAATCTGAAAGTTGAGTCATGGCAATTGAATTTATTTTCTTGTGAGATCAAAAAGTTTCACTGCTCATCCAACCAGCTTCATCGGTCTGAGAAAAGTTGGTAGCAAGACCTCTCCTGTGGAGAGTTCTACATTGGAGAAACCAAACAGCCACTAAACAGGAGGATGGTCCAGTACAGAAGGGGCAACAGCGCAAGACCAGAATCAGTGGGGTACCTTCATTTGGAGGACAAAGGATATTTGTTCAAAGACGAGGCTGTACACATATTAGACAAAGAAGATAGGTGGGAAGCCATTCATGTGTGTATTGAAAATCCCTCTTTCAACAGAGGTGGGCAATTTAAGCACAGTCTGTCTGCCACTTACCCTGCTGCCCTTTCATCGATCCCCAGTTGAATCAGAAGCCCTTCACACTTCCATCAGGAAGGTCAAGGCTAACAACCCATACTTAATGGGTGTTGGAAAGGGTTGCATAGGTGGGATTTTCATGCATCCAAGGCTATTGTGCACCTAACAAATCTATTCAGACCACTGTCCACCTAGCAAGCCTATTCAGACCAGAAGTGGTATGAAAGCAAGGTGAACTATAAATTGGAAGCCTTTTCCTCACACTGACGAAGCTCATAGGATGAGCAGTGAAACATTTTGATCACTCAAGAAAAGAAGTCCAGTTGCCATGACTCAGCTTTCAGATAACCTCATCTGGATGCCTGAGCATCTTCAGAGACATACTGCAGTGATTAAGTGAGTGTGAGGGAGACTAGAATGACGATGGCAGAAAACTCAAGAGTGAATCCAACCAAAAACAAAGAAAGGATTCTTCTCTGCTACCATTGTGTCTGCACAGAGTCATCCTGCAGAGTTGTTTCAAGTAGTCAGGAGCTTAAGGCATGCCCTAACAAAAGAACAAGATGCTGACCATTCAGCAACCTGCTGTGAGGAGTTTGCACAACACTTTGCTGGTGGTTTCATTTGGATCCTCTCTGACTTGGATGCTGTAATCAACATAGGTCCTATGGATGTAATCTTGGTCCTGCCTATCCTGTTATAATGGTTACATTTTTATTAATGCAATCTGAAGGTGTGACAAGATTCTTGGAGGAATAAGAGCTGCTATATGTCTGCCTATAAAATCAGCAAGAGGTGGAATATCCAAGTGGGTACAAATGTAGGACTAGGGTACAGGTGATAACTTTATAGGCCACGAATAAAAATAAACCAATCATTGCAAGCTTTTGTGGGCAATATCCACTTCTTCAAAGCAATTACCAAAAGTCAAAACTTGTCAAGATGTGGTTTGCCTGGAGATTAATCTTCTATGTAAAGTTCTTGGCAAGATGATTTTTGACAGACATGTCTGTCTTGGATAAAGCAGGAAGCAGCAGGGCTGTGGCAAAGGATTGGGTTTTACATCCCAGTCCTTCAAACAAAGGAGCATAGGTACTAGGTCATGCACATCTTGGGAGTTATGACTCTCTTCTTGAAGAAGTGTAAGATTCCAGGATGTTTAAAAGAGACAGAAATAAAATAATTATTGAAAAAGTTGTCCTTGAGTAAAGTAGCTGTCCTACTTTACTGGACAATGATTGGTCAGTCTCAAATATTAAAATTTTGTGCAGGGTACTGACGTATGTGGTTGTTTCTTGGCTCCAAGAATTCCTAGATGAAGCAGATTATCTAAACTGATTTCCATCTGGTGTTGGGTTCTGGAACTCTGAGTTATGAACCCCCAAAGATTCCCCCCAGGAAAGTGCCCCTCCAAGCATCTAGAGACACCAAAAGCACAGAGAAGCTTTTCACAAATCCCTGCTCCAGTCCCTCAAAGTTTGGTGAAGACTGACTTTCAGACATCTGAGTTATACCGTACACCCAGGAAGTGCCCCCTTCTGGAAAGGGTCCTTTAGCAACTGGCTTGTGGAAACCCAATCTTCACCAAACCTGTAGGGGGTTGTAGAAGAGATTCAGAGAAAAGAAGAAAATGGGAGTGTTGTAAATAAAATTGAGTGCAGCCAAGGATGATGATGGGTATTTTAAATTCTGCAGTTCATAATTTCTCCTCTAAACTTCTAAAGGACCTAAAATATTATTGTTAAATACCATAGTGATTGAAAAGTTAAATGCATAAATGTTAAAATTAATGCTGAAAAACATTTGCAATAACTGAATTGTGCAAAGTTTTTGTGGAGTAAGCATTAATTTGTAGGGAAATGAAGTTGTAATTTTATTCTTTTTAAAAAGTTCTTAAGTTTACAAATTATATTGCCTGAGAAGTGTAATATGGGCTTCTGTTACTCTTCATTAGCTGCCACCACTCATTGACTTCCCTATGCCTGTCTTGAGAGGGGCAATGAGGCCCCTCTGGCTGACTTCTGGGGTCTGGAGATGAAAACCCCTAACTTTAGGTTTCTCCTGGAGAGTTGGTACCTGCACACTTTTTGACTTTTTGGGGATGAGGTTCAGTTACCAATGTGCAGCCTGACCTCCTGCCTTTTACAAGTAATTCTGGATCTGTCTGAGGATCCCTTCCCACTGCTGCCTCCCTTAATCTCCAAGGTCTCTCTCTGCCTGTGGACAATCTGCAGCAAGAGCCTCCTGGCCTCTCTGAGGGTTGCAGGGCAACTCCCCCCACCTCAGGTTGGCTGGAGCATTTATCTTCTGGCTCCACCCCCTGGGTTTCCCACACTTTTGGGCCATAGAGGCATCCGTGATTTATAGGCCTACCCTGGAGTTTTGTCTTACTTTCCAGGGTGGGTGGCCATTTAAACTAAACTAAACAACCTAAACTTAAAGCAACCACAAGATAGAGTCTATTCTGTCACATCTAAGAAGCCAACCCTATAGCATAACATCATTTTCCAATCTAAACATTTTCAAAAATTTATAAGCTGCCAAAATTGCCAAAAGAATTCAAAATATTTTTCTCTAAGACACATGCAGTTAGGACATGCAGAAAATGATGAAAAAATATCAGTTAATAATTAACTATAATTTCTCTTGTAATAATTCCAGCAGCAGCAAACACCAGGCTCCCATCCAACAACCAGTACTAGCCATTTAAAAGAGCCAACTGCCAAAAAAGAGTCAACTGCCCTCTCATAGTTGCTGAGCCATAGTTGCCCTGCCTTCACATGAAGACTTGGGTTTGCAACTTTGGGACGGGGAGATTACCTGCATTTTTTGGGGGGGGGGCTGTGGAAGCTTCAGCTTACCCAGCATATACATAAATCCGACCCTGTTTATAGTTGTGGTGTCTCTGAGTGTCTTGGGGGCCATTTTATTGGCAGACAAATAAATCAATGAATCAGGAATGGCCAAAATTAATTGATTTGTATTCTTGGGGGTAATTAGTTTTCACAGATATGAATTGACAAATTAACATTTTTTAAATGAATTTGCAGTTTGCTAAGTTTTTATCCAACAAAACAACCAATGCTTCCTCTAAGCTATGTGCCCATTCAGCCCTGCATCTGTCCCATGCAGCCAAAACAATGTTCCCACCCATTTGCTTTCTGTCTGGCACAAGCAGAATTAGAGGGAAAGTTATACACAACCATTATAGAATGCTAGGACCCCTGTTGGCAAATTAAAATACATGGAATTCTTAGGGGGAATGGCCAGACAATTATATTGTATAGTTACTAGTAAATTACAACAATTTCAGATATCCCAACTATGACAAAAATAAATTCCAGTGTAGTAACACTCTGAACTGTATTATTATTATTCAGAATTATACAAGTGAAGCTGAGGGTGATTGTCTAATATAAAATAACCCAGTTGCCTGATATAAAACTGTATTTAAGGATCAGTAACAAAAGTTTTCAAGTATTTGAGAACAAAATGTGTTTTTCTTGAACATGATGAAAGTGAAAATATGTAGCTTCTAAACTGAATGACTGAACTTTGTTGCTTCTGTTTCAAATGTAGAAAGTATTTTACAGTTAATTGCTGAAAAACTATTCTCAGAACTGTTGATAGTAGTGATACTGCCAAGATTATTTAAAAGTTCTTTCTATGGTTATGTATATATGAGGTTGTTTTTAATTAATTCTAGAATTTCTCATGGATCTGTTGTTTTTGGAGGTGAAGAGAGCTTTGCGATACTACAGGTTGTTCTATGCTGTGCGTTGTCAGCCTATTTCACTGTAAATTGCATATACAGTATATAAGCTACACTATGTGATTAGATCACAACAACAATATTGCACATCTGTAAAGGTTTCCTATTGAAATGGCTTCCCACATGCAAGGGTGTCAGATAATGATGAGATTTTGCCAGTCTCTTCAGTCAGTATCGAAAACATACAAAAAGCTGAATTAAGTTGAGTAGAGGGAGGAGGAAAATAGGTGAAACATGAATGCAAAAATGCAAAAATACTATATTATCACATTAGATACAATATTTCCCCACTTGTCTCAGGGGTTATGTTCCTGACCTGAAGCGCGATAATAGAAAATCCATGTTATGTGGATGCCTTTATCTCCGGGTCAGGTCAGGACCGAGGGGGGGTTGTTTGGGGCCTCCTGCACTTACCCCAGGCCTGGCGCTGCCCTAACCAGGCCTCCAGCGGGCTTCCCAGGCCTGTTACAGGCCCCAGAAATGGCTTCTGGTGAACTGGTAGTTACTTCTGGGGTCTGTAACAAGCTCGGGAACCCTGTTGGAGGCCTCAGAAGTGGATTCTGGCAAATTGGAGGTGACTTCCACAAAACCAGAAGTGACTTCAGTGCTGCTTGAAGCCACTTCTGGGGCCTGTAACAGGCCCGGGAAGCCCATTGGATGCCTGTTTGGGGCAGCACCAGGCCTAGGGTAAGTACAGGAGGCACCATACAGGCCGACACAGCTTGCCTCAGGCCCAGCGCTGCCTGCCCATGCCTTCATATGCTGCGGTCCCACAATATACAGGGACTACAGTATATGAACCGCAATATGGCAGGGGAGTACTATATCTGAAAATGTGCAAGAGAAACCTTTCCCTATTAACTCTATTGTTAATTCACACTGCTGAATAATTTTATCTAGTGGGTACCAAACCCTTTCCTGTCTTATCAAACCCTCCTGACAAAATAGATATATTGATACTTCTGTGCAATCAACAGTTGTTCATCAGCTGTTGACAAGGTTGATGATCAAGAGTTCTACAATATTCAAAAATCAGGTTGAGCCTTGCCAAACAATTTGAGGCATGATTAACAAACTTGTGTTTTCATTTCTTCGTGTAGGCCCTACATGCGTATACTAGTGGACACATATAAGTTCATTCCGTAATACTATATAAGAGAAATCTTCTCAACAGCTTGCATCTGAAATCTCATTCACTGGATATTTATTGGCTTGTTAATTATTTAACAATTTTTATGAATTGTTTGGAGAGCTTTTAAAGTGGAATCAAGCGAGATGCTCAATACCTTCAGGTGAAAAGCCTTTTGTTTCCATTTTTAATTTTCCTTTATTTGGCACTAAGATTCAGAATTTCTGCAAATTTATTCTATTATATACCTTGCATTGAGTTCATTTTACTTGTTTAGGTGTCTGCAGTGCCCTTCTCATCAGCAGAAATAATGAATAAAAATGAGAATCCTTGGGATATTATGTTTGTGCTGTTATCTTCTGTATATGGTTTGTGGTATGCAATGGGCAATGTTTCTTCTTGTGGAAGTCATAGTTATCTGTTTTGAGATAATTTCAAGAAGTTAATGAGAAATAAGCATCAAGGCTTACAGAACATATATCTTTCTCTTTGATAGTTTTTGCAGTATTTCGCTTAAATACTTAATGACAGCTAGAATTGACTTGGTTTTGGTGAGGAGATATGTCATTTAGTGCCAGAGCCCTATTGTTTGTTATTGCCAGTATAAGTACAGTTTAATGTGGTGCCACTGGAATGTGTGGTGATAGAAGACAACAGATTCCCTTGATAAGTTTGCAATGTAAGGTTTAGCCAGCAAAACAAGGAAGAAGAATGTACTGGAGACAAGGGTAAACAGGAAAATAATTTGCTTAGATAATGGTTGAGTACAGTAGGGCATGAGATCAAGTTGTAGGACATGTACCAAATATTTCGTGGAAAATGTGAGTTTTGTGGAGGAATTAGAAGGAAACAGTAGATGTGGCATCATTTAAGTATATTAAATATATTATTTGTTTATTTGTTTATTTATTTACCAGATTTTTTAGCCGCCCCACTACCAAGAGGTCCTTAGTCCTGCTCATTCATTTAATAAAGCTGCCACTTGTACTGCTGGGAGCCAATTCTTGAAAGAACC
>JAHTLZ010000240.1:22462358-22477358 GCA_023846285.1 Phrynocephalus versicolor | reverse complement strand
AAACTTTAAAGGGAACACAGTGCCCCTAGCTGGAAGTATAATGTCTGACTCAGTCAAAAGACTTTATGTAAGAATTAAAGGTAGTAGAAGCATGAAAATTCATTAGTGTAGCCGTATTAGTATTAAGATGCGTGCATTTGTACATTCCCTTTAAGAGTAAGATAGGAGGGAATTACCATTTTTGCAAGTGAAGTGAGGTCGTTCTAAAATAAGAATGCATTTTCTATACACTGAGATGACTTCCTGTGTAAAAGTATATAAATTAAAAAGACAAAGGGCTTTAAACTGCCGCAACAATAAACCAGAAGATACGGGTCATGACTGAGGATGCTCAGGGATCCTCTAGGGACCATGGAATGTTGTGTCTCAGTTGGGGGGGGGGAGAATTGGCTAAATAAGAATTGGATCTTATTTCTTCTACCTAATAATAAACTCCCATGAGATCATGTGAAATAAATGTATCAGAATGCCTGAGTTAAATCCAAAGTTAATATAAGACATTTTAAAATGACTGTTCTGGCTCCAAAACAGGTCCACTGAAGAGTAAGAATGCACAGCATTGCAATTGTGGGATCTAGTTTGTCAGTTTGAAAAGAAAGATGGAAAAGTACATGTAAGACTGGAAAGAGAGAGAGAGAAAATTGCTCTTACAGCTTGTGGCATGAGAGTGCAGATAAGGCTGACTGAAATAGTCACCAGGAATTATAGATGTAGCAGGTCCCATTGGTAACATTAGCTGTCTGTAGCTTCCTTATTTATCTTTTGGTTGTGAAAGAAGCCCATGACAGTTGATATTGCAAAGGAAGCTACAGCAATTATAATGCTGACCTCCTCACCTATCATGTATACCAGTCGTCCCCAAACATTTTGGCACCGGAGTCCATTTTTCTCACTGCATGGGGCTTTTTCCTGGGCACGTGCACAACTCCCCTCTAAACTAGTTCCACCATGACCTAAACAAAAAGGGTTGTGTTGAGCGTGCAAGGGGAAAAAAACCTGTGAGGCGGGGGGCATACATGTGTGATGGCTCTATGGCCCAGTTCCTAACAGGCTACAGCCTGGTACTGGTCCATGGCCTAGGAGCTAAGGACCCCTGTATCCATTTCCTCCACTCTAATACATTCTGGAAATTTACCAGAAGCCTTCCAGAATGCCCCTTCTGCTGCTGTCACGTCCTTTTTGTCTTCCATTTTTTTCGTTCAGTAAACACAAAATAAGTAGGTGTATTCTTGTCCCAAAGGATATTTTGGTAGTATCAAGATGGAATTTTCACTTATTTGACTTAGGGTGGTTCCACATAACCTTTTCCCCCATTCCCTTATTTATGATTGTAATTTGGAGATATCCTGGTTCATTTATCCTCCCCACAGCTGTTGTGTATTTTGCCAGTCTGGCCCCTCTGATGGATGCCCGTATAGAGGCAATGGCCCATCTTCTCTAGCTGTATCCTCCAGGCACTGCCTCTGTGGTCACCTACTGGAGGGGACAGCTGTGGGGATGGTAATCGATATATGATTCTATGGAGCTTTTATAACACAAGTAACCAAAATAACAGGGATCTTGTAGGAGATTAACACATGTACAGTTAATCTTGTATAAACAATCTCCTGGATCAGCTATTTAAATGCTCTCTACATTCATCTTCCTTTCAGGCTTACCCAAAGACTACAGTAGATCCAAAATATGGTAGCCAAGAACGGTGGATGGTGTGAGCAAATTTGATAACATAACTCCACTTCTGTCTCATCTCCACAGGTTACTTGTTATGTCCTGGGTGGGGTTCAAGATGTTGATGCTTGCTTAAACAGCTCTCCACAATTTGGGATCATGTTACTTGTCAGAGTGTCTTTCCCCCAATATCATCTCCCCTCCCCACCAGATCTTCCCAGACTATATGTCGTCACTCCAACAGATACCTGCAGGTCATCTGTGTGACTCAGGGCCTTCTTCATGTTAGGGCTGACCTTGTGGAACTGGCTTCTGAAGGAGATATGCTTCCCTCCTGCTGACATTCAGGAGGCAACTTAAAACATGGCTTTTCATAGAGGCCTTCCATACAGACCCTACTTGACAGTATCCCTCTTGCCCGGCCATTATGGGAAGATTGCTTCTGTTGCTATCAGTTCTATTTGTTATTAGTCTAAATTGTTTTAATCTGTAACACTTTTATTTCTGTTTGTATATCTGTTTGCTTTTGTAGACAGCTGAGAATAGTGCTCCATCACTAACTAAATACACATGCTGTCTGCTTTGCAACAGAAACTAGAGAAGCGTCATTCTCTTCCCCCCGCTCAAAATCCGAGAATTCTCAAAGAATTTCCTAGGCAAAATTCTGGGAGTTGAAGGCCACAAAGATATCTGCAGACATCTTGATTTCATTCACCTGGAGCATTGGTTCTCAACCTGGAGATCGCAACCCCTTGAGGGGGGGTCACACAACCCTTTCACATTGGTCACTGCCATGGCAAGCGGTCAGACGCAGTCCCAACATAAAGGCACCCAGCGCTGCTGCCCCGGGGCCACGTGGGCCTGGCCACTGGCTGTCCCAACAAGCATGGGGAAGTGGAGGGCGACAGCGGATTCTGCACCTTTGCCCTGCCCACAGTGCAGGCATGGCAGTGCTGCTCCTTCCCAGGGTCCCCCGTGCGGCGGAGTGATCGCCTCTCACCTGGCCAACCACAGGCAGCTGGTACCCTGTTTCCCTGAAAATAAGACCTCCCCAAAAAATAAGCCCTAGCAGGATTTCTATGCATTTGTTAAATATAAGCCCTACCCTGATAATAAGACCTAGTGATGGATGTGGCTATGGTTGTGTGCAGGGCTGACATTCAAGTATATTATACTTAATAAGTAAGACATCCCCTGGAAATAAGCCCTAGTGTGTCTTCTTGAGAAAAAATAAATATAAGACAGTGTCTTATTTTCAGGGAAACACGGTACACGCTGGGCCACTTGGGTGGTGTGGGGGGTGCAGGAAAGGGTGCAGGTTGGGCTGAACACAGCACAGTCCACTTCTCGCAGCCCCAGTAGGGTAGGTAAACAAGCTCCATGGGCCCTTGGGAGCACACGCGGAGAAGCGAGTGGGGTGGTGGTGGCGGCGGCAGGTACACCTGACCCAAACTTAGCAGGCCAGGCAGAGAGGGCAGGCCTCCGTTAGGTGGCTAAGGCTGGGGAGGCGGGCAGGAGGGCAGCAATGTGTGGCGGGGCAGCCACGGTGCGTTTCGACCCCTCGTAACGGTTGTTGCTTAAAAGAAAATCTGGCGGGTGAGTCTGAGGGGTCGTGGCATTAGGAAGGTTGAGAACCACTGACCTAGACAATGGCTGAGGTTACATTCTGCAGTTATTTCTTGCTGCTGTGTTTCCTAAGAATGATAGTCTTATTGATAGAGGGTGCCTTCTGAAGACCCATGAAAAGTCGTATGAATTCAAGATAAGAAAGTATTCAAATTAGGGAGTTTCTGATTTTTACGTGAGTCATATAAGTCCTTTTAAATTATTTTCGATAGAATGTATCACCTTGTTGGATCATGAATGATCCACCAGTGTTTGAATTCATGCAACTCATCAAATCTTATTCTGTGATGGCTTTAGCCTCTTTCTTCTTAATAGATACTTAGCTATTTCCATGTTATCTCCTTAATAAAAACTAGCAGAGATGACTGCTTTTTTCTATTTTTCTCTCAATGTTATGCTCTCGATGTATGTATTGATGCCATAGTTCTGCTTCTTCATCCTGCTGTCTTCTGAGAGCTTGAGGTTTCCCCTTGTGTCTTTTATCCATGTGAACAATTTAGAGTGGCAATTATGGGATAAAAAATGTGGTTTTCTACCTTCCTTTGGGTAAGTCTAGCTTTTGGTGGCATGTGTCTGATCTTGAAAACATTTCCCTGGTGGAGAACCTTTGTCAGCACCCACCTGTAGAATGCAGGACCTGTCTCCTTAGGAGAGAGGCTTAAATAGCAACCCTTTTTGTAAGTAACTTGGCTGTATTATCATATTTTCAGTTGTTCAGTAAACACAGACATAATTTCCCCGAATTTACTTATTTACTACCCCATTAATGCAAGCATTGTACTGGGCAATTTATAAAGGATTAGTCATCCATCCTTCCTTCCTTCCTTCCTTCCTTCCTTCCTTCCTTCCTTCCTTCCTTCCTTCCTTCATATTTCTATACTGTCTCCTTAGTGCAAAGCAACAAACCATCAATATCCCACAGTAACAAAAATATTGTTCAAAGCAATATAGTGGTACTACAGACAATAATTTTAACTATAAATATGAGCAACCCTGTGAAAAATCTAGAATTAATTTTCAAGAAGATATTGACAGCGTCCTCAAGATTCAGTTATTAAAGACTACTTTAATTACCATCATTCTAATGTAAGAAGGAAAGGAGGCTAGTATATCTCTGTTGGCATCTAGAGACCAGATGCCACAATAGAAAAGGCATGATACCTCATATTCACTATTTTGGCCTCTCTTGGTGTACCTCATTTTAACAATGTGGATTGAGAGAAGTGGGTGTGAGCATATCTGTGCATTCTCACATTTTAAAAACCAGGGGAATTTCTCAGAGAGAACAAGAGTTTCTGTTTAAAGCCAGAGAATAGAAAATTCAATCTGCAGAGTGCATTCATCCCTTAGCTCAAAACACAGGCATGTTGAGGCACTCTTATTGTATACCCAGAACTATCTACTCCATTATGTGCAGTGAAGTTGAAGAGCTGAAATGGAGCATAGACTTTGATGGTGTTGATGTTTGTAAAAAGCAGATCTGCAGTGCAGTCTTATTTATAGATACACTTTTTAATAATCCAGTCTTGTTGATCTGTGTTGGGAGGAAAGGGAATCTTGCTGGTTTTAATATATTTAGGCCTAGAGATCTCTTTTAAAAAATAAGGAACCAAAGGAAGAAGATCTCATCTTGTATTTAGTTGGGATGAAAGTTGTAGTACAAGAAGGATGCCTCAGATGCACTCAGAGTAACAAGTAGACTATGCCCATTGAATCAACAGGAATTTGGTGAATCAGCTTCTCCATAAATTCTGCTTAGTGCAGGCATGTCCAAACTTCAGCCCTCCAGATGTTTTGGACCACAACTCCCAAGGTCCTTTGCCATTGGCAATCTAAGCTTAGAATTCTGGGAGTTGTGGTCCAAAACATCAGGAGGGCCAGAGTTTGGACATGCCTGACTTAGTGGGATAATTCTTGTTTTGATTTACTGTTCTAGGCAACATAATTTGAGTCATTGTGTTCATACTTGATTTATCTATCATCAGCATTTCTGTTTTTGGAATATAGATGTAACTTTTCCCTTGAAACTGAAGGTTTCTTTTTCTTTTGTATGTTTTTTCATAAGGTAATAGTTATCAGTATACACTTTCATGGGATTCTCACTGAACTTTCAATATCATGAAAGTTCAGGTAGAATCCCACGAAATTTGCATATTAATTAACATGTAATAGTTGTGTAATGTTATTCACATTACAAACATTTGTAAAAATTGTTAATTTGTGTAAAAAAAGTATGCTTTAAATCCAAAACTGAATCAAGCATGTTGAACGTCATGAGTTCTGTTGAGAAAACTCTTTGTACAACATGAATTCTACCAGATGATGCACACTGTTGAGCACATAGTTTTCTCCAACAGGATTGTAGCCAAGTGAATTGTGTGTACCTAACTCTGCTTTGACTTTAGGCCCCGTAGGTAATGGGTTTTAGTCATTTATGGTTGCTACTTCATAACATTCCAGTGGTACTGACTGTTCATGTCTTGCAAACATGAAGCAGAATTAATTTATATTGCTGATCCTCATCATATACTTGCATTTTTGCTGCTAAGTACATATTTGGGTTTCATCGCTATTTACTTTCCACACGAATAATGTGATGTTCCTAAACATTAAGGTGGTACATAACCTAGTGTGACTTCTATATTATAGTAATAATATACTTTCTGAACTTAATGCTTATTCAAAATCTATATCAGAAGTACTGTATATATATATATATTTGTCTTCTGTGTGCCTTCTGAATAGCCGTTTCAGTTGTACTGACTTTAAAACAATGAACAATTAAATATACTAGTTGTATATATTAAAAAGTTTTAATATTCATACTTCTACTCTGAAATTTGGAATAGAATAATAATTAAACAACAGTTAATTTCATTTATGGACATAAGCTTTATGCTGATACTCATTTTGCAAGATACATCTGATAGAATGCATGTTTCATGTATTTAAATAAATACATAAATATTTTCAAGCATCCCTAATGTTCAATAGTGTCCAAACTTAAATATAAAGAAAAATGAAAATTAATGAATGTGAACCTGAACATTTCAATAAATCTGAATTATCAGGAAAGGCATAAATATGTTTTTAGGTTTATACTTTCAGCAGTCTTGAAAAGTTAGCAGCGCAGCAGGTGATGGAGTGGATAAGTGTAAATGTTCTGAAATAAATAGCAGTTGGTGACCTAGAATGTCAGGGCTCTAGACAAGGGTGTATGTTTGTCAATACATCCTACATGTTTTACAGATTCCTCAGGGAATAGGGGAAGATACAATTTCACCTTTTCTCTGACAAAACATTTTAATTATATCTTCTTCCAAGTACAGCGGTTCAGTAACCAAGGAGCTGACATTGATGCATGTGTTGATAAAGCTGCAAACATTCAAAATGAGATTAACAAAGATTTTGAGGAAAGGGTGACAGCTAAT
The DNA here is from genome assembly GCA_023846285.1 of Phrynocephalus versicolor. Classification (NCBI taxonomy): domain Eukaryota; kingdom Metazoa; phylum Chordata; class Lepidosauria; order Squamata; family Agamidae; genus Phrynocephalus; species Phrynocephalus versicolor. The sequence continues at coordinate 22,470,633 of JAHTLZ010000240.1, read as the reverse complement.
TTTGCACAGTATTCTGCATCTAATTCAGGTCAGTGTAATGATAGAATATTTTATAACTGTTGTGTCATCCAGAAGGACTTTTATGATGCTTTGTGGTAATGAATGAGTACATGTATGAAGAGTATAGTTCAGTACCTAGTTTTCATGCAAATAAACACTTTTTATTATGTTCCAGTTGGTTACAGGGACAAAAAGGGAAAGCAGAATTTTGTGATGATGATCAAATGAACTACCTTTCTCCAGATTTGCTTGAAAAGTGTTTGATAACTCTGAAAAACTCGGAGCCATGCAGTTATATAGTATTACTTGGTTTCCATGAAAAGATAATCCAAATAAATCTGTATTCGATTTCAGTAATGAAAGTAACATTCTTACTGTTGTATTAGACTTTTTGAGCACATTTCAGTGTATTTCAGTTCTATTCTGCTCTTTATCTGAAGGCAGCTGACACTCTTCTTTCACTTTTTGTTTGTGAAGTTTTTCTTTTCTTTTTTTTTTATCCACTCACTTCTCCATCTGCTTTCACTTTTGTTTGCTTGGGCCGTCTCTCATCCCAACTTGATAATGAGGAATGTGGTGTGACCCTGACCTCTATCAGCCCATGAATGACCTTCTGACTCCCCTACCTAACCTTTGACCTTTTCTTTGACAGCTTGATTAATTACCCTGTGTTATGATTTATGAGTAAGTGCTATGTAAAAATAATAGACAACAGGTGGTCTCCTAAAAACTTTTTGTGGCATGTTTTCTTTTCCTGCCTAACTTGATGAGCTATTTTAAGTTAGAAACTTGATGGAACAATGTGAATTTGGCAGTAACACAGCATTTTTAAAACACATTTGGACACAGCAGTGGAATTCAGGAGCCATAGAGATGAGGTGTAGCTGGGATGGAAATATTACGAAGTGTTAGCAGGGTGCAGTTGCCAAAATGCACATTGGGTGAAAATACAAAAAGGAGTCAACTGACATTTCAGGCGTTTCGGTCTCAAGTCACGTCTTGAGAAAATTGCTCAAATAATGGAGGGGGCATTTTTCAAGCTGGGCTGCATCTCCAAAGCTATGTTTACTTTTACGCTTCACTAGTGACTTCTGATTGGTTGTCATGACCTCATCCTACTGTTGCATCTAGGATGTTGCAACAGTGACACATAGGTACCCTTCTCTTTAAAAAGATGGGAAATAAACAGATCATACATCTTTCAGAAAGATGAATGGCTGTTCCTATGTCCATGTTAAGCATGCATAGATCTAGGTTACAAGACTTGTTTTGTCTAAAGAATTTACTTTCATCTGCTTGAATGGTCTAAATCAATTTATTTATTATTTTCTTTTAAAAGTCAAATTGATAAATCTCAAAAAGAGATAGGAACATGGATTGATAAATCTCAAGAAAGATAGGGACATAGGTCAAAAGATTTCACTCTAGCCTCTGACCTCCCCAGTCACATATGGTATCCCTACCTGGTGGATTAATATGCAGGACTGAACACTTTTGGCTCATAATCAGTTTTACCAGACATGACATTTGTAGAGTTCCAGAAGGTAAATAATTTTTTGCCATTCACTGGCCTCTTAATGGCCAGCTTCCCATATGACCTTTGTATGTGCCCATCATGTTTTATAAAATAAGCATTTTACAGAAACATAAAAAAGTATGTAGTGGGCTTATTTCCTTGTTATTATTATTTTCATTTACATGTAGCATTGTGCAACACAGAATTGAAATCATTTTCCTTAAGATTCTGTATCACCTGCGTTCTTGTGTCTCTAAGCTTGCTTTTACTGTAGCCATCATCTGAATAATAATTATCCAATAAGCTCATGTGAAAAGTTGAAAATGAAGCCTACTGAAATCTTTGATACAATTGTTTAAATTGTGTTTACACTATCAGATGTTGTGCAATTTGGTGTAATGCAACTTAACCTGCCTGTAGTGCATGTTCTCCTTAGCAGATTTAAGAACAGATGTTGAATTATAGTGAATTGAGTACAAAGCTAAAAGACTATTTTAGCGGTATATTTTTGTTACCTAGTACTAATTGGCTTGTGTTGGCATACTTGGACCTTAGTAAATGTAGAATTCCATTCCAAATATCTTGTGGTGCAATTGGCTGGTACCAATGTGTGAGATAATGTGCAGAACATATTTATGCTGTAGACAAAAGTTAGACGCTCCTGCCTGAACCTTAATAATTAGAACACCAGAACTTCAGATTATGCTTGGAAATATTGAGAAACTTTTTTTAAAGGACATCCTAAATTATAATTGATACATAATATGATCCCAGCCTATAAATGAAAACATTCCTCAGAAAATAGCCGGTAACTTTTTTTTAATTTCTATGAGGGTTTCTTGCAACTCATATGGTGCCACCTATACTGGAGGCAAGTTTTGTAGCAGCTACCTATAAGCAGATCCTGTTCTAAACAGGCATGTAAATCTTTAAAGGGTTTTTTACAAATGATAATATAATTTACACAATTTTACAAAGGACACAATAAATATTATATGCCCTTTTAAGAAAACCATAGCATTATAGTACGGCTTGTCACAGCATAAATTATCCACCTAGAATAGTTTGATAGTTGTGTTTTAACTTGGTGGAACAGTGATGGGTTATTAAAATTAGGTGCGCTTATATCTTGTTAATTTGGTGATAACCAACTTTGTTCTAACTACTGGAAGTAAGAACTTCTAAACATTCTGTTTTCAAGACGTTTACCATTCAGGAGCCAAATGCTTGAGATGTTGATGGAATATTGAAAACAAAAATGATTGGTGTTTCTACAGGTGAAGAAGAAAGAAAGGTCAGCTTATGGCTAAAGACCTAGATTAACTTTTGATAGTTTAGGATGGTAATAATTTTGTAATACCAACAGAGGTTAAATTCTGCTGCAGTTATGTATGTTGCATTGCATTTCTTCCTCCTTTCATCCTAGCAAGTATTGTATGTTACTCCTAATCCTCTTTACTTTGCCTGTTTTCCTCATATAGTTTAAGCTGCAGTGGCTGAGGACAAAAGGTGGGAAAGACTATGACATTGTGTCAGCTTTCTTACAAACAAGACTTGTAAAAAGAAATCATGAAACATATGATAGCATTTCTTAAAGTGTTGGTTGGTGGGTTTCTGTTGTTATTATTTTGTTATTGTAACAAACATGGTATTTTGAACAAAGATTTAAAGACATACTGTACTGAGAGATACTGAGAGATGGTTTGTGCTGTTCAAACCTAATTGATAAAAATCCTTTAATTGATTTATGAAGCTGTGATTTTTGAAATGGAATCATTTTTCATCTGTTGATGTGTCAGTGAAAAATTGATGTTATGTCCTCATAAAATTGGACAAATGAGTCATGTAATTTTCAGCTACATAATCAATAACTTAGACAAATTTTACTTCTCTGATGATTTATGTATGTCTGCTTTTGTGACTAGAAAAAAAAGTGGATGTAACTTCACATTTCAGTAACACATATACAACCATAATAAATACCTGAATTCTATGTCTTATGTTGTAAGGGAAATCAAAGGAATCAATAATGCTCCCCCCTCCCAAAAAAAAACAAAGCAGAGGCCATGAACATGGGTAGCAAACTAAAGTGCTGAACATAAAGAGCATTATTTTTGAGTGGTTATGAAATTATGTTGTCTTTTCTTAAAATAGCATAAAAAGCATATTTGTATTATTTCATTAATACTTTTGGTGTTTTTTTTTCAAGAAGGCTTCAATCATACTTCATAAAAACAGGATGCTCTGCTGTTAAATTTTGCATTTTATTTCTTTATGTAATAGCTAGTGCAATTTCTAGTTTTTACATGACCACCCAGTACCAAAATGTATGGGTAGTATGTGTGAATATAGAAAGAAGAGCTGGGAAAAAAGATGACAGGAGATCACTTACTCATGGTACAGAATCTAGAAGGAGGCAATTTTCTCTTTGGCCTGTGGTGACCTTTTTGCCATGTTCCCTAACACCACAGACAGTGAACTGAATGCCTCTAATTCACCCTGCTTAACAGAGTGCAACAGTGTTCTTTAACTTAGTTTTGGTGGGAGGAGAAGGTATAGTAGAAATTTGAGAAGGGCGTGAAAGCTTGTACAGGCACAAGGAAGAGTAAGAACTTTCCTCAAATGTGATTTTAATAACTAGCCAAGTGTGTCCAACTGTAGAAAATCACCAAGTGACAATCTGTCTACCTGACAGTTACCACAATGAGTTACAAGATTTTTGAATAGCTACACAGATTAGAATAAAGCAACACTGAATAAAGTATCTTTTGTTGCTGTAGATTTGGTCACCTTTTATCATCTATAAAGGTGGACTTTCATCTTTTCACTGGACTCCTTGTTAGGCAGAAACTATGTGTTGTCTTAATTTACATGAGATTAGTTTTTCCTTTTAATACCTAGAATTTGTATTAGAAAAATTGCAAGTAAGAATTTTAGTACAATATTGGAAGTGATTTGTGTGTGATTCCTTTGCTTTCTTCAGAATTTTATAGCTATGTGAATATTGTATTCAATTTAAACAATGTCTAGATAAGTTTTCATTACATGTTAATTTTTGTTAATTAATGTTTTCAAAGCAAAATGAAATACAATAATGTATTTAATATTTTCCTCTTCTTAAGGCCGCAAGACATAACACATCTTTTAATCCTTATATCATTGGAGTCTAAGCTGGTAAAAATCACTGATTTCAAAGCAGTCATTTAGAAATCACTGATTTCCAAGTAATACCAAATAACATAGCATGTACAGTTTATTGTTGTTGCTGCTATCCATAAATGAATTGAACAAAAGTGTTTTACAATTTAGATTGTGATCCAGTATACAGTTTGACTGTTTAAATCCCACTGAACTCAGTCAATGTAAGAAGAGTAAATATGAAAGGTTTATTAGTGTAGCATTAGTGTAGTATGGTGGTTATTCTAGCTTTGAATGTTGCTTTATTTTTTATTTTATTTTTCACTAATCATTTGACATATATTGAAAAGTTATTAAAAGGATAACAGAGTTAGCAAATACATGAACAGAAGATAACATCATAGATTCAGATACAAACATTAATTGAATTAATTTAGTTGGTTGTCAGCTCTGTGGAAATCTTACAAATATGTATTTAAATCAATAAAATAAAATGTAAAACATTCAGAGTCAAAATTGGTATGTATTCTTCCTTTTCCTTCCATTCATACAGGAAGGTTATGGAGTAATAGTACTGAATCCAAATGAGAACTATATTGAGGTTGAAAAGACAAAAGCACTCGTGCAGCTGTCTCCTGATAGTTCGGATGAACCTGCAGAAAAGAGAGAGAGAAAAGATAAAATGCAGAAAGATACAAAGAAGCGACGGGACTTCTATGAGAAATATCGAAATCCACAAAAAGAAAAGGAAACTGTGCAATTGTATATTAGAGTAAGTTACTCTAGTTTCTTCTGCTTTGTATGGAACAGTAGAAAATTTTCTTTTGATTTCATCTATGTAACTATGCTTTAAAATGTCATAGTTTAAATGTATATAGTATTGATATAATTATGTAATACAAAGAGTAAGAGCTTTTCATTTGATGTTTTTGTTAGCATTTATTTGAAAATGGTGTGGGGCTTCATTTATTTTCAGTTTTCAAAGAGAAACTGCAGATAAACTGCAGAGTAGCAGAAAGTACATCCCAGAGATAAGTTCTGGTCTGAAAACTAACGTATGAAATATTTTACAGTAGGTACGGATGTAAGAAGCATTTATTAAATGTAGTTTGAGGCTGGCTTTACATTTGGAGCATTATGCTTAGATTCTTAAAAAAATAATAATCCAATATTAACATATTGCCTGGTAAATTAATAATATCATGGTCGAAAATTTAGTATTCATTGTATTGCTGTAATGTATTTCTTCCATGTTAGTAGCTTGCCATTGTATTTCAATCAAAGATCTGAAGTAAGATAAAATTATTAATATCTTAAATATTTAAGCCAGAATAATTCAATATAGCGCAATGAGAAAACTCTGCCTCTTGCTCTTTTCTTAATCAGTGAACCTTTGCACTTTGTGATGCTATCAGCATGGGATCGTCATAACAGAGCTATCTAAGGATTTCTTATTCTTCAGGGGGCACAACAATATTATTTGTGCTTTGACACATTCTGCTTTGAATCCATATTATGAATTATCCAGTTTGGATATATTCCAATACTTTAAAAAACCCCAAAAAACAGAATTTGTTATTATTCAGCAGTAACAAATATACTATGCTTCAGTTTCAATGAACATTGAAAAAACTGAACATTGGAAAAAACAGAAGAAAAATATTATTATATCAAATGACATGGTTCTCATTATGCTAAGACAATCGCAGGTCGTGGGGGAAATAGTTTTGTTATAAGAAATACAAATAAATGATATCTCTTTCTCTCTGGATGAATAATGATCTGAAGAAAGAACAGGAAATGATGAGGTAAATTAACAGTTTGGAGTTACAAGTAATCCAAAAGAACATGCTTTCCCTTTATAAACCAACAGTGGTGTGTGACATCTTGCTCAGCAGATAGTTTGTTATAGGAGAACAAGACCTTCTAGAAGGAAGGAAATTCTGAAAGTATTGCAAAGTGCAAGAGCAGGTCTTTAATTTGCTTGACAAATGTGCTTTGACTGTTACGTTGAATGCAAGAGCTTAGTTGCGATAGTCTATCACATATTCTCTTTTTCTCATGGTGAGTAGATGTCATACTTCTCATGTATGATATTTTTTTGCTTCCTGGTGGTTTCATAAATAGCACATCAAGTATTATGCACCGTATTAACCTTGTTGGTCCAGTGATCAGGTATTTCATGCAAATTCACTTTCACTTATTGTTTCAATTCAGAGATCTCCCCATAGGAACAGAAGTCAGTTCAGCTCTCAGAATCATTCACCTAATATTCCCTCAGGACTACAGCCCATGAGAAAAGCTTCCAGGGGGTCTGAAAGGGCTTCAGAATGGGAGGTTTCCATGGGACCAGAAGTAAATACTCCCTATATAGCTGGACTTTTAGATCAAAATAATGTGTGCTCTTGTTTAATTTTCTCTGTCTTTGAAGACCCAGTTCTTCCTGTGTTCCATATGATAGGTTTCTTTTTGCCCTGGCACATTACTTTGAACTAATTGTAAATCCAAAATAGTCAGGGAAACTTTCGTCTAATATCATGAGTGCTTCATCTGAAAGCTGCTTCTATTTTTGTTTATCTTTCTATATACTGTACTGTACTTTTAAAACTGGCTTTCTGTGACTTTGGCCTAAATCCAGTTGCTATTCAGAAATGGCCAGTCTTCTGGTTGCTCTTAAAGCAGTTGGAAGAGGTAAACCATAGGAATAGATTAATACCAATAGATCTATTTCAGGCCACAGACACTGAATCTGTCCAAATCCTAACAAGAATGTGCTAACAAACGTGTGAAACAGAAATGGTTAGCATACTGGAAGCACTATACCTTCCAGTCTCCAAAAGAGAGGAACGAAAGATTACAGTATAACAATAGAACCAAATGAATTATTTATCCATGCAAGGATAATTGTGTTCCAGGTCTCATGACTTTTAGCATATTTGGAGTGAGAAATGCCAGATGTTTAGGCTGAAAGCAGAAAAGGAAGACACTTTAAAGAACATCTTGTAAAGATACATTCATTTATCATTGTTGTTACAAGTCATAAAGTTGCCCCCAATTTATGGCGACCCTATGAATGTGTGAGCTTCAATTATTTGTCCTCAACAGCTCTGTCCAAGGTTGTGGCTTCCTTTGTGGAATCGATTTATTTCATATTCAGTCTTCCTGCTGCCTTCAACCTTTTCTATCATTATTGTTTTGTCAGAGACTCTTGCCTTCTCATGATGTGACGAATGTATGACAGCTTCAATTCTGCTATTTTGCGTGAAGATAATAGTGCAGGCTTGATTTTCCCTAGGACCCAATTGTTCATCTTTCTGGAGGTCCAAAACGTCTGCAAAGGTCTCCACCAGCACCATCATTCAAATGAATTATGTTTTCCTGCCAGCTGTCTTCACTGTCCAGTTTCACACCCATACATATTTTAGAATAATTATTGGGAGTTCAGTAGTAGCCTCTTCTAATTCCCTGTTCTTAACTTGAACATGTCTTAAATGCTCTGGGCTGTATATTGTCCCTCATTTTTGTAAGCCACCTTGGGTCCTTTTCCAAGGAAAAAGGTGGGGTAAAATATTCTAAATAAATAAATAAATAAATAAATAAATAAATAAATAAATAAATAAA